>JAQPZY010001434.1:1537500-1862500 GCA_029931535.1 Margaritifera margaritifera | reverse complement strand
TGCCACAACACCCATTTCTGGAAACTCTAAAGTAAAATGAATAAATCCACCAATGACGACATAAATCAGTCTCACCAATCACTTCCCTGTTTCTGTACTTATGACCAAGAACAGAGACACAAGCTGTAACAATGCATGAGTGATTACAGTGTGCTATATGATAAAATTTAGCTTGAGATGCACAAACTGACAAAATCACACAAAGTGGAGTACAATGTAGAATATATATATATATATATATATATATATATATATATATATATATATATATATATATAGAGAGAGAGAGAGAGAGAGAGAGAGAGAGAGAGAGAGAGAGAGATAGTTATATACATACCTAAATACACACACATACATACATACATACATACATACATACATGCATACATACATACATACATACATACATACATACATACATACATACATACATACATACATACATACATACATACATACATACATACATACATACATACATACATACATACATACATACATACATACATGAGCTTTGATAACTCAAAATATATTTATTAAATTTAGCTCAAATTCTGAAGTTAAATGATTTTACTGGTATTTTAAAAATAAGTATGTCCAACTTTGCATATCTTTGCCACTAGGAAAGATGTTCCTATGCAAATAAGAATGTACTCAGAGCAAATATTGAAACTATCAATTTGCCATATTGCCTCCATGCATACGTTCTCGTTGCACCATTGGCTGAACCCTTATTCAAGCTAAGATGATTCATCCAATGGTTTTGAGAGAATGTCATGCGTATGACACTGTATAATATCAGTAAGTTTGAACTCTTCTTTGTAGTAGTAGTAGTAATAATAATAATAATAATAATAATAATAATAATAATAAATAAATAAATAAATAAATAAATAATTTATTTTCTAACTCCATGCATGACCAGGTGGTACAAGTGGAAGCCCTGGCGGAAGCGATCACTCAACGTCCGTATCCGGTGGCGGTGTCGTAAACGCGTACAATCACGTCGGTTCCGGCGCCACGAATAACGGAAACGGTTGTCCTGCTTTCTCAAAAGACTGTCCTGGGGAATGCGCAGCTATTGATGAGCATGGATGCGTGGTGTGCCGGTGCACAATATCAGGTATATCTTAGCTCTCACACATTGTATATTTCTGTAATGATATCTTCAGAATATATGTTTCAAAATAATGAAGATGACATAGCAATTGTTTAAATTATCTACGAGCATGGGTTTTTAGACATTAAAAATACTGTTTTCAAAAATGTTATGCACATTTCCCTAAATATTTTCACGGAATAAATAAAAACATTTTGATATTTTTAATGTACAAAGTTTGTCATGATTTGGAAGCACATGGTATCACTCTATAAATTAATCAAGTATTCAATCCATCTTTCAATGAATCAAATACATTTAATTTTGCCTCTTTCTGTTGCTCATGTGGGTGAAAGAAAACATGCCTTCTTGGACAGGGCCATTAAAAGAAAAAGAGCCTACAATTACAAATAAATCCCTTGGGTTTTGTTCACATCTGGAAGCACATTTCTTGTCTACATATGTATGTATGTATGTATGTATGTATGTATGTATGTATGTATGTATGTATGTATGTATGTATGTATGTATGTATGTATGTATGTATCTATGTATCTATGTATGTATGTATGTATGTATGTATGTATGTATGTATGTATGTATGTATGTATGTATGTATGTATGAATGTATGTATGTATGTACGTACGTATGTACTTATAGAAGTTGTGTGTGTGTCTGTATGTATGTGTGTGAGAGGGAAAGAAAGAGATACAGGATGTACAAATAATAAACTTTGAAATCTACATTTTCTGAAGAGGTACTGCTCAGCATTCAAGCTTTTCATGGTGCAATACAGAAACTAAGTTTCAAAACTTTCAGAACGATTCATTGAATATTACTATTAATTAATACGATTTCATACCTCACCTCCAATCCAATGCTCCAAAAGAACAAACATTTCAAGAATGTTTTATTAAATAGCCCCAATCACCTAATTTTGTATTATCAAAGGTAAATAATACATGCATTTCGTTCTTTGTTGATTCAATGTTACTTTCAATACAATCATCTTACCACACACCTTTACATACAAATTATGACTCCATTATGTATTTAGGGTATATTATTATTTTAATACAAAATTTGTTTTCACTGGTTGCTTAGTAGCACTTCATGACTGGTGAGTATTAGTGGTGTGCTGAAATTTGCCACAAGTTAAGTAAAAACAATGGGTACATAAATAAATAAGTTATGTTAAATAGAACATAGTTTTTCTTATGCCATTCTTTAGTAAAGTTAAATAGAACGTTGTTATTGCTATGCCATTCTTCATTCAAAATTAAATAGAACAATGTTATTGTTATGCCATTCTTCAGTCAAGTTAAATAGAACATTGTTATTGTTACGCAATTCTTCAGTAAAGTTAAATAGAACATTGCTATTGTTATGCCCTTCTTCAGTCAAGCATCTTATTGTAATTATGATCATTTCTGCTGTGACCCTGATTAAACCTTTTACATACAGACATACAGAGTACTAGAACATGATCAATGCAACGGAAGTAAGAGTATTACCTCGTAAAAAAAAATACTCTGGAAATAATACATTTGCTTATTTTCTATTCTGTATTGTGATGATGTTTCATTATACTTAAACTGTAATTCCCTATAAAATAAGAAAGAAAAAAGCATTACTATCCGAACCCTGTCCTCATTTTTCCCGTTATGAAAATCCAAGGCCCCACTAATCCTACAAAGTGTTCTCGCAAGAAAAGATATTAAAATTCTAAAACTATTATTCACTTCTAGAGATATAATTCCAATATTCCAAACATATCCAATCAAGTATCTAATACACAAGACAACACACATAATTGGCAGGACTCTAACTCCAGTACTTGTACATATAAACAGAGCACAGCCTGAGAACTTCCAATGACCTGCTGTAGCAGTTATGCTCTTTCCTCTTGTGGTATGATACATATTTTATTACAGTTCCATAATGCCTATTTATGAAACTCTAAAGTAAAATTATATGATCACCCAATGGCCATCTCAGTCAACCATCAGCAAGCACTTATATATATATATATATATATATATATATATATATATATATATATATATATATATATATATGACCATAAACAGGGCCACGGGCTGCAACAATGCTTGAATGCTTGGCATAAGTGATAACATTGTGAACAGTGAAGAAACACAAACTGATAAGAACTCACAAAGTTGAGTACAATGGTGGGTATATATATATATATATATATATATATATATATATATATATATATATATATATATATATGTGTGTGTGTGTGTGTGTGTGTGTGTGTATGTGTGTGTGTGTGTGTGTGTGTGTGTGTGTGTGTGTAAACTTCGAGTTTGGATAAATCAAACAGTATTCAGTTGATTTGGCTCAAATTCTGAAGTTAATTGGTTTTTACCGGTATTTAAAAATAACATGTAAATTTTAACATTTCTTTGCCGCTAGAAAAGATTTTCCTATACAAATAAAGGTGTACTTAGAGCAAATAGTGAAACTGTTTTTTGCTTATTTCCTCCATGCATACATTCTCGTAATACCATTGGCTCAATCCTGTATCTATGATAAGATGATTGATCCGATGGATTTTAGAGAATACCATGCATATGACATTGTATTTTGTCAGTAAGTTCGAACTCTTCTTTGTAATAATAACATTAATAATAATAATAATAATAATAATAATAATAATAATAATAATAATAATAATAATAATAATAATTAATTAATTATTTTGTAAAACTCCATGCATGACCAGGTGGTACAAGTGGAAGCACTAACTCAACATCCGTATCCGGTGGAGGTGTCGACAACCCGTACAATCACGTCAATTCCGGCGCCACGAATAACGGAAACGGTTGTCCTGCTTTCTCAAAAGATTGTCCTGGGGAATGCGCAGCTATTGATGAGAATGGATGCGTGGTGTGCCGGTGTACAATATCAGGTATATCGAAGCTCTCGCACATTGTTTTTGTCTTTAATGATATTTTCAGAATATATGTTTCAAAATTAATAAAGATGGCATAGTACCTTTTTAGATTATCTACGAGTATGCACAATACTTTTGGACATAAAAATACTTTTTAAAAAAGGAAATGTAGTACACATAAGGCTAACTATTTTTGCGGAAAAAATGAATCCATTTTGATATTTATAATGCATACAAATATAACCAGTGTTCTTATCTACATTATAAAAGACTTCGGAAATTTCAATATTTGTATTCATTTTGATATTTTTAATTCATACACATACTGCAAGTGTTCTTTTCAACATTATTAAAAGTTTCGGAAATTTCAATTTACATTTATGTCTTTCGCTTGAAAGCTGTGTTTCCTTTTCGATTCCACCTTTTAAAGAAAAATGTTCAAAATAGAACATAAAACCTCAGTGACTCCTGTTTATTATATATTTTGATAAACGTTTGCAATAATGTTCATTTTTATTATATAGAAAAATGTAATTTGTCTCTTTGACGCTCCAACAGTAAGATAATACAAGCAATTTATTTTTGTTTTAACGCTGAATCATGTTCTAAAAACAAGGAAGAAAGGAGGGAAATGAAAGAAAAAGGGTTAATATACACTTATTTAAACCTTTAAATGGACTTCTGGCGAAATACTTAAATATTTAAAAGTTAATCTGCAATAAAAGTGACATTCACTTAAACAAAAATGAATAAAATGTCGCCTTCTTTGCAAATTTTACAACGCACAATATATTTTCGAATTTTTTTCTAAGTATAATGTATTTGTATGTGTATTTTAGTTTCCAGCAGCCAAATTACAAATAATACCTTGTTAAAAAATAATTAAAACATTTCTGTGTGTAGTTGATACCGAGCTTGCAAAATAGGGATTATAAAGCAAAGCATTCATTATTGCCCTTACACTGTAAAGAGTAATAATTATCGACAGTTAAAATACCATATTTAAAATGTTCAACCTATTAAATAAGTTCTGACTTGAAAGTCCATTTTAATTTAAATCGTAACTTTTCAACCATAAACATTATTTTAAACTTTTGTTCTGAAATTTTTAATCCCTGCTTTAATATAGTAATATTACATTTTTATATATAAAGTAATATAACATTTGTATATATAAAGTAATATAACATTTTTATATATAAAGTAATATAACATTTGCATATATAAAGTAATATAACATTTTTATATATAAAGTAATATAACATTTATATATATACAGTAATATAACATTTTTATATATAAAGTAATATAACATTTTTATATATACAGTAATATAACATTTTTATATATCTAAATGCATCCTTGCGGTAAACGAGGTAACTAATGACTTTAGTCTGAATCAAAGAAAAGTTCTATGCACTTTTGGCATATGTATGTTTCCACATTCAGCTGTATATGACTAATATTTAATATCGACAGGAACACCAGGTAGTAATGGAACTTCTACAGCAGGTATGTACATGAAGCATTGTATGAGACTAAGTTAATAAGCTGTCACGAGACATCTTTATGATTATGGGATTTATCGTGTTATAAATTAGCTTGTGTATATAAGCTTTCGCGCTATATGCCTCAGACATTTTGTTTCGATATTACAAGAATGGAGGAAGTTTAAAGAGTAGAATATAAATATTACTTACTTCTGTCTGCTTGAACTATTTCACACCTGGTGATATACGCTTGAGAATTACATTTATTTCCTACTGACTCCAGGTTTTGCATTATATAACATCATTTTTCGTCACCACAACTTTTCTATAGAGTATACGCTTTCTAGAGTCCTTGTCAACATCAAAATGAATAATTTAATTCCAGTGAAATTGCTTTGATTTATTTACCGTGACGTGGTTTTCCCAAAATATAGATATTCATGGTTCAATCATTTAATGTCTTGAGCATTTTACAGTTTCCACAGTTACAAGTCATTGTTTTTGTTCTTTCTTGATAAATGGCAAGACGGTCTATGTTTCAAACTAGAAATACGTTTCGTCTTGTGTTTCTGATGGTCTGTAATAATAGATGAATACGGGAAACGTAATCCAAAGTGGGACTTCGACAACTTACTCTGACTGCAAGACTTGCTTTCCGTGTTGGCCATAAACTTCCCGCAAGAAATGAAACAGTTGCAGTTTATTGTTATTAAATAGAATCCCATACCACCAAGAAGGCATAGGGTCTGAGAAATCCGGCTTTCTCGTTACAACCAAGCCACAGAATTATAACAGGGGCTAGGGTTATTGCTTGATTTATGTAGAGATAAGATTTGCGATGAATAAAGTAAATTTAAAAAAAAAATTTGTCCATACTACGAGATCTAAATTTACAGAGTGGTCTCTTCACAATGACCTTCCGCTTCGCCATCGTATCGTGACTATAATAATTTAAAAAATTAGGATTTGACATGCTCATAACACTGTGTTCATACAATCAGGTGGCAGTACCACGGGTATCACAGGATATCATAATGAATACAACCATCTGTCACCTGGCTCATCAAATAACAATAATAATTGTCCGGTTTTTGCCGAGTCATGTCCAGCCGAGTGCACTGTTACTAACGACGACGGGTGTCCGGTCTGTACTTGTAGCGGTATGTGTAACGTTTCATAATTATTTATTTTATTTTATTTCTTAGCAGTTAAATTATAGTAAAGCTTGAAAAAATTACAGAACATAAAAATTATAAAATTATATATTAGAATTTCCTCTTTATGTACGAATGATTATGACATATACAAATGTTATTTATAGATGAATTTGACGTTTATAAGCTGTTTTGATTAGTAATTGTTTGAAATGTAGTCTTTATACGTTTTTAAATTTCCATTAAAATATAGTGAGCTCAAAGGAAAAAACATTTGTAGAATCAGAATCAAGAACTCTTGTCGTTTTAAATGAGGAAAAATACGCTTTTGTCGGAAACTCTACTTGTATACAACATTAGAAATGTTTTTGTCGGAAATTCTACTTGTATACAACATTAGATATGTTTTTATAAGAAACTCTACTTGTATACAACATTAGAAATGTTTTTTATCGGAAACTCTACATGTATACAACATTAGAAATGTTTTTGTCGGAAACTCTACTTGTATACAACATTAGAAATGTTTTTTTGTCGGAAATTCTACTTGTATACAACATTAGATATGTTTTTATCGGAAACTCTACTTGTATACAACATTAGAAATGTTATAAGATCTGCCGACACCGAGAAGATATTAAGCCCATATGATAAAACATATATTTACATAAAAGAGTTATCCGCAGAGGCTAGCGTGATAAACCATATGGGTCTTACCAAAAAGGATGCAATATCATTTAAACAAGTGTTTCATCCGAAGGGATTAAATCTGACGGATGTTTGATTAAGTAGATGGTCTACAAAAGGTAATGGAAATGTAGAAAATGCAATTTGATAAATCCATATTTGATAAATCCATATTTGATAAATCCATATTTGATAAATCCATATTATAGATTTCAATCCATTCTTATGCATAATAACATCTTATCATAATCAAATTCATTATAAACTTATGTCTTTGTTTTGGAAATGATCTCCAGCTTCTGGTAGCACTGGCGGTGGATCTACAAGTGGTGGAACGAGTAAGTGTTTATTGGTGAGAGAGAGGAGAGCGGGTCCTCTTCAAATAGCCAATTCTTGTTACAGTATATCCATCATCTCAGCGTCTAGTATTTTCACGAAAATGGTTGGGTTTTTTTTTTGTCAAAGCCGTGTACCTTAGAAACTGCGCATCATGCACGGGCAAGGCAACTAGAGTTTTGTTGGAGGGTAGGGAATATAAATATCTTTATACCCCGCTGCAATCTAGTCCATTTTGAATTATATTTTTATCGTGTATATTTTGCTAGGTTACACATTTTTTTAGTACAAAATTTTTTGTTGCAATTTCATATGCTACAATCTCTTTGTATGCCTTTGTATCGGTGGTGTACCACTTTCCGAGTATTTTACAGTAGCAACAAACCAGAAAGTCAAAGATCTCACATAAAATATACCTGCTTTTGAAGATATAGGACCCTCTCTGCAAACAGAGATATATCAACTAATTTAAAAATGGACGAACACGTTATATTTTGCAAGACCACAAAATAGTATTTTCACTTAAAGAAAGGAAATTGCATCACCAGTATTCCACTTTATTTAATATTATATTTACCTAATGGTAATATACCCGACACGGCATAAATGTTCAAAGGTTGTGATTGTATGTATGTATGTATGTATGTATGTATGTATGTATGTATGTATGTATGTATGTATGTATGTATGTATGTATGTATGTATGTATGTACGTACGTACGTACGTACGTACATACATACAGTGGCGTACTAAGGGTAAATGGCGCCCGGGGCGACGATGATGGCCAAAAGGGACAGAATACGAGGCTCGAATTTTCATCAGCTGTTTTGGCGCACCAAGACCTCTGGCGCCCGGGGCAACCGCCCCCGTCTGCCCGCCCCCCCCCCCGTTAGTACGCTACAGCATACGTATGCATGTATGTCTGTATGTATGTCTGTATGTATGTATGTATGTATGTATGTATGTATGTATGTATGTATGTATGTATGTATGTATGTATGTATGTATGGAGTTTAACGTCACATCAGTATACTCATGGCTATATAGTGCCGAGCAATAGCTAATTTCCAAACATGCCAACGTCAAACATATTGCCAAAATCTACAAGAAAATAAATTCCTCCAACCAAGAGAAAATATATAAACAGTAAAGATATTTCAAAAACTCAGAAAAAATGTATAGAAGACAAAGATGAAGACAAAAGGGTAAAATCACACAAATAAGAGGTCAAACTTTTTCTGTACAAACCGCATTTAAAAAAAAAAAACTGTTGGAAGACCATAACATGATGCACCGCACTACAAACAGGTTACCTCCTTTAGTCGCCTTTTACGACAAGATGGTGTATCGGGCCTATTCATTTCCCCGAATCTTTGTTGACGTCATAGTCATCCATTTTGCCTACTGATACAAGCAGAGTAGTATGAACTTTTTGACTACATTCCAGACCGCTTATGGGCCACGCAGATCGTCTCCGTATAACTCGCATATAAGTCGGAGTCCAACTGCAAGCTGCATAGATAATACGCCAGTAGATTAGGGTCTGTGTTGTTTTGTTCTACTGATTAGTTATAACAAGTATCAGTTTGCAGTTCGAACTGGCTTTTATTTGAGTATATACGGTATTAGTCTAATTATAATGCGTTAAACATGACTCTTTGTATCCCGGCCTTTCTTTGCAGACTTTCCACCTATTTTGCTTCCAACAAAAATTGTTCTCCTTCCAATTAAACCGTATTATTTTGGTCACCTCTATAAACCGGCCAAATGTTTGGTCCCAACAGTGTCCGATTTAGAGATGTTTCATTGTCATATAATACGCCCTTTACGATAATCTACTGACCACTAATGTACACATTATATACTGAGTTTTGACACTGTTTCAAAATAACTAGTTTGTTGTAAAATCAAACGTAAACCTGTAAAATTGTTTTATTTTTATTCTTTCTTTAGAAATAGACGAGCAAGCAGTGGTTTGTCCACCTCTAGACATCACTTGTCCCACTGACTGCATGCACATAAGTAATGGTGGTTGCATCTTGTGTAAATCGGATTGTAAAGGTAATTTCAGATTATTACTATTGGGGATCCAAGACACGTTAAACAGCCTTATTAGGTATTTTAGGCACAGAAATAGGAGTAATAAATGGATGGAGGCCTATAAAATATTTTAGTGGATAATGATATTCCTTCTGGACCACGAGCATCTTGTAACATGAGTTTTAAAATACACAAAACTGAATTGTCTTTGGATTACAAGCATTGCAACCATTGCACTGAACATGGAATCTAGCCTGGGTTACAGTCCGGTAAATTATGTCAAAGTTTCAGATTGACGGCCTGGGAACATGCCAAAATTGAGCGCAACGCCATCTGCATTACTACTCGGATTACATGGGCTAATTTCACGTTCGATAACTCTGATCCAGTTGTTCAGAAATAGACCGCATCCTTGCCTCGTTTGGATAAGGTCAACGTCATGTGTAAATTGGCTATTAATAGGATTAATCATCACGGAAAACACCTGGCATATCCCCAGGCGTCGATATCGCGACAATCTCAATGAGGTGCTATTAATTAATGATAATGTATTTTCGACGGATTATCAGCGCGGGAATAAAAAGAAAAGAATATATTGGGAAAGCAAACGTATATCGACGAATGTACCCAGGTTACATTGAATGGTACCTGATCAAAATCTAGAAACAACATGGAAACCATAACCCTATATTAACCAGAGTACCGCAAACGGCATATGATACGCCCGTTTCGTGCACATTCCCTACCAATGACCTTGATGTTTGAGCTATGGATTTTACTATTACATGATACAGTCTGGACCTGGCTTAAGTTTGATAAAAAATATCTATAGGAATTAAAACCAGTGACGGTCTGGATTTAAAAAACCAGGCAACAAACTGACCTTGACCTTGAAGCAGAGATACCCCCTGCTTCAAGGTCAAGGTCAGTTTGTGGCCTGTTTGTGAATGCCCGAGACACAGTCAAGTCAAGATATGTAACAGGCTAAAGTTTTATTAAAATCTCTTCATTTGTTCAAAAGTTATACCCGTACGTGGATAGAGATCACTGATTTATATTTTCTTTTGTTGTGACCTTGACCTTGAGATAGTTGGCTTGACCATGGTATGTGACCACTATCTAGTCATGATATATAACTGGTTAAAGTTTCATTAAAATATCTAAACTGGTTTTAATTTTTTTTTCTCCGAACAAGCATACAAGTCAGAGTTACAAATTCCCTTGTGATTTTCACTCTGAGGCACAGGTGTGTGGCTATGATATGCAACACACCGTAAATACATGATATACAACTGGCTACATTTTGTTCATTAGAATATGTTCAAAGGTATCCTCCGAACAAGGATTCAAGTCAAATAATTACATTTTGCCATGTCGTGACCTTGACCTTGACTAAAGAGGCGTGATTACAGCATGAGACACACCACCTAGTCATGATATGTAATTGGATAAAGGTTCATTGAAATATATTTAGAGGTTTAAACAACTAATCTGTATAAACCGAACAAGGATACAAGTCACATAATTACATTTTCCCTTCCCGTGACCTTGACTTTGAACCAAGGAGTATAGCTATAGTACGCATTATACCGTCTAATCTTTACACACACACACACACACACACACACACACACACACACACACACACACACACACACACACACACACACACCTGGGCACAGTTTCATGAAAATCTCTTTAACCGTTGCAAAGTTATGATCTGGACAAGCTAATGTTAACGGACGGACGAACAACGCCATAACATCATACGTCTGGCGTATCAAAGGAAATTACCTCTACATTTATCACGAATATATAACATGCACTACATACCCCGAAAGTGTGAAATTGGCTGCAACATACTATGTTTTATACTAACTATATTATATATGTTGCCCATATCTTTTTGATGTCGCTTTGTCATGCAATAGTCCCTTTGCAAAGAACTCCATGACATTCCAATTCAAAATAATATGTGCGTACGTCATGAGGGAAGTCAACTATGTCCTGAGGCTATTATTTCTAAATCAAACCTTCAGAGTTTCTTTAAAAATTAAATTACGAGTTTGATATTTACGGATATTCATCAGGGTTCTTTCTCCTGCGAATGTAACTATCCTCTACTCGCTCAAACCTTTTACCCTTTCAATGGTAACTTTCAAAGTCTAATATTCAATTTATCAGCCATTGATGGTTCAAGTTTGACACCATAACACGGCACATAATGAATTCTGAAGTAATTTCTTCATAACCTTGGAAAAGGGTTTGAGGTCAACCAGACTAATCACTGTAGGGTCAAGTAATTTAAATTGCAGCCATTGCATATGTTTGCCAGAGACTTTCAGTCTCCTACATCAATTCACTAAATACGTACTGAAAATATGTGGATTTTTTGCAATTTCCCTTAAGTTTCTAATATTACTCCTTTATGCTAATTTTTATGATTTTGTTCCAATATTCGTCATATTTAATTTGCTGTCTAATTTACCTCCGATCCAGGCACCAATTCCAGTGGGGCGTCTTTAGGATCAATTACTGCTAACAATAACGGGTGTCCAATCATTGATCCAAATGCATGCAAAGCTGAATGTGCTAGTTTCGATGCAAAGGGATGTCTTACTTGCACCTGCACAGGTATATGCCGTTATCTTTTGTATTGTTTTAAGACCTGTGGTTCGAATTTATTCTTAAATGATGCAAGAGCGTAGCTTAAGATAATGATGGTATTTTTATCTTCCGCAAATGTATATACTGAATTGCTCCAGTACTCCCCCTCCACAACCAACTCCCCCAACCCCCCACATATTGTTTTGCAAGTATTTTACAGTAATTTAAATAGAGTTTAACATCAGCTGTAAACAGTAACTAAAAAGAGAGCTGTACTTCTGCTTATATTAAGCATGTTAACAAAAAGACACTCAGGTGTAAATTATAGTAGTGCCAAGTAGTGCCACGATTCGCAAGAACAAGATGGTCCAGGCTTGGTTTCTTCTTTACATTGCGCAGGATGGAAATATCTTATTGCTTTTGAAATTCAGTTAATTGTCACAATATACATGTATGCAGAGACCCCTCAAGGAGGTTCTACTGGAGATGGAAATACATCAGGAAATAACCATGGAACTTCATCGGGGACATCTAGTGGAGGCTTAGGGACTTCAAATGTAAACCATTGTCCTCCGTTTGATCCTTCCTGTGCACATGAATGTACCGCAATTGACAGCAGTGGTTGTGTTTTGTGCACATGCGCAGTTACAGGTACAATGATCTTAAGTTGCTGCCAAAAAAAGAAAATTTAAAAAATAAATAAATTAAAATTGAAATATCACAGCTTTCCTCTGAACCAAATTATATGAAACATACATGGCTTGAAGTGTTCAAACATTTGCCAGAAACCGAGGGAAGAGCCAGAGCCCGACGGTTCACATTCTTTTCCGAACGCTCAGGCAAACGTTTTTCACGCATCAAATTGTGTATGATCGTTATTATTATATGTTCTAAGTATTTGCTTAATGATATACCAAATACCTAAAACGAAAGGAGTTTCGTATAGCACGAAAACACACATGTATTCAAGCAGCACGTGCAAATCGGATGTTTGCATACGACCTACGTCACAAAATAATAAAATTAATTCATTAAGCATCATCCTAAATGTTTAGTGGTTTAATATTCATTATTTATTATTCAACGCTACGCATGCACACAAGAACATTCTATTTGTTATGTGGCAATACTACGCATGCACACAAGAACATTCTATTTGTTATGTGGCAATATTACGTATGCACACAATAACATTCTATTTGTTATGTGGCAATGGTAAGCGCTTGCCTTTTGAGAGCTGGCTATATGTGTCATATTTTCTTTATTGTGAAGTCTAACTTTTATCGATAAATTACATGATTAATAAATGTGCTTTTTTTATCGTACGTGAATGAAGATGAGCATCATGTAAAAATGATGTATGTGCAAACAGTCTACATTTTGCGAGTGTTATCACATCAGGGGCATCGCAATTTCTACGTTCACAACCTGGAATTGAATTATATTAACAGAGTTGGCATTTAACATTCAAATGTACATTTAGACATCGCAGATGATGGCATAAATCTGTATACATTTTCATTTGTCCTGCACTTGACAACTTCTGTCTAGAAAAATATATAACAATTTATACAAAACGTAATCGTTTATATATACGAATTTTATTTTTATTGCTGTTTCAAATCTTGTTTGCATTTTTTTTAAATTTATTTGTAAAATATAATAACAGTCATGTACAGTTGATGCCTTTTAAACTTTTTAAAACTCTTTGCCTATTAGTGTCATTCTTTATTATATACATGAATAATTTATTGTGTACATGAATAATTTATTGTGTACATGAATAATTTATTGTGTACATGAATAATTTATTGTGTACATGAATAATTTATTGTGTACATGAATAATTTATTGTGTACATGAATAATTTATTGTGTACATGAATAATTTATTGTGTACATGAATAATTTATTGTGTACATGAATAATTTATTGTGTACATGAATGTATTTATTGTGTACATGAATAATTTATTGTGTACATGAATAATTTATTGTGTACATGAATAATTTATTGTGTACATGAATAATTTATTGTGTACATGAATAATTTATTGTGTACATGAATAATTTATTGTGTACATGAATAATTTATTGTGTACATGAATGTATTTGATCTTTTTTCAAAATGCTTCTTAATAAATAGATCGCCGATAGTCAAGTGAACATTATCTCGTTAGTCGAAAGCGAGGCTTAGCGTATATTCCTCCTGGTTGTGTACCGAATACAATTGTAGAGTATCATAGCTGAACAAACTTTTTACATCTGTTATAGGATATGAATTGTTCTAAACTGAGAGAAAAACAAATAACCCACCATTCCTCCTGGTTGTGTACCGAATACAATTGTAGAGTATCATAGCTGAACAAACTTTTTACATCTGTTATAGGATATGAATTGTTCTAAACTGAGAGAAAAACAAATAACCCACCATTCCTCCTGGTTGTGTACCGAATACAATTGTAGAGTATCATAGCTGAACAAACTTTTTACATCTGTTATAGGATATGAATTGTTCTAAACTGAGAGAAAAACAAATAACCCACCATTCCTCCTGGTTGTGTACCGAATACAATTGTAGAGTATCATAGCTGAACAAACTTTTTACATCTGTTATAGGATATGAATTGTTCTAAACTGAGAGAAAAACAAATAACCCACCATGACTTCTAAAGGTCTATAATTACATTTGATGAACATCGTAAATTATTTCCGCAATATAACTTTCATCAGCTGTTTCACTAATAAGGAACACGGGAATACGGTTATGGAAATATCAATGGTGTTGCCACGATAAATTGAGATTTTGCTTTCATTGAAATCTTTAAGGAGGAATACAATACATCAAACTGAATAAAGAAGGGATTTAAAAAGACAATTTTTTTTTAAAGGAAAAGTGATTGTATCAGGAAAAATAAGAATAATACAGAACGATCAACGTCTTTAATGTGACTGACTGGCAATATTTTGAGTGAATCGGGTGTGGACTCTCTCTCTCTTCCTTGATTGACCGTCTTCCAAAGTAATCATATGCATAATGATAAACGAAATAAACTTTACGGTTTATATACAAATTGCATTTTCCTAATTTAAATTGAATCTTAATTGGAATAAATAAATAAATAAATAAATAAATAATAAATAAATCCGATACATTCCAATGACTTGCGGGAATGGCAAAACGTTTGGTATATCAACAAAATTACCAATAAACACATTTATATAAAAAGAGAAAACCAAAATAATTAACTCAGTGAACTAAATGGAAGATCATTTCAAGTAAAATTAGTTCAAATATATGAGAACACCATATAACGTGACACCGTATTCTTTGCGTTGCACTGCTGTCAATCAGTGTAGTACCAGTTCCCACAGACTAATGGTTCAAAAACAAAGCATACAATAAACCAAAGATATCCATTAATCTGTGTCTTAGGTTTGCAATCATAGGTTTGTTTAAGAACTGAATATGGTTATGACTGTCAAAGTGTTAGGTTTATTTTTTTTGTTAATTATTTCGGATATAATCTTTGATGAACGAGAAGATCATTTAATCACACTCTGAAGACCATTTTGATTTTGTGATGATGTGGTTGAAATGTATTACGTATACGCAAAAGCCTTTATCACTGTCGTTCAAGGACAAGGCTACAAATGGAAGAACTCATTTAACGAAGATATCGAGCAGAAGGTGGTAAACAGTACCATTGTTTCTAACTTTTAAACGTGCCTCTTAGTTTTTCAGAGTTGTTATTTAGCTTGTAGGACGATACAGAGATTATGGAATTGAGTAAGACTCAATATCTATTATTTATATGATATCTTTTTGAATTTCCAGATATTGTTACTACAACCGCGGTACATAAAACTACCACTGTTCCGACTGTCAAGACCACCACCGCTGCCGCAGTAACCAGCGCATGCCCAGTGTTTGACACATCATGTCCTCCGGGATGTGCATCACTGGATGAGATGCAATGTCTCACATGTACATGTGCAGGTGAGTATAGCAATGCATCCTAAGAAGGTTCATATCAGAATGTTCATACAAGAAGGTTGTCGCTCAGGGACAAGGCTACAAATGGAAGAATTCATTTAACGAAGATACCGGGCAGAAGGCGGTAAAAGTACCACTGTTTCTAACATTTAAACGTGCATCTTAAGTATTCGGAGTTGTTATTTAACTTGTAGCACGGTAGAGATTATGGAATTGTGTAAGACTCAATATATATTTCCCTCTGTGATATATTTTTGACGTTCCAGGTATTGTTACTACAACTGCGGTACATACAACTGCCACTGTCCCGACTGTACCGACCACCGCTGCCGCAGTTACCAGCGCATGCCCAGTGTTTGACACATCATGTCCTCCGGGATGTGCATCAATGGATGAGATGCAATGTCTCACATGTACATGTGCAGGTGAGTATAGCACTGAATCCTAAGATGGTTCAGATCAGAATTTGCATACAGGAAGGCTGAGATCAGAATCTGCATACAAGAAGGCTGAGATCAGAATTTGCATACAAGAAGGCTGAGATCAGAATTTCTTTTTCCTCGGTGACTTTCGGCTCATATTTCCTTTTGCAAGGATGATGATGATATTATTATTATTATTATTATTATTATTATTATTATTATTATTATTATTATTATTATTATTAAGGCCACATAGAATTATTTAGTATTAATTTAACATAACAATACAGTAAAAGGCTGTATTAACATTATGACGTCAGTAATATTGGAGACAATTAATATAGCGACTTATACGACTGTTATATGACTGGAAATAACCTTTCAAAGACTGTTGAAAGTATTTTGAAATTTAAGGTTTTCAATTCAAATGTGGTTAAAGAGTATATAATAATAATAATAATAATAATAATCATCATCATCATCATCAGCAGCAGCAGCAGCAGCTTGCACACGTTACATTCAAAAAAGAGATTAAGAAAATTTAAGTAAATTCAGATTCCGTCTTAAGTTTGTTTGCAACAAATGTGTACATCATGCCAACAAATGTGTACATCATGCCAACGCTGTACATAAGAATTTGACTTGTGAAAAAACGTGACTACAAGATAATCATATATCACAACTATACGTCGGGACTCTGCTGGGAAAATCTTCAACCTGAAGTATTTAAAAGATGAAGCGCTCTTTTTTTCCGAAGTAAATCTATGATGTGAAATGAATAAATATGTTAATAGTCAGCTACATTATTTTATTAATATTAATATTATTATTATTATTATTATTATTATTATTATTATTATTATTATTATTAGCATCAACAGCATCGACAAAGATGACAGTAGCTACCACAACGGTAATGTACAATACTTTCTACCTACTCTTTCATTAAATTATTGTTTCTAACATGGTAAACTTTCATCACAGACACATATCGACCAATAGCCCCGCAAAATGAACTCTTACGTAAGAAACAGTAGGATCAATTGCATATAATCTCATGGTTGCCCTTTGGAATTTATTTTTGATGGTCAGTATGAAATAAAAGTAATCTAAACTTATAAATATCCTCGCAATATGACAAGCTCATACGCACACACAAAAACACGTACACAAATGTATTTACGTATCTATCATCGGCTTGAACACGCCATGGGTCTAAAAGTACCTCACAACCGAGCGAAAACAACAATGTCGAATACACTGCTTGAGTTTGCCTTGAGGTTCATGTTTCCCCTATTTTCAAGGGCCTCAAGACAACATTCATTGTCAACTAAAGTGTTTTTAAATACACTAATACCACAAATAATTTACCTCAATTCTAACTAAAGAACACACATTCACGAGGCTCTAATTTCACACTTGCATGTTTTTTCTTGCTTCATATCCGTATTAATTATCAGTAAGCTTTTGTAAGCTGTAAATCGGATGTACCGTCAACAGTATCCTTTTTATCCGTTGTGACTTTAAATTAACTTTTTGTTTTCAGTGAGGTCGTACTGTTTTTTTAAGGGTCCGACCATTTAATTTTCGGGGTTGGGGTAGGGTGCCTTAGGATTTTCATTCGTATCAGAATATATATAATTTTTTCTTTTACCTCAGGATCTTTTTTTTCAACTAATATAATGGACATAATAAGTTCTTTTTTTCTACAAATCAGAGAAAGAATCTATTTTTAAAGCTATTTGAATTTTTGTCTCATAAACATTTCAGCACCCCCACCCCACCCCCGAAAAAATTAAATAGTCAGTCCCTATATGGATGATGCGAGAATTTACAAATAAGATTGACTGTTACCAATAATATGAATTACAACTATGGTTCTATGAAAAATGTTTGTCTGCCTTCACTCGCATTAAACATCGTTGCTCAAGACAACACGATTTGTCTTTCTGTTGCAGCAAAGAGTGATAAAAAGAAATGTCGTCTTTATCCCTAAATAGTGGTCAGAAAAGGTCGTCTTTGTCCCAAAACACTCGTTGCGAGGATATGCAGATAGATTTTTATTATTATTTTTTTTTTTTTTTTTTTTTTTTTTTTTAATGGTCATAACTTTTGCTTTATCTTATTTCTAGCGTACAAGTCTGTAGAAGAGAATGCGGTAAGCTAAAAGTAGGACATTCTTTGATGCAAGTTTTAAATTTATGAATAGATGGCATTATTGTAATGCGGTACGGTAAAAGTCGGGTATTCTTTGATACAAGTTTTACACTTATGAATAGATGGCACTATTCTAATTTGGTCGTAAAGACAATGATGTCACTCCTTTATCCAGAACAAAATGAAAAATAGTCATCAGCGACACTGTCTGTAAAAAGAAAACGGAAAAAGTGCCTTCCCAGTCCTTGCTTTTAGATTTTACTTCGTCCTTGTGACTTGTGACTTGTTACTGTCTTTTACTTCAATTTATACAGGATATGTATCTTTTTGCTGTATTTTTGAAACGCTAATTTGATATCAACAGACTCTGCCATTTGGCAATGTCAATGATTGTCCCTCGTTCGATGCAAGCTGTCCTGCTAACTGTGTCACTATTGATGTCAAAGGATGCTTATCTTGCACGTGTTCAGGTTAGTTTCTTTCAAGTTATTTAATCATCGCTTTCCTCTGATTTTTGTTTGTTTTATCCATAAAATATATCATCATATGGATCAGAGATTTAAAAATCGAATGTAGATTTTATATTCTTCTGACATTTAATATAATTGTAAGAAGTAGTATGAAGTGGCTGTCAAAATGAAAGCAAATTTGCTAGTACAGCCTTCTCATTCGCTGCTGGCAGTCGGTTGGAAAACTTTATGCCAACACTGTAACATTTTTGTTATATTGTTGCATTGACTTAGCATTGTAGTTATAATTTGAGCCCGCTACTTCAAAGAATAATGAGAAGTGTGAACCATTGTTTCTATGCATGGATCTGGAGTATATTCAAGAATGCCAATTTTAATGACAAGAGACTTCAAATGTTATTTGCATCCTTAATTTTTTCTACTTATTTTTTCTATCTAAAAAGGGAAAATGTAGACTTTGGAAGTATATGATCTATTTTTGTTAAAGACTTGATATGGGATTTATGCACACGATAGTGAATTTTTTTAGCAGCGTCTGCTGACTCTCATTTCAAAACATATTTTTCTTGTTCATATCCGCGTAATTCATATGGGACAAGGTAAATTTATAACACTGACATTTCTAATATATTTATAACACTGACATTTCTAATATATTTAGTTCCCTTTTTCATTCCATTCATATCAATGGAATGAAAAAGGTTGAACCGATACTAGAAGACATACAACTGTCACAAAAGAAAACATTTTAATTTTAAAACTTGCAGACAGTTTATTTGCTAATTAGCTTTTTCATATGAAAAAAAACCAACCAATTATTTTTCAAATACCTTATATGCCACAGACAAGAGTCAAAATAAATTTTACCGCTTTACATATATATATATATATATATATATATATATATATATATATATATATATATATATATATATATATATATATATATATATATATATGACGTTAAAGTTCAAGGTAATACAATCTAGGGATATCTGATTTTACAACCTTCAACCTCGATGTTTTAGTTGCAATTAGCAGAAGTGAATTTATTTGATTTTTATCTTTCAATAGGTGGTACAAGCATGGCTCCACTATCCAGCATTATTTCTTCCACTACCACTCTGGTTTGTATTTGCACTCACTATTGTTTTACATTAACATCCGAATGTAACTAAAGTCTGTTGACAAAATATATCACAGCTTTCTGATCATGTAACCGTACGGACTAAAATTATCGACGTTTTACTCTTTTAGGAGTAATAATTATATCCGGGGGAAAATGAGAAAGTTCAGTTTAAGTTCCAATGCAAAGTCCATAAGCCCTGTGACTCTCTAGCTAAGATAATGGTACATGTGGTTTCCCTATTTTTAGATTATATATTTACTTCCGTTGTATAAGCTTCCAATATGTGTGTGTGTGTGTGTGTGTGTGTGTGTGTGTGTGCGTGTCTTGATATAGCATATTACAGTAGTGTGAAATATGCTAATTAAAAAGAGGGTAGAAAATAAATCATAAAGTGACAAAAACAGTAGATAAATATCCGATAAATCCAAAATGACTATCTAAAGCATTATTCTTATATTTTTTTCATATCCATATATTACTGAATGATATAACAAATAACAGCCACTGAACCAGTTGGGCCTGGGTAATGGCGGTTGTCCCCCATTTGACGCCAACTGTCCCGCAATGTGCGTTTCCACTGACGATCAAGGATGTCTGAAATGCACGTGCGCAGGTAAGATTCAATAGCTTTTAAGTATAATAAATTGAGTTTTATTACTAGAGCTTGCAATCTATTGTTCAATTAAAACAGTTTGCATCGTCTGAACCTCTCTGTGTGTGTGTGTGTGTGTGTGTGTGTGTGTGTGTGTGTGTGTGTGTTGAATTTGGTGTGAATGGATTATTTGTAAACAACAATGTTTATGATGTTTTGAGAAATGATGTCTTAAGTGATGAATAATCTGTTTTGACCGTATTAATTCACGAATCACCATAGTCGTTATCAATGCTGTTGTTGATATCATTTTTACTGTTATTATTATTATTAGTAGTAGTAGTAGTATACGCTGTGCTGATCATAATGTGCTTTTTGTTGTCGTTGTTCATCGTAGAATGCTGTTGCAAAGAGTTAAATTGTGTTGAAGATATATATATATATATATATATATATATATATATATATATATATATATATTACACAGATTATATGAACTATAAATTTAGAAACAAACTGGTCGAAATATATTTCCCTTCCTACATCCATATCACCACAAGATATAGATACATGTATGCAGTATTCTCTAGGCTGGTATGAAAACATCCAAATTATAGTCATCTACCTCATTATTCATTGATCTAAATCAACATTCGTTTTTCATATAATTCATCTGCCTACTCATTCACTTATTATTCGTCTTCTTCCATATTATTTTAGCACCCCTTATCTCGACCCTGACTTGCCTTTATTACTTCCATTGCCTTGAATTTTCAGCTATGACTTATATTTTCCTCTTTGGTTTACCGGTTTTGCTTTTTCTGTTTCTTTTGTTTTTGTTCCTTAAAAAACAACACGTTTAACCCCTGTGCTTCTGACTGCGAACTTCAAATAATACTCTGCATAGAGGGCTTGGAATATCAGGCAGATACAGGTACAGTAAATCCTCGCTTTATTATCTATAAATGTTTGCCGAAGCACGAGGAAAGAGTTTGCACTAGAGTTAATCTCTAAATGCTCTGGCACCTGTTCGCACTCAGTAAACTACATATTATGGCTGCTAATACACGAAATACTTGCACAAATGAGATTTTAAACAAAACCAATTTTAATCAAGCATCACGTGGAACTCTGATGTATCAGTACAGCTGACGTCAAAACTAGCTGAAACCAGCCCGATCAGGTAAGGATAGATGTTGTCCTTGTTGCTGTTGTTGCCATTAAATGTTCACCGCTGTAATTGTTTCTAATCACCAGTTTTGTTTCTTCCATATTCTTCACTTGTTTCTTTATTTACTGTTTGCTTAATAATTTATATATTGATTGACTGACTTCAGCTACCTCGTCACAATCGTTGACCACAACACAAGCACCAGTCACGACCCCGCCAACAACAACGGTAATCCCGCCGATAACGACCAGTGCAGCATCAGCTACCTGCCCACCGCTCCGATGTGTATCTCCGTGTGATGCCGGTGTTACCATTGGAGCCGACAGATGTCCGATATGCAAATGTCACACAGTCTCAACCACTGCTGCGCCTTGATACTCGATTAAAAAATGCATCCACCTATGCGTCTATCTTAAATTAAACTTTTATTTTAATATCTTTTTTTATTTAATCATTTGTCAGTAGCGAGTGAAAACCAAATGACACTCCAGTACTTTTGTACACGAGATTTCACGTATTCTATTTAAACTGTACACCATTTTCCTGCAAAATTCCAAATGCTTGAAGCAAAAACTCGAATACGAAGCAGTCGCAAGTGCAAGCGTAAAAATTGGCCTGTCGTTGCATTAGACATAAATGAGTGGACATAACGTTCATAGAAAATATACATTGACGAAAGAATAAATTCTACATGTTACGAAAGCAACCGAGTAAAATATTTCCGTACAAAAGAGTTTATGTCAGTCACGCGGATAACCAGTGGCAAGCAGACATTGTGTACATGCGAGAATATGAATAAGACAACAACGGATATAAATACATTTTGACAGTACTACATATTTTCTCAGATACACTTGGGCTGAAAAGATGAAAAGGAGATTACATACACAATGCTTGTAGTGAGATCTTTAAAGTGCGAAAGCCTGAAAAGATATTTGATGCGGGAAAATAATTTTAAAACAAAATAGTTAGGGATTTGCTGGTAAAGGAAAATACTGAACACTTTTAAACTTATTCAGACAAAAAATCAGCTCTATTGACAAGTTGTATTTGACAACTGATACATTTCCATTGCCTAAATTTTGAATTTGTGAACAAGTTAGAATTTAGAAATACAAAATAATTGTTTTAAGGGGTACCTTCATAACTTTTCCAAGGAGATATTTAAAATTAGGCAAGTTATTTGAAGTGATCCAATTGGTTAAAAATAGGAGGACTTGAAGGATGGATGATATAGGGCATGCTTTATGAACGATAGTTATCTCTGTTTAACAAACAAGATGACATATACTGAGTTGAAATAGTTCGAAGACAAAAAGAATTAATGAGACAAAAGTATGGAGTCTTGAAATGGAAAGGATATGATGAAATATTGAACAGTAGGTAGCCAGTGAAAACTGTCTGCAATTAAAATAAATGAAGGAAGCATAATACATACATAGAAATATTAAGGAGCATGAGACTGATGAGTTTTCGAAAGATAGTGAGTTCTAGAACGTTATAGTTGTAGAAAATGCAGAGCAATGGAACGTGAAGTGGTTAAAAAGACATGCATGGCATGGGAACTTGTATTTATCACAAACCAGAGGGAAAAATGAATGTACATCCTAAAACATCACAGGTAAATAACAAAATGGTACACCTAACAAGCTACACATATGTCCTAGCATGGTAATAAAAGACACCACGGAAGAAATAAAAAGAGATAACATTCAAAATTATTAAGCTGATTCCAACTACATCTCAAGAAATGTTTTAAAAAAAAAAAAGCAGATACAGTGTAAAATAATACAAGCTACATGAGCTGCTTAAGAAATTAAAGGTAACGAAAATCACATAAATTTTGATGGAATCATGGGACCATTTAAAGGACCATTAAAAAATTCTTTAAAATTTGTATACAAATAAGTTATAACAATTGTACTAAATACACCATCAAATATGCTTTCTTATTGCACACAATATTTACCATGCACAATTTTAACACATTCACAAAACCTCAGTCACAAAGAATTATCAATCAAAACCTGTAATACCATATAGATGAAGTAAAATCCAGTTTGCTTTTCACAGTGTATCAATGTGCAGATTTTGAAGATATAATTTGCTTAGAACTTTATTTGACATCTGGTAGTAATTGACATCACAATACACTAAAATAAACGGTACAATCCATATTGCAAATACAATAATGTCGAATGCATGTGAGCGAAGCACAGTCAAGATGGAGGCAACGTGAATCAGTGGTACAGTCAGTTGGGAAATGTTAAAAATGCAACCGAGAAAAACTGAGAGAAGAAATGAAGCGAAAAAAACGAAATACACATTACTAGAGATGTAAAGAATGTGGATAAGTGACGATATTATAATTATATTACAGTGGATAAGACGAAAAAAAGCTGAGAGAGAAATGAGCAAAAAATTACAAGTGAATGTAGGAAAATAGTAAAAAGAGGTTTGATGTATCTGCACAATAAAAACCAAGTTCGCATTATTTTTTAACAAATCTAACTAATGGTCATACAGACATAGCTAAAATATTGCTTTTGCAGACCCTAAAGAACCATGAACGGACTTCAGTCCTGAGGTAATAACCTCTAGTTCTAAAGAAATAGACTCTACTTTCAACATGATAGACTTCAAATTAAGCAAGCCAACCGGTACAGCATCTTACGCATGCCCAGCGACGATATTTGACGCATCAGTTGGCCCTGAAATTACTAAAGTATTCAATGATATATAAACATTTACTACACAAAAAATATTATTTCACCTACAAACCATTAAAAAAATTTTATACTTATGCAACAAAAAAAAAATGATCACAACAAAGGACCAAGTAGACAGATACAAAGTACATTGTGACATGAGAGTTTGACAGAAGCAATTGAATTAGGCATTATGGATGGCCACTGGCGTTGTGGGATATCGTTTTGGAGATTGAAGTTTTCAAATATACCAGAGTTAGTGAAATAAGTTTGCAGGTTTCATGTTTTCTTTCAAATGCAACAACTTCTGTCTGAATGGAAAATACCTTTACCTGTTGAGGATATATTTAATCCAACCAACAAAAGCATATATATATATATATATATATATATATATATATATATATATATATATATATATATATATATATATATATATATATATATATATATATATATATATATAAAGCAATTTAATATAATATGCAATCATTATAAAATTCAACCAAATCACAATTGAAGGTACCTCTAGCTTAAGAATAAAATGTAACACTTGAAAAACTTAATGAATTCTATCAAACCTTCTAATGAGATGATGAAGTATGAGTATATGTTCATTGCACTTGTAATGGGTGTTGTATGTTGCTTCAGGTATATGTCGTTTTTGCAACGTATAAATCGCACATGCTTCATCGCGGGATTCATGGCAACGTACGGTAAATATATAACTCATTAGAAGTACCAAAAGATACTACAAGAGGTTCAATATAACCCGAAAACCCCTTACAGGGAGCAATAGCAAAGCTTATCCCAGATATACTGCTTGTACCAGTGGTTTTGTTTTGCTTTGGGTTTTTTGAGGGTTTTTTAAAAATAAATTTGTCCTCTGATGTAAAGGTGTATTTGCATATCAAGTATAGAAGTGTTCGTTGTTATTCATTTAGCTAAAGATGTTTTAATGTTTATCAGTTTCAGTGTTTTACGTCATCGGTTATTGTGTATCTATACGTCCTTGTTTATTGTGTATACATACGCCATCGTGTATTGTGTACATGCACATCGTGGTTTATTGCGCAAATGTACATCATCGTTTTATGGACAAAAATCAGAAACATATGTCAACAGTCCACTGAATCCGGAAATAATCATCGTTTATTGTATACGTTTCGTTTTATGAGCAGAAATCATGCACATGTATCAACGGTTCAATGATTCCGAAAATAAGTCAGTATGGAACTCTTTTATCTAGAAACAGATTTTTTCACCTCTGTCGAGTTTCGTATCACTGACCCTTCGATCTGTAGTTCTGTGTGTTACGTCTACGCCATGCTGTTTTTCTTACAAATGCTACGCAATTTAATTTACCTTTAAAATCCTAGTCAGACCGCTCTGATATTCTATTTTAATTTTATGTGACGTAATACCTCCAAGTCTGACTGATCCTGTGATTTTTAGAATTGTATAGATATTATTGATTCTGTTTGTAGGGTTTTGACGTGAGTCATTAAATCTACATTTAATGAAAACAAATTGGGGCGAAACATCGATTATGGTTGCAAGTAACATTATTAATCCAATAATTTACTAACTGTTATAAAATAAACACTTTTTATACTAATTGCATGACAGAATACTTTGAGATCGAGGGCGAAGCCCGAAGTTATTGCTACGTTATCAGTTACTAAATATATTAGTTATATACCAAAAACCAACATAAGGGAGTTTTCCAAACACTATAATTCTATTTGAAGCAGGCACACACAAACCCGATATATGTATACGACTAACGTCACAAAAATACGCACATCAAACCAGCTAAAACTGGCATAATCATGCAACATAAACAAAATATATCAGCATTAAAAGTACCATATTGAACCATATTCAATACCTCAAAATCGCGAAACTTATAATACTACGTGAAATTCTATATATTTTGAAGGTAATCTCACTGAAGCAAATGATACTCAATTTATACGAGATATGCTCATTCTACATGGAAGTGAATACCGTATATACTCACGTATAAACAGGATCCAAATGCAAACAACATAGACCCTGATCTGCCGTCGCATAATGCGCCGTCAGATCAGGGTCTATGTTGTTTGTTCTACTGAATAGTCCTTACAAACTGCATAGGTCCAGATCTGCCGGCGCATTATGCGACGGCAGATCTGGATATATGCAGTTTGCAGTTGGTATCCAATTACACGCGAGTAAATACGGTAATTGCGCTTTTAAATACGGACACATCTGTCACCAGGACAAATTAACTACAGGAGAATTGTTTAATCAATAAATTTATTTCGATTACATAGCATCTCTTTTTTCGCACGCTTAATAGGATCTGGAATTCTTATACTTAAGTTCTACCTATGCGCAACACTGATCGTAATACACTGGAAGCTTGTGTAGATCTCGACGTTTTTCAGTAGGTACACAGTTTCAACATAAAGGTGAGTTTTACAATATTTTTCAGTGTAATATTTCTAAGGTACGGTATCTTCCTGATGGCAGTGTAGAATATGTCACAAATCTATCATTTCATGTTTATTTCTGATTAAGACATCACGGTGGGGGTGGGGGGTAGGATGGTACAACTGAAAGATTTAAAATATTTTCGTTTACGCGATCAACTATAACTTTGACCTTTGAAAAACGTCAAAACGTTGCCTAGCTAATTTCTCAAAGATAAAAGTGCATTTCGTTGGGTGTGAGCACTTTAACCCAGGCATGTGCAACTTCCTACAGGGCGAATATTTTGCCACACCCTATGATGTAAATAAGCGGATAAAACCAGGTCGCTGGCCGTAGGTTGCACTTGCCTGCTTTAACCGTTTAAATTAATTGTGTATTATTTTGGAAAAATATTGTAAGCATGAGTAAGTCGTATGAAAATATAGTATTCAGGCGACTGTTTCGATATGGTATATTGTTTCCAAAGGGTACATTCGCTTTATTAGTGAGTATTTAAGATTTCCAGATGAATATTTGGGGGGGGGGGGGGTAAGGCGGGATTGCGGGAGAGACCGGAGTTTTGGAATCCATTCAAAGACGAAACAACCTACACGCTTTTATAAAATAATATTTCTACTCTCTGTAAATCAAAAATCTAAAGTTGTTCTTCGTAGCAGCAAGATAGACTCACTTTTATGTTGCGTTCCTGATGTGTTGTACATGTATGCAGAGTGACCTCAGAATAAAATAGTTATGCATCAAATGTAGTGAAGTATCTGTTCCTGAGAAAAAAAAGTTCTGGTAAAAGGATATACAGTCACAGAGACATGGTAAAAATGAGGGTACATTTTACTGAAAAGGTGTCAGATAAAACATACACGAGTTTTTGCCGTCCTGAAAGTTAGCAATTTTACAGAAGTAAATGGGGAAAACGTGGGCAGAAAAAAAAGTTGTGAGGATTACAATGGCAGAACCTTCTACGTCTCACCTTTGAACACCTACGCTAACGAAAACAACACAAATGAATATCAGCAGCCAACATACGATAGACATACATCTCACGCGTTGCGACATGTGTTGTCAATTGATTATTTTATTCTATTTTTTTACACTATACAATCGAGACGACACTAAAATCAATGATTTAAAACAGTATAGTATTTTGCGAAGAATTTATTTCCTGAAGTTCGTGTTTGATAATAGAAACAAAACGTTAAAAAAAATGTTAGAGAATTTCATATATGCAGTTTCTTTTCGCACGATGTACTAATAAATTGTACCTTATGTCATGCTGTGTGACCCAACTGCAGTGAGGGTTTGTTCTGTTCTCCAAAATATATACCAGGGATGTTAATTAGTGTGACATTATTGAAAAGTTAAGGATGCATCAATTCGATTAAACTGATTCACTTCATTTACTAAAGTTGTATACCTTTGAAGGCACATTGTCGTAAGTCAAAGAAAACGAATTTCGAGCATTGTCTTTCTCTTTTAAAAATCTTTGTATGAAGTAGGAGTGTTATCTGGTTTCTTCTTCTCCGTTTCTAGCATTAACTCAATAAGATGGAAGAATCGTACGGTTTATGCAATATTAAAAAGTTTTACAGACGATAGAAGAACAAAATATTTATAGTTTTGATATTTATGTTGTAAAATACACATAAATCTTTTGGCCAGCATTACAAATTTCCGTGTAACAATTTCAAAACAAATTATATGCAATTTTGCATCAAAGTTTCTCATATGCTTAAATTTGTTTTGGCCACTGAACGCAGACCTTTACATTTCCAACTCAAAATTACGGAATCTACACTCACTTTGTTAATAGTGTTATGGTTCAACGCTAAAATTAAGTTTGTTGGGATTCTTTTTTAATCTCTGTAAGATTTTAAATTTTATATCAGACATCAAAACTTTAATAATATAATTTTTATTTTATTCGTCATATAACACTTCTCTCTTTCCAGATTATTCCACTGGGAATACACCTACAAGTCACAATGTGGGACGACCAGTAAGTATTTTTACTAGAAAACTTTTGATATATTGTTTTTAAACAATTAAGTCGCCAGTAAGTCATTGACAATTAAGATTAAAGTTTCTGCCTGCAATGGAACTCGCTTATAAATTGATCCTGCAAATGGCGCCTATTTACTATGGGTTATCGAGTTCTCTGCTTCGCTCACGTGCAACACATTCTAAATCATTAATCCATACCATTAATACGTGCACGGAGATCAAACAAAAAGATCGTTGTCCGCTGAAAATTACAGTATTAAAATGGAATTTTGCAAGTTGACACGAAATAATCTACTTTCTGCGTGTATCGCAAATAACGCCCGAAGAGGGTGTAATGTAAGCTGTATGATTCGGCAAAAGACAGTTTATACCACGATAAACGCAGAAAAACCCCCACATTAAACCCTTATAATTGCAATCTTGAAATAATTGTCTTTATTTCTTTTGTTTTTTTTTATCTCTCTGTTATCCGTTTCTGACCGTCAAAACACTGCAATGTAAGAATAGTGTCCCTTGTTGAAACGGCTATTTTTAGCATCGGGAAATTCCAAAAGTCCTTATGTCGATCGATGTTCCCCACTTTAACATTTCTGAAGAAAGTATGTTGGAAAAAAAGAAATAAAGAAGTATTTGTTTCCATAGGTTAAGAAATGTTAAATTCGATAAATATGAAGCCTATTTTCGCTGTCAGCTATTCCATCGAAATGCTACGAGTGATAATACTCGTTAGGGGTCTTCTCCGAATCTTGAGAAAGGCCAACTTTGCTCGGAGCTCACGCCCACATGTTGCATATATATATATATATATATATATATATATATATATATATATATATATATATATATATATATATATATATATATATATATATAAGGGATTTTGATGAATTTAAACATACGTTTAATCAAAACTGTCAAAATAACTTTGCCTGCAAGAGGTAGGGGGCGGGAGAGAGAGAGAGAGAGAATTAAGATTTAACAAAGTAAACTTTGCTTGTTCAATGCACGTTTGAGGGTTTTTTGTACAATATATGCAAAAAGACGAATTTATGTGTTCAAATCACAAACTACTACTATATAATGATCACGAAACTGTCTGAATTCATGCTACAGACTTCAAACTACAAGCACACTTTACAGAAGGAAGCTAAATCAGAAGTTTGTATTAAATCTACCCTTAATCTAAAGTAGAACATCGTTTTGAGTTGGAGTATAGATGTTTCTCTCAGATCAGAATCATAAACTTGGGTCTTTGATTAGGGGTGTGGAGGTGAGTGGTAATTTATCTTTTTGAATTTGAGTATAGCTGTTTCTCTGAGATAAGGATCATAAACTTGGGTCTTTGGGTCACGAAAACTTGTTAAAGTGACAGAGTAGGGTAGGGTGTGGAGGTTGTGTGGGGATGGTGCAAAGATGGAGAATTTCAGGAATCAGGGTGCTAATGTCAACTACATGTTTGTAGAACTATGAGGTAGTGGTTTCGAAGGCCTTTGTTACATACACCCTATGACGAACGTTTCAATTGATTGTCAGCTAGGAGACTGCTCGATATATTTCACCGACATGTCAGTGGTTTAGGATTCCGATGAAGTCTTTTGAGGTAATCAGTATTATCAGATTCATAAAATATCGTTGCTCGCTAGACAGCGGTCGTTGCAGTTGGAACTTAACTGCTTTTCCATCTTCGATTCCATTAAGTCATAACTTTACGTTCCCCCTAAATTATTCAAGGTTTCTGAGTTAATTCGATCCAGATACATTTTAGATAATTTTACTAATTTTAAGTACCAGCAATTTGCAATAATACATCATCAAAGTTTATAAAGCTGGTAATTTAAATTTGTCATATTGCTTCCATTGCACTGATAACGTTACTCGTGCATGGACGCAAGCTCAGACACCAGTCAATTGAGTCCCCTTTTCCTCTCAAAGACAGCTACGTGATGAAAAGCAGAATTCATGTGATTGTTAGAACAAGCCCTGCTCTTCTTGCAAACGATTCAATCAAACTCAGGCGAATGAAACCTGGCAGAGCGATCAAAAAAGGACATTACGAAATCCGTTATCTTAGAAAATTCCTACCAGTTGTGAATGAACGGTATTAATATTATTGCAGATGTAAATATTTTGAAATACATACAGTTAAAATAAACAATAATAGCAAAACAAAATAGCGTGTCAATCAGATAAAGTTATTTTGTAGCGACGTCACAATAGCACTTTCTTAGATCGAGTTTGTATCAACATATACTTCCCAGATTTTAGGAATTCTTGGTTTTAGCTTCATTGACTGTCATTTGAACGTCTACAAGAACAATGTACACGTATCTGAAACAGACATAGATGTATCAAATATTATGATAAGAGATTTATTGGACCGGTTTTCTGGTGGCGCTTCCCATCGGATTCAAGTGAAGTGACTGACACTGACCCCCGCGCTTCCCCCCTCCCCCATTACAACACTATCAGAATGTATTATTTAGTCATCCGCATCTAAAATAGTCTATACAAATTAAAAATTCCTAACGCACTGACTACTGCATTCACATTAACTAATCCATACTTTTGCGAACGTTTCATCGCCAAAAATTGTATTTAAGGATTAACGTTATTGCTCACAAAACCATTGTCATTTTGATGCAGAAGCAAGCGTACTTCGTTTACCATAAAAATTAATAATTGTTCTGAAAATAAGCGTATTTAAACTTTATTTACATACATAGTTGAAACTTAGCATGCAGTTGGAATTAAAAAAGAAAAAAAATCGTGTAAAACATCATGCTTTCTAATCGTAAAGTTCGAATGGAAGCTATCCATAATATGGCAATTAACTGAATTTCTGTTTTTATTATTATTATTTTTATTTTTTTTAATTTTTTATTATTAATATTATTATTATTATTATTATTGATTTCAGAACAGGACAAGTGAGTTTGAGTCGTGTAATTCTAGCAATTCTGGTCACAAGTCTGGTAGCTTTGTCCATCTATATTCTGTGGAAATGGTGTTGTGATGATAACACTTCCGAATCCAGCAAGCGGAAGGGCCAGCTACAAATGACAGCCGTGTATGCACATGAGATCGAACCTGGAATAGTCGTGCTACAGAGCGAGGATGGGGAACTGTTCCGTATATTGAAAGAATATGATTCTTTGAAAAACGGACCATATGGTTCTTTCAACACAAACCAGGCAAGACAAATAGTATCCAGTGCAAGTGGTTATTCAGCGTCGGCGTCTGGTCAATACGTTCCTGCGTATCTGACGGTCCCTTCTCAAACACAACCCTCAGCGCCACCTGCTGGCATATCAGGGGACAGAGCAAGACTGCTGGATGCGCATGTGGACAGATCGCCACCTCCCTATGGTGTGACACCCTGAAATGATCTGCACTATCAGTAATGGGAACATTCAATTTTAATTAGCCTTTTTAAAAAAGACCAGGGTGGTTTGTTGTAACCTGATATCTTTCTAACGTTCGACATTTGTAAGCAAGTCAAAATGTAGTTGCATCTTTCATTAGTCAACAAAGTTTATTGCTGCTGAACTAAATCGGTCGATAAAGTCTACAAATGTGTGACAATGGAGGGGAGTGCACTCGCACGAAAAAAAGGGATTGGAAATCTTATTTTTACCGACCATTCGTTAGTCTGACGAGAATTATTTCAAATATTAAGTTATCGATGTTAATACCATGTTAATAACATTATATATATATATATATATATATATATATATATATATATATATATATATATATATATATATATATATATATTGGCGAAATTATTTTCATCATACACCAGTTTTTATTCTGAAAGCAAAGTTCTTCATTTTTGTTTGTATGGTAGCTACGAAGGTTATAAGTCTGGTTTTATATTATTTGTAAAAAATATGTGTCATGTATATCAGCCGTTCAGATCAAGGTTCTCAAATCTATATGCCGTTACTAGTTTCATTTTCGGGTTCTACCTTTAACCCTTGTTTTCTTTGTTTGTTTTACAAGCAATATTAAGATAAGCGTTATTTGCAAATAATCGAAACTTTCTTTATTTTATTTATTATTTATTCACGTCTTGTTTGCAAACACTCGACATAACTTTTTCACCAGTGGTTTATTTAACTTGTATTAATGACCGCCATGAACTTATTATCGTTCTGTTGTACCAATGGGCAATCCCTGGATGTAGAGTACAACTTCATTGCCATATTTTCGAATAACGTCCATTGCAAGGACGACCTATGTATTGTCCCTGCTCAAATGAATTAAACTCGCACCATAAAGCAGACAGTGCTAATGTGATGTGGTTATTTAGCGACAACGGCCAACCTATATGTATTTACCAGAAATGATATACGTTATAGATGTCGCTGGTATATACATAAACGTGCAGACTCATCACTGTTAACTTTATAGGAAACGCTCCATACTCAGCAGGTGCGCGGCGACGGTCGTTTGGAGTTGTAGGACTCACAGTACTAATTCAACTCCCATAGTAAATCTATGGAAACATCATGATATTAAAAATTAAATAACTTTAAATTTCTGAATGCTCATGATGAAACCTATATGTATGAGCATAGACATATCCTTGATGTAAGCTTCTCTGTAGAGAAAACCATATGAGACGCGGCATTTTTTGGATCTACATGCGTTTGAAACATAAGTTTTCAATTCCGCACCAAAGAGTCAGGTGCAAATTTCAATAATGAAGTTTCAAAGTTCAAGTCTGTAAAAGGACTGAAATTCCATCAATAAAAAATTGTCTCTTTTTTTCAGTTGCAACTAGGATAAGCTCTCAAAAGATTCTTTTTACTATAATCTTGCTTTCATTATCAACCAATCCTGGCCAGCCAAACCCATAAACATATATTATGTTCACCCATTTCTAGACTGGTTCCCATTCTTCCATATCATTAGTACCGTGGGTCCAGTAGATGTATTCAGTGACAAAAAGTGGCCGTACAACCCTCAATACAGATCAAAAGTAAAAGAGTTTGGGCAAATTGTTTTGTCATGGTATCACAAACATTTGCGTCTTGTGTTGGCCCCAGTTTCTTTAAACATCTCAAATTTTCTTCCTAAAATTAAGATTTAGAATATCTTTCTTATTGCTTGATTTGGAACTGTGAATTTAACATTGAAACATTATTTAACATTATTTAACATTATTTAACATTATTTAACATTACAAAATTAAAATACAGTCATACTATTCTGCATTTTTCTTAAATTAGTATTATTTTATCTTTGAGGAAAAATTAAGGATATCCTCAGATTTGAGGAACTCCTAAACTCCTTTTTCAAGAATAAAAGGAATCCAACGTGTGCAATTTTACAACTAAAGACTTATTTTTTATCCTTTGTATTCTATCTATCTCGCGCAAAAATGCAAGTATTGTCAGAAATGTTATAAGCAAAATAATGCAAAATCTCAGTTTAAGGACAATTTCTGAGAAATTTAGTGAAACTGTAGCTTGGACTTGCGACCAAAAGATTGCGGGTTCGAATTCTACCATCGGATGTTCCCGGGTCGGCTTTTGTGTTGTTGTTTTTTCTCTTCTTTTTTAGGCAAGCTACTTTACTACAATTGCCTGGGCACTATATAAACTACTTGTGTTGCTGGGAAGTTAAATAAAAAACTAAGCATCGAATCGAACCAATCCAATATACTTATTGGAATATTAACCGACTTCTGAGGCGGATGGGGGGGGGGGGGGAGGGGGCTCCTAAATATGAGCGCAAAACAACCGGAACCTTTCATATAGTAAGTTTTCTTTAAAGTTGTTAAAATTTTGCCCTGGTAACGCTTGAAATGCACCACCTTACGGGGATTTCGCTCTCTGGGCCTCCATTAGGGATTCCGTCCCACAGACCGGTAGCCTACTTGAATTTCTGGATCCGCCACTGGACTTGTTCTGTTTATTTTACTTTTTAGCATGCAGAAATTGTATATGTCCTAAACTTACGAGTGGGAGGAAGAACATTTATTAAAATTAGTGTTGAATCGAACTCTATGAAAGTTGTGCGGTTTTTCTTCTTATTGTTTCGTTGCATCCCACCCCCATCCCCCGCGTGTAATTGAGAAAACTTTAATCTACTACAGCTGATTGAAATGATTTCAAAGTTCCATCGGATTTTAATTTCGCAAACTTTAGAAATATATCCACCGTAGGATTATAATAATGGCAATAACTACAATAAAAAGATAGATGTGCTCTCATTAGTATGTATATTTTGAATTACTGTATGACCTCGCTTATCCAAACTCCTCGCGAAGCACAAATAACTTTTAGATAAAAGGGAGATCGGATGAACGAGTTTTCGTTATACCAAATCTGCAAAAATCAATTCAGTGCAATTCAATGTATTCTTATTACTTTGTTTTTAATATATATTCATCAAAGCATCCCACAGGATGCATCACAAAGTACATCTTTCGCTAGCTACGGGTCGTCGATCCACTTTGTTCAACATCGACTGTTAGCATCTGTAGTTTGCCAAACAATCTTTACCGCTCCATTATCTCATTGGATGGAGCTGACAAGACCTGATCCTTGCTACTTACATTTACCTACGGAGTTAGTTGCGAATAATCATGTATCTACACACATAGAAACAAGTGTTCTCACTCAATTCGCATTCAATTTCTCCAGCTCAAATCGTTCACTTAGAAGTTTTCCCTATGGTTCAAGGCATCTGAACATCGGGGAGGTCAAAACACTGTTTCGACAAGCTCGCGTATACTAAGGGCCAGTGTGAAACGAAGTGCATAAAAAACGCTTAGCTAGCGAAGATGGACAGCACAAATAAAGTACGGATAAAAATATATACAAATTATATATATTATATATATATATATATATATATATATATATATATATATATATATATATATATATATGTATGTATGTATATATATGTATACACATATATATATATATATTTATATACATCACAAGATTAAAACATATATACAACTTAAATACAAAGAAAAAATAAACAAACGATAATAACATTAATGATGAGTAATATGTTACAATTATTCTACCGAGGAGAATGGCTCATTCACAATTAACAGTCGTATCTGGCCTCAAAATATGAATATCAAGTAAATAGAAGCTTTTCCGTAATCATACTCTTTTAGAAGAGAATAATATATCTTATGTTTTATTCATAAACTTATATTGCTCATTAACTATAAAATCATGTAAATTATATTTTAATTTTTTATGTATTGCAAATATCATGTTTAAATTTATTCCCAAGGTTTCTTAAGGTTACTTTTTTATAGATATTCTTTGATAAAAGAATTAGTGAATTTTAAAGCACGATAAAGAATAAAATCCGAGTAAACCAAATGTTTTCACCTATCGAAAACAGGTGTCTAGTCAGGTCTAGCCAGTATGTTAAAATGATAGGACTCACTGTACTATGGAACAACTGTGAACCAGTCTATAAATGTGTGTATAGATCGGTAGAGATAAAATAGAGTACATACGGGTTTCGTGGTCCATAATTGGTTAATAATGAAAAGTAAAATGTTAGTGACAAAATTCTTTTAAGAGCTTATTACCTGAAACAAAAAAAGAGACAAGATTCTATTGATGCAATTTTAGTACTTTTACAGACCTGATTATGAACAATAAATAATAACAGTAGCACCTGACTCATTAGGTGCAGAATGAATAACACATGTTTCATGCACATGTAGATTCAAAATATGATTCGGCTCATGTGGTTTTATTCACAGTGAAGCTTGCATCAAGGATGGGTCTATACTGATAAATATAGTTTTGATCACGAGCATTTAAAAATTTAAAGCTATTGAGTTTTTAATATCATGGTGTTTCCATAGGTTTACTATGGGAATTGAATTAGTACATCGAGTTCTATAGATTCATAGCTTCGTTTAAGAAAGAGAACTCTTGCACACTTAGCCGACTCAAGAAAAGGGAAGTAATCCGAATCAGAACAACGTCGAAGGCAAAGCATTTTTTCCATGCGATTGTCCTTAGATGAGACTAAGCTTTCCCCTTGAACGGTGTGGTTTCCATGGCGGTCATGGGACATCTTTTCAACATCTGAAGAACGTGTGAACCAAATTGACTTAATTTGTTAGAATAATTCTTCAGACATGTTATATTAGATTTGTGTCCAGGGTGCTCCCCTATCATCGATATGGCTTCCTTAGCAGCGGGGTGGAAAACCTGGTTTAACAACCAGTTTTGTTCAGACTTGGTAGGAATGTTTCATAGGACAAAAATGTTCTTGATGGCTGGCTCCCTAATAACGGTATGTTCCTCGAGATATGCTGTGCCAGAATTGTATATGAGGTGGCACAACAAGCATTTGTGTGGCTTCCATTGAAACCTGGTAGAAAAGTACAAACTTATAAATGACAATCTTCTCCCATCAAGTGCGGCTATTGTTATAATATTTAAGAAGGTAAATTTTGAGAGTTCTGTCGTATTGTGAAATTTCAAAAAGTAATATGTTTTAGGCTAAGTATGTAAATACATCGAGAAATTCGAGAAATGCAAATGCTCAGCATTTAACAACATTAATGCAGCTCTTACCATCATACTATTTGAAATTGTATTACCACCATAAATGGAGGTGGTAAAATGTTGCAATTGAACAAAGGAATACCAGACACCAACATTGTATACATTTTTTCTTTTAGGAAGCAGCTTGGTTAGGAAAAATCAAAAAGCATTGAATGATTACACATTTAGATTTAAATGTGGCAGAGCTACTTAAAAACAAATTACGAGCAACAAAATACAGAATACACTAAAAACGGGATAATGTTTAGAATTTTCCAAAGGACTGGAAAAAATGAACATGAATTTGAAATCATCCATACGTTTGAAATGATTAAAGAAATAAGAAAACGCTGCAGATTGTTGAAAGAACGTTCCTGTTGTAGATGGAGTCTTGTTGGCTTGTTGATAGCGCCTAAAGAGAATTTATCAGGCATACATTATTCTGTGAATGTTTATATACCTCTAAAATGACGTATCAAAACTACACTGTCCATCAGAGATGACTGACAAGGAACATCATTTAGGAATCTTTCTTAAGATTCTGAAAGTCTAGTTGCTTACACAAAATATCAATGAGTTGTGGAAACAAACTAAACGTCAGAGAAAAAAATAAAGAATATGTATTTCATAATTATGTTTACATTCTCAAGGGATGGTTTTAACATTGTGAGCAAGACCTCTTCATGACTGCTAGTTATGTTTAATCTTCTTAAGCCTAGCTGATAGACACGGTGCTTCTGATGACTCTGATATATTGGACAGGATAACAGAAAGTGTACTTCGTCCGCTACAGCATTATTACAAAATCGCCAAAACCTCTCGCTTAAAAGCTTTTTATATCTACCTATATCAGTTTCTAAGGGTGTCAGCTGATCACCAAGGTTACTAATGCTTTCTTATGTCAACGGGTTTTGATACTGAAGAGGTAGCTAGAGACCTGAAATTTTAATTTGAAGAGACTAATTCTGAGTACCATCTTATGAGTACCATCTTCTGAGTTATGTGCTTCTTTCCTTTCAGAACAATTCAATGAAGTGCTCTTGGATTTTTCTCTTTATCCAGCCCAATCCAATATTACCTATGAGGAAAATTGTGAACATTGTTGTCAATGGTTTATATATGCTGACGCAGACAGTTGTTTTATTATTACTAAATGTTCCAATGACTTATCCTCAACGTCAGCATGATACAAAATACTATCAGACTTGGTCTCGGATAGCCTAGCGTGATATTTTTTTAGCTTATGAATGACATTTAAAGACAAAGAATATAGTCCTAATGCAGCCAAAGCACCAATGTTACTCGATTGTTGCTATTATTATTTTTTTTTATTTTTATATTTTAATTATTTTTTTTATTTTTATTTGCTATTTATTTATTTAATTTTGGAGGGAGTGAAGGGCGGGAGGGGGGTGGGGGTCAATCTAGAATAGACTTGGATAGTAACCTAGATACACATTCAATTCAGCCCAATTTAAAAATAGATTATCATATTATTACAACTGTAGCTCCGAACTTCTGCCCCACACAAATTTTTATTTTGATACACTACTATACCTATACAATAAAAGGTTATCTGGCGTATCATCAGTTGTCACATCTGGCGTATCATCAGTTGTCACATCTGGCGTATCATCAGTTGTCACATCTGGCGTATCATCAGTTGTCACATCTGGCGTATCATCAGTTGTCACATCTGGCGTATCATCAGTTGTCACATCTGGCGTATCATCAGTTGTCACATCTGGCGTATCATCAGTTGTCACATCTGGCGTATCATCAGTTGTCACATCTGGCGTATCATCAGTTGTCACATCTGGCGTATCATCAGTTGTCACATCTGGCGTATCATCAGTTGTCACATCTGGCGTATCATCAGTTGTCACATCTGGCGTATCATCAGTTGTCACATCTGGCGTATCATCAGTTGTCACATATTACTCTTCATTCTGTACCATAATTGAAATGGATTTTTTGATACATTAATAATAGCAGGTGTAAAAGTTCCTATTGTGCTAATTATCAGGCCTAGTTAGTTAAATATGTATATATATATTCTTATTTTATTAATGATTAATAAGTGGAAACTCATCTCTGATCTAGGGACTATCGGGGACTATAAAAGCAATAGACTACTACTGATACCATAACTAGATGCGTACTTATACGCCATGGGCGTTACACAATTTTATATACCAACAGTATTGGTATATCAAACTATCAAACTGCTTTATAGTAGCACTTTAAAAGCCATGTTATTTCTCATGTATGTGATATATATATATATATATATATATATATATATATATATATATATTTTCAGTCACAGCTTGAAGCAGAGTTTGATTATATGTATGTGTGCTTATCCTCGTATGTCAATTGTTAGACTCAAGTTAGAATAGATCTCTATTCTGTAATTGTTCTTTTTTTCTCAAATTTGGAATTCATAGTACATTCGGAATTGTATTCACTCTGGTTACTTATTTTGTTCGCTACTTTTCAGTACAATAAATGTACTATAAATAACTTATCTGATTTGAGGCTTTGAGCTGTGTGTCGTACTTAACAAGTTGATCAACTTAAAACTACCGCTCCTATTTAATATATATATATATATATATATATATATATATATATATATATATATATATATATATATATATCTTTCTTTCTCTCTCTCCCTCCCTCTCTCTCTCTCTCTCTCTCTCTCTCTCTCTCTCTCTCTCTCGTTGATTTGTAAAAGTGTACTTGAGAGAAGAAGGGATGCCATTTTCCCTCTCCTTTGTTGCGTGCGCAAACAATGCAAGTACACTTCCTATATTGAAACGGATTGAAGTATTTTGTTAGCAAATTGGAACTTTCGGTTCAGATTAATCAATGGTACATGACAAATGTAATATAAATTAAACATCTGCTTATTAACGTGTTTCATTCTCCTTGCTTTGACAGTTTAAATCTCCTGGCTCAAGTGCCAAAGCATTGAAGCTGGAGTGATTGTTTGAATGCCGCCTGCTAAATTTGTCATCCTTTTTGTTCAACAAAATTGATCCCGCAGGGAGCATATAACATTTGGTAGCGGACCCACTTAACCGGCTCGACAAAGTGACGTTCTAACAAGTCAAACTTTAATTGACGTTTATTTATGCTAAATATAGATAAATTAGACGTCTGTCGGAACATGTCTAGTCAAAGACGAGTAACCTGTTTCCGGATTAGGGTCAGAAGAACCCTTCAATTCTCGACTGTTGAGGTATCGGAATCGGCAGCTGTGCTGGAAATTCGACTGAAGCGTGTTTTCGGGTGTCAACAGTCTCATTTATACCTAATACATCACCAAATTTTCTCATAACCCTCATTCTAATTTTCTTTGACTCCATGACCACTAATCAGATGTCAGGTTGACCATCCCCTCTAAAAAAAAGTCTGTTTATCGTATGACTGCCTTCATTTTACCCTAAACCTGTAAGAAGAAAAGAAATCTGTATGAAACATAAATCTATGCAAAAAAAAACACAACACATTTCAGAGTATAATCTTGTCAGGAGAACCAAAAAGTGATCATAAATGTATATGGCATACTTATATTTCTTTCTTGCCGAAACTAAATCAGAATTTTAAAAAATGTTTCCACAAATTTGGGGAAAGAATGGCATGAAGGCGTCATGAAAGCTTTACAATCATCATCTGTAAAAAAAAAAAAAAAAAAAAAAACAATATCCTTAACTAATTTGATAGAAAATGAAACAGCAATATGTTCTCTATTAATGTTGACAGGTGGTAGTATAGTATAATAAAAGGCCGGTTTGAAAACACTTTTTTTTTTTACTCATTTTTAGCTTCATTCTGAGAGAGACCTTGCACTAGCATTTAGCCCTACAGCAGATACATTCCGAAAACACGTTTAGATTTCATTTTTTATGGTTAACTGAGAAAATGTTAACCCTACAATTTATGACGAATGTAACAACATATCTTACAAATCAGAAATGGGGGATCGAACCGGGACTGCTGAGGAATAAAGCGAGCACGTTGCTGCTGAGATATCTCTCCTCCCCCGTTCACTCCATGCATCTCTTTGTGCGGAATATATTCTAATCAAGTTGTAAAGTGCTTTGCAGTGTGTAAATACCGTCGTTTTCCGACCCATTTCTGAAACCTAATATCACACCGCATTTTAATTCTCCAATTTATGACGAATGTAACGATAAAAACACAAATTGCTTGGTATCTTTGTAAGAGATATGCATTTTAAAACAAAAGATCAGCAGTCTTTTCTCCATACATAGAAACCTCAGCTCCAAATGGACGATATAAAGATAATTCATTATTATTTTTGCATCTGTTATTGAATACAAACATCGCCATATTTAAAGAAAAAATAAATCTGCTTTTCAAGTAAAGCAATGTAATTATATAGTGAATCAGGAACTGTAATGATTAATGTCAACAAAGACATCAGTTCCTATGTATCCAGTCTAAGTAGGAAGACCCAGGCAGGCGAAGAGATGCTAAAACAGTTTTTATCGATTACATCCTATGAACGGCCTTTGTCATCTGTGAAAGGTCATAACTGCCCCTCAGCTTTTCCAGAATAAAGGTCAAACTGTTATATTTTACGAGTATCAGAAAGTGATGGTTGACACGTGACTGCACGTGCAAGCAGACATGAATCATAGAGCCAAACATAGAAATTTTTAGTTTGTTGCTTTGAGACGGAACAAGCAATGCGTGCAGCTTAATGTTGTATTTTACACAATAGATGTGTCAGTGTATACGCTGTGTCATCAAAAGTAATAACCGCTTATATTATTATGATAAGTAATGTATGTAATTAGTCATGTCATTTTCGGTTCTATGGTCGGGTACAACTTTTTCGTGTGTAACTTGTAATTACCTTATTTGAATACATATGTCACTGCATCATCAATCGTATTTTCTTGCCTTTAACCCCTGTGAATATTGCGATTTAATAATTGCATTGCCTGAGAAAATCGTAATGTTCTGGTCTACTTTCCCAATTTTCCCCTAAGACTTCGACACTGTTTAAAAGTGTATGGTACAACTGCACTATTGTAGAATATTTATGCTCACCTTGTTAAAAACAAAATAAACAAAACCACCCTCCAAACTGTTTGCATGGTAACTTTCGATCACAAATCCAGTCCCATGTACAGATTGTCAGTAATGAGTACTGTCATTAAAAAATTTTAATACAGAAAGTAACAATGAGTTCAAATTGTGACGTGATAAAAATACAAAAAAGAGGAAAAGGAAGAAAGACGGAATACAGAAGGAAAGAAAGAAAGAAAGATAAAAGAAGGGAAAACAATGTTCTGATTCATAACTGTATATCATTGCTTAAAGTAGTTGTCGCCTGTCAAAATCTTTATGTCAAATCACGTCGTGTACTTAAAGTAGTTGCCGTCTGTAGTAGTATGATAAAAGGCCGGTTTAAAAACACATTTTTATCATTTTTAGCTTCATTCGGAGAGAGACCTCGCACTAGGATTTAGCGCTACAGCAGACACATTATGAAAACACGTTTTAGATTTCATTGTTATGGTGAACTGAGTAAAATCTTTCATCGTGGTCTGCTGATGTGGCTAATAAAGTGTTCGGTCTCTCTCATAATGAAGCTACAAATGAGTAATACATGTTTCCAATACAGGCCTTTAATCATACTATAGTTATAATTAGCGTTTTATTAATTCACACTGGCTTGGTAAAAAATAAGCGCACACGAGTTACTTCCCTTGTGTAAAATTAAATATGCAAATTCGCCGAACCATAAACTTATCAACATAGTGTAGTACCTATATATATAAGGTGTAGTCTAAGTGGAGTTATCTCGACGTAAATGGCCGAATGGCCGCACACGTCGTTAATCAAACGAACGAACGAAGTGGAGTTATGGCCGCACACGTCGTTAATCAAACGAACGAAGTGGAGTTAGATCGACGCAAATGGCCGAATGGCCGCACACGTCGTTAATCAAACGAACGAACGAACGAAGTGGAGTTAGCCTTATTTTTTCTCAGTCGCAGTTAACCTAGCAAGCGAGAGCAAGCCAACTAGCGATGGAAAACAAACAAGGACAGGAAGCGAGGTGCCCAGCAGGACACCAGCTACCGCTGTAATACCAATGCCTGCACTACGGGCTCTTAGAGCCCTAGGTAAACATATGGCGAATAGCTGGAGTTTACGAACGGGCAGTAAAAGAACAACTCTTTTATTGGGGTGGGACAGCCCAAAAGCTAGAGAAGAAACCGCCGGAGAAGAAATGACGGGGACGTGGGATTCAGCGAGAACGAGGCACAATAGGACAAGGATGAAGAGGAGGCAGGAAGCCACGGGTATAAAACGACTGGAACCTAGATACTCGAATCATCGCCTAACAGCACCAATTATTGACGCAGACCCCAACTTCCAGTCTCTACACTGGCGAGCGGACAAATGCTTCTCCCCCCCCCCCATCACCACCACCACTAAAATAACACAGCGGCAGACTGTATCCACAAAGGACGTCCAGACAGACTATCCCACAGAAGACGACAACTCCGACTCGGCCTCCGTCTCAAATGAAGAAGAGGTAGAGAAGGAGGAAGTCGAGGAAGAGGAGGAGGCATAAGTAGACGACCCAAACAAACAGCGACTGTATGACATGTGGTTGGAAGCCGCCGTAAATTGTACGAAGAAAGCCGGCCACTTCACCTCAGCCATGAAATACATCGCCTGTACACTAGAACCCAACCCACTACAATACAATGGCAATTTGGAGTGCATATTTTGCGAACCTATTATAGGGACGCATATACGCAGTACTCCATTTCCACCCTGATCGAGGTGGCTAAACAGCTTACGGAGATCCACAGCCTGCACCACTTTCTAAGTTCAAAGTATGACGAACCAAATAGTGCAAAAAGATACGTATCTGACCATCTCCAAAGCAGGGAATACAGTCTGGCGAAAAAAAAACGGTCCTTTAAGGGCTAGGGATCTTATATTTGCCTCATAAGATCTCCAGTTAGACAGTCAACTTTTAAACTTGACTTAACGGATTGGTAGCAAATGTCATTTTTTGCAACTCTAGCATTTTTGCCACAGTAAGCCTACTTTCAAAAATTAATACCACAAACATAATAAAGGCAGCTTATGCCTCAAGATTGGTATTTTTTCGAAAGGTGAATGTAAGCTCAGGACCCAAAATTAACATTATTAAGCAAAGTTTAGAACTTGGTACCATGATATCATGCGACTCTCGCATTTTTTCAAATAGGGAAAGCCCGATCTAGGTAACTGGGAAAAATTCGACATAATATAGTGTGGCACGAAAATGGGTGAAAATTCACCTGGGCTTTCATTCTGACCCCCGAAAGCCCTATTCAGGCGAAAACTGTATGGCCCTGAAAAACAATGATTGGTATGCTGGTGAATCAACTAACGGCGTCGCGAATTCCAAATGAAGATCACCAAATTAACCGGCTACTTTAAGCCACCATCATTTATTTTTTCGGAAAAAGTACAAACACGCATAGTGCACAAAAAAAAAAAAGTTAGTTCTTAGGGAAATTCAAAACTTAGGAATATTTGACTCGGATATGTGACTCTCACATCTTTGGCATTGGGATAGGGACAGCCCAACTGGAAATAGGAAACTGGGCATAGATTTGACAATAATGAAATAAGGTGACAGCTGTTGGGGAAGGCAGACGGACGGATGGATGGATGGGGGCACTCGAGGCGCTTTTTTTTCCTGCGGCTTGCTTTGGAGGCATAAATTAATTAATTTGCGGGAAACCGCACAAAATCAATTAGTGCGCAAAAGCGCACAACCCAAGTGGTCCTACATGTCGAAAGGCGAAAAACGACATTAATCCAAAATTCATCATCAGTAGAGTTAGCTGGCAGACGTACATGGCCGAATGGTCGCAAAACATCGTTAATACAATATCAGCCAGTCATAGTTAGCTGGTTCAAGGACTGTTTGTCACACAGGGTCACCCACTCTGCCTTGACATTCAGGCTGGTGGCCAGGTAGGTGGCACTGCTTGAACTCCCGATGTTAAAGATTTATGGGTCAAAAACCAGCCTCCGAAGCCGTTCACACTAGGTGCAGTGGTAATGCGTTTCCGAATAGTCCTTGCTGTGAACTAAAAGATACAGACTGAACTTTTGTTTTTCGCGCATATGGCCTCATCATTCTAGTGTTGTTGTTTTGTTTTATTTTTTTGTTTTTTTTTAGAATGGCCTAAGGAGGCTGCATATTTATGTTGACTATATATTGGTTTTACATAATTCTTCTAACTGAAGAAATCATATAGAATAATAATTAATTTGAATGCTATCTTGGAATCCTTTGTGAAAGTGCATCAGCTAAAGCAGAGGCCATCCGAATGGTATTCATTAATGTGTCAGACACTGGGTGGTTCAGAGTTGGCTACAGTTCTTGGAATTGGTCCTTTTGCCACAGCTGAGGATATACAACCATAGTATACAACTCTGTCTTGTCTTTGGGGAACATTATTTGAGCCAGTTATTAGAAGATACATTGAGATCACCATGAACGAAAAAGTGATGGGCAGCGATATCTGCATTCAAACTATGGATGGATTTAGATACAGTCAAGATGGCTACATTGTTGACCACAATAAAAAAATTTGATTAGAATTTAAGTGTCCCTTTAACAAACTGGGCAGCAAAAGATCTTTGTATGACTTTGTCAAAACCAGGTTGGATGGCAGTTTGGTTTGAAGATAGCCGTTCATTTTTATGTAAGCGATTGATATATGTATGCAGAAGCAATTATAGATGCCTACAAAGAAGCTCCTTGCGCTTACATTCCGCCTGAACTCAATTTTTATGGTCTCAGAAAACCCATGACAGTTTATTACGCCTATGGATTTGTAAGCGACATCCTTGACATCTCATGGAATCTGATGGAGTTGAAGCGAGCTCTAATTTTTCAAGACAATGAATACAGCAGATTTGGTGGCGAGCCGTTTTTTTTACCCTAATTAAACTTTAAGACGTGCCCACACAAGCGTCTATTTTTTTGCCTTCTGAAATTTGTGCCAACATTTTTCTTATTTGTTAATGCACATTGGACTTAAATCTACCACAATGTTGACTACGATTTTGAATTCTTTTACTACATCAGCCATGTTAAACAAAGAACATCTTTAGCAGGTCTTAATTTGATGCAGAATTTTTGTGTACGTGATGCATTTACACATTGCCAGCGTGTTTTGATTTTTTTATTATTCTAGTTTTGTGAAAGCGGCTTGTGCTGCAATTCCAACGCCAGAAATAATCAGCAGAAATGGGTTAAAAAAAATCGCCAGTGCCAGCAACACATGCAGCGCCTAATGTTAGCGGAATGGCAGACACCAAAACCAACAAGCGCTTGTAATATATGTAAGACCGCTTGAAGCTATATGCCCGTTTGTGATAACTGTAGTAATACGCGAAGTTCTTCACGCTGTTCTTTTTCGAGATGGCTGCTAATGTGATTGAAGTGTATGATATCTTTCATCGTATATAATAGCGCTAGCAGATTATTTTTTCGTCTTCTGACTGTATCTCTTCTTCTGGAACAAAAGGTTCATCATTGGGAAATTCCTTATCAAGCTTGTATACTATTTATTGGTAAAGTGTTGGATTATATTGAACTTGACTAAGATAACGATCAATATCTGAAATCATACCAATATTTATACTGGCGGCAGAAGATGGCGCGTTAACCAAAATGTCGCCATCTGCGCTAAGTTTTCTATTTGCATACTCTTTGGTGGCTGCATCTTTTTCAGTTTCTAGCATGGCTAAGTTTGTCATTTTTTTAGAATTCATGTCGATGTCACCATAGTTCCGCCATCTAGCGGAAAAACATAGGGCGCTGACAGTAACATTTAATTGCCAATGATGACCGATGCCAAGTTTTGTCTTATATAAAGTAAGCGTCCTCGAGGAATATTTTTATTGGCATCTATAAGCAATACTTTAGCATTTGCATACTTATCTGCATACTGTTTATTAGCCGCGTCTGTGTTATCTGTTGGTCTTTTTCGAGGACATGTTTAGCGTTCCGGACATCGTATCACCAGATTTTAGCAAGCGCTTGTTGAGTTCTGCATCAGAAATGGCTGGTGTTGTGCTTGATTCAGCACTTCCAATAACTGTACCAAAAACTGTATAATGACTCATTAAAAATAATTCTGCTGCATAAAAAGGCGCATCATCAACTTTGACAAAGAAGACATAAAAAAATCTAGACATCACTTTTTGTTTCCAGATTGCCATTACATGATCGTTGGCCCGACCGGTAGCGGTAAAACCAATTTTGCTTTTGAATATGCGCCTTAACACTGGACATAAATGTGACAGAGTAGACATTTACACTCTTAATCTGGGTCAAGATGAATACAAAAACACTTAGCCACTTTGACAAGGCTGTTGTTGATCACAACAAATCCCGCAACGTTTACCATACTAGAGCCAGTAGAACCAGAATAAATAATAACATGGCAACATTGACTCTGTCATAGTGTTTGACGACATTAAAATTGAACCTGTTTCAGTAGCCTTTTATGAGCAGGAGCTACAAAACACAGAGTAAAATGTTTTTAGAATAGATCGTGAAACAAGTCGCTTGTGAAATGGGACGGCTACTCTGATGTTTTTAATTCTTGGGTACCAACGGCAAGTATTGAGAAGTAATTATGTCATACTCTGCCAATATTGTTTTACTAACTATAGGTTTGCACATAGCTGCTTTGTTTGGCAGACCTATGCGCAGGAATATTTTCTTAAAGACGTAATCGAACTTGATGAATCTCTGTCTTCCTGGCAGGCTTAGCGTAATAAATCTGTTAAAGATCTCGTTGAATTGCGCTGTTTCTTCATAGGACAGATTAAATTGCGCCAACTTATTTCTGATGTGATATTTTCTGGTATATTTCTGCGGCCTCGTATTGTAATGCAGGTGCGCATTTTAGACTTGATTGTACTCATCGTAGTCGCAGACAATGGCATCTTCGTTTTCATCAGAGTCATACATTTTTGTCCAATCCATGTATATGCTACGTCAGACACAGTTGTTTATATCACAGATGTTTATTTGGAAAGGTCAGAAATGTTGCTTGACGCTATCGTGACATTGTACAGAAATCCTCATGAGAGCTTTCAGCTGAATCTTACTGTGGTTGTGAAATCCTAAATGTCAAGTGTTGCTTACGGAAGAGCAGCAGCGCCTGCTAAATGAACTTATCCAAATTAATATCTTCTATGACAACAATTTGCTAATGAGTCGTAGCGTCGCTGCAGCAAGCAGATGACACAGAAACGGAAGCTCATTTCATATCAAAACCAGTTCGTGCATTCATCATAAGTTTTACATTAAACGCGTTTTTCAAGCTCGTCAGAATAGCATTTACCATTTTCAGAGAGAAGGTTCCGGCTGCATCCTGCAAGGTATTTCAGCAAGCATTATTAATACTTCTAAGTACAATCCATTACGAGGAAAGTCATGTTTGGAACTACCAGCCAAAATGTAAAGCAACCCAAGTTGCGTCAACGTCAAAAATAAGGAAAACAAGTGTTTTATGTCGCCCGTGCTATCTGCTCCGTATCCAGCAAAAACAAATCCAAATAGAGTTAGCAAGTATAATTAATATCAGAACACATTAAATTTTGCTGGCATGAAGTTTCCTGTTCAGATCACTGACGTTCCAAAATTTGAGCGACAAAATATCTCAGTCAATGTTTTTGGCGTGGATGCCAAATCAATCATCTATCCACCTCCTATTTCATCATTTGCCAACAATGTTGCTAATATTGATTTCCTCTATATACAAGACGACACCAACGATGGTCATTACTGCTGGATCAAAAGTTTTCTGGCCAGTATAACAATCATCAGCACATATTATTTTACTGTAGAAGATGTCTTTATGGTTTTTCTACAGAAGAATTGCTTGTTGCTCATGGACTAGATTGTGTTGGTGTCGCACAGGCTATCATGCCAGACAAGAAAGATAATACGTTATCATTTTACGATCTCTGTAATATGACAAGAGTTCATTTTGTAATCTTTGCTGATTTCGAAACGCTAATTATTCCAGTCGAGGGCACAGACAATAATCCTGAAAAAAATATTTCACCAGAAAACATCAAGAGCATGTTCCTCGCGGCTATGCTTACAAACTGTTTTGCGTAAATACCGCGTTAAGCAAACACATAAAATTATATCACGGAGAAAACTGTGGTGAGCGGTCCGCTTAATACAAAATCTGCTTGATGAAGTTGATTACATTCAGAAAATAAATTCTGCAAGGATGATCTTTAGAGATCAGAACAAAGAAAACTTGTTGCAGTCTAAGATATGTTGGATTTGTAATCAGCAACTTGTTGTGGACAAAGTTCGTGACCACTGTCATTATACTGGCAGATATAGTGGCGACGCACATATAAATGCAATCTGAAATTAAGACCACCAGAATTTATTCCAGTAGTATTTCATAACCTGCGCGGCTATGACTCGCATCTCATTCTAAAGCACTTTGGCAAATTTACAAAAGCATTACTTGCATTCCAAATAACTTAGAAAAATACCTGTCGTTCTGTCTTGTTGACTGGTGTTTCATTGACAGCGTCAGGTTTATAAACGCCTGGCTAGATGAGCTTGTCGAAAACACAGAAATATTTAAGTATACAGAAGAAGAGTTTTCTGATGTCTTCAAACTTGATTTTGTCAACAATCTTTATGGTTGAGCCATTTCTCAGATGCTGCCAGTAGGTGATTTTAAGTGGATGACGCCAGAAAATGTACAGAAAAGATATTGCGAAGTGATAATGATACTGGCTACATTTTCGAAGTTGATCTTAAATATCCCGCTGAAATTCATGACGCTCATAATGATTATCCATTGGCGCCTGAGAGCATAATTGTGGATGATTCAGTGTTAAATGATTATTCGACAAAGTTAAAATAAAAACTCCGTGTTGCCAATTTTAAGGTTCCAAAATTAATCCCAAATCTGACGGACTAATATCTCTATGTGATTCTCTACAAAAATCTGCAACAATGATTGGACTTAGGATTAAAGCTGATTCAAGTAGACAGAGTTATAAAATTCAAACATGAAGCTTGGCTTAAATGTTATAATGATTTCAATACAGCAAAGAGAGCCGCAACAGAAATGAGTTCGAAAAGGATTTTTTCAAGTTGATGAATAATGCTGTCTTTGGAAAAACAATGGAAAATGTCAGGAGGCGAGTCAACGTAGAACTAGTATATGATGTCAAGCGGGGCGACAAGTTACTGGCAGATCCTGCTTTTATTTCAATGAAAATATTTTATGAGAACCTGGTAGCAGTTCACAGAGAGAAAACACATCTGAAATTAAATAAACCAGTTTATGTTGGTTTTACTGTACTTGAGCTGTCAAAGTATCGCATGTATGACTTTCATTACGGCGTTATCAAAAAGAAATATGGCGACAATGCCAAGCTGCTTTTGTCAGATACAGATTCATTATGCTATGAAATCAAAACTGAAGATGTTTAGGAGGACATGTTTGCAATGAGAGAACACTTTGACTTTTCTGGTTATCCTTTTGATGATGATAGCAAGCTTAATAATTCTATGACACCAGCAATAAAAAAGTTGTCGGCAAGTTCAAAGAAGAGCATATGCAGAAATCAAAGAAGTTATTGCGACCTAAAAAGTATTTGCTTGAGTTGCTTGATAAATCAGAAAAGCGCGCTAAAGGAATAAAACAAGTGCGTTGTTAAAAATGTTATAGCGCGTGATGATTATTGTATGACGCTATCTGGTGAAAAACAGTATGCGATCATGAATACAATCAGATCAGAAAATCATGTCATAAATACGGTAGCGCTAAATAAGATTGGACTATATGACTATGATGATAAGCGCTATATACTTGATACAAAAATAATCAAGTAGAGGTTTCAGAACCAGTCCCCGTTTGCCAGCGTCATATATTTTTCCTGAACTAGGTCTGATCTAGACACACAAAAAATACAACACCAGTATTTACAATTATCTACATATTTGATTTAATCAATGAAAGCTAAATGAAAATCTGATATTATAAACTTTTGAATGAGTTGATCTTTTTTTGCCAGCACAGCAGTCATGAACAGATTTAACATTTGTTCCAAGCTTTTGTTTTGCGTTTGCTATAGATGGACAATATTCTTTGTCGCCTCTCTCTGTGTTTGTTGCGTTAACTGGCCGCCGACCTATTGCCTTGTGCTAGCCTATTTTGCAATTTTTGCTTTGAGGAACAACTTCAACATTTTCTAATATGTTATCTGACCTGTTGTCATTTATATGATCGATGACAAGACCATCTGGAATAATACCACAATGATATTCATGAACAAAGCGATGCGCTGGCACACTTGGTACTTCCAATCCGGAAACTCCAGTTGTAATATAGCCCATAATGTTTGGCTGATTATTAACAACGCGCTTACTTTTGACATGACGAATTTCTCCTAAATCGTTAGCTTAATAATTATTGTATACGGGGTGAGGTCGCCAATTATCCATTATATACAATATCTGTCTCTCTAATTAACCGTTTAAGAATGCCAACATAAACCCCATATAAAATACAATAACAAAGGCAAACAAATTATAGACCACAGCAAATGAAAAACCATACCAGCAGCCTCTGATAGGCGATTAAGATTTATTTCTTGTACCACTAGAGCGTCTGCTAGTGCCAAGTATATTTTCTGCCCTTGTCATCGATGCAAAAACTCTTGCTCACCTGTATCCATATTGGTTGATTCCACTGGGCGCGTTGCCTTCTTACGTTTTCCAGTGTATCCTTTTAAGTTATTTACGTGGCACGTGACAACTTCTAAGTTTACTATTTTGTTGTCGGATTTGTCGCCGTTCAAATGATCAATAACAAGATCTTTTGGTATTATGCAATGAAAACACTCGAATACAAATATGTGCGCGCTCAATGCCTTCTGGCATTCGTTTGTGTTAGATACTGCAATAAGAGTATAGCCGTTATTGTTCTGATTTTTAAAAATAATCTTTTGACGCAAAACATGTCTGACGTCACCATCATCATTAGCTTCATATAAGTTGTGCACCCATCAATCATACACCAAAATAAAGAGAATTAAAAGTTCTTTTAATAATACCTAAGATATACAAGTCTTTTTTAAATAGCCAGGATAACCAGTGTGGAAAACCTGGGAAATTCTTTTTCTTTAAAATTCTAACCCTATGCAAAATACGAAACTGTAGAGCGCCACCTTAAAACAAATATGAAAATTTGTGCAATTGCTTTTCTCTTTTTCATATCTTACTCTTTGACCTCTGTGAATCTGATCTGTTCCACCCCTGTTCAAACTGTAAATTTTATTTGTGACATCGCAGGAATAATTGTGACAAGTTTCATGTTCCTGACTTTTACCATAACATTGGTTGCTATTGTTGGGAAAATGCAATGTGCATTTGTAAAATAGCTCACTTTTTCATAATGGGGGGATGGGGGCAGCTGGGCTTGTGTGGAACTTTGCTACTAATGAATACTGTTCTGTGGAAACATTACATGAGAATTATTCAAAATGACTGTTTAAATGCTTGCGACGTAAATGTTTCAGCTATACAACCAAAATTAAATCATATAATAATAATACATATGTGGTCTTTACAACGGCGCACTACAGATATTATGTACTGGTGAGAGAGTGACAGGTGTAAGATGAAGTTGTTTGAATTTGCAACATGCGCAATGAAGAGAATGTTGGCATACCTCTATGCTATTTTCATGTAATGTGGCTGAATGTCTTTACATATTGTACTTGAGGGAATTGTACATGATCTAAGCACGCAGCTGACAAAAATGGAGACTCCCATGTGCTGAAAAATCAACCTGAATTAGTCAAAAAGACACTATTTTTAGCAGGTATTAAAATAGAGAAAACGAATTTTGCCAGAGTATGCAATACCAGCTTCTGGAAGTACAATGAATGAATTACAAAATATGTAAAAAGTTTTAAAAAGTTATCATCTCTTCTTTTCACAATTTACTTTTGAAGTGTAGGAAGTGAAAATGACCAAGCGGAGCTAGCAGTTATTTTTTTTATAGGTGCACGTCTGAAGTAAGACCAAGCTGTATACTCTATAACCCAAATTGCACCCATCAATCATACACCAAAATAAAGAGAATTAAAAGTTCTGTTAATAATACCTAAGATATTCAAGGCCATGTTTAAACAGCCAGTATAACCAGTAAGGAAAATCTGGGAAATTCTTTTTCTTTAAAAATCTAACCCTATGGACATACGAAACTGTCGAACGCCACCTAATTAGGTACTATACTATGTTGATAAGTTTATGGTTATGAGAATGTGCATATTTAATGTTGCTAAAAATATATTGTAATCAAGGGAAGTAACTCGTTTGCGCTTATTTTTACCAAGCCTGTGTGAATTAATAAAACCCTAATTATAACTGTAGTATGATAAAAAGGCCTGTATTGGAGACACGTTTTACCAATTTTTAGTTTCATTATGAGAGAGACGAGCACTTTATTAACCACATTAGCAGACCACGATGAAAGAATTTTCTCAGTTCACCATAAAAATTAAATCTAAACGTCTTTTCAGAATGTATCTGCAGTAGCACTAAATCCTCGTGGGAGATCTCTCTCATAATGAAGCTAAAAATGAGTACACTAGTGCTTTCAAATATTTGCCTTTTATCATACTACTACACGCGGCAACTACTTTAAGTACACGACATGATTTGACACAAGGACTTTGACAGGTGGCAACTACTTTAAGTGCACCACGTGATTTCACATAAGGATTTTGACAAGCGGCAACTACTTCAAGTACACGACATGATTTGACACAAGGACTTTGACAAGCGGCAACTACTTCAAGTACACGACATGAGTTGACACAAGGATTTTGACAGGCGGGAACGACTTTAAGTATACGACATGATTTGACACAATAAAATGTACATAATCAAGAAAAAGCATTGATATACAGTTATGAATCAGAAAATTGTTTCCCTTCTTTTACCTTTTCTTTCTTCTTTTCTTCTGTATTCCGTCCTTCTTCCTTTCTACTGTTTCCTCTCTCTCTCTCTCTCTTTTGGTATTTTTATCATGTCACAATTTGAACTCAGTGTTACTTTCTGTATTATGATTTTTTAATGACAGTACTCATTACTGAAAATCTGTACATGGGACTGGATTTGTGATCGAAAGTTACCATGCAAACAGTTTGGAGGGTGGTTTTGTTTGTTTTATTTTCAATAAGGTGAACATAAATGCACTACAATAGTACAATTGTACCATACACTTTTAAACAGTGTCGAAGTTTTTGGGGAAATTGGGGAAGTAGACGAGACCATTACGATTTTTTCAGGCAATGCAATTATTAAAATCGTAATATTCACAAGGATAAAAGATAAGAAAGTACGATTGTTGATGTAGTGACATATTTATTCAAAATAAGATAATTATAAGTTACACACGAAAAAGTAGTACCCGACCATAGAACCGAAAATGACATGACTAATTACATACATTACTTATCATAATAATATAAGCGGTTATTACTTTTGATGACACAGCGTATACACTGACACATCTATTGTGTAAAATACAACATTAAGCTGCACGCATTGCTTGTTCCGTCTCAAAGCAACAAACTAACAATTTCTATGTTTGGCTCTATGATTCATGTCTGCTTGCACGTGCAGTCACATGTCAACCATCACTTTCTGATACTCGTAAAATATAACAGTTTGACCTTTATTCTGGAAAAGCTGAGGGGCAGTTATGACCTTTCACAGATGACAAAGGCCGTTCATAGGATGTAATCGATAAAAACTGTTTTAGCATCTCTTCGCCTGCCTGGGTCTTCCTACTTAGACTGGATACATAGGAACTGATGTCGTTGTTGACATTAATCATTACAGTTCCTGATTCACTATATAATTACATTGCTTTACTTGAAAAGCAGATTTCGTAAAATTTGGAGATGTTTGTATTCAAAAACAGATGTAAAATTAATAATGATTTATCTTTATATCGTCCATTTCGTGCTGAGATTTTAGTATGGAGAAAAGACTGCTGATCTTTTGTTTTAAAATGCATATCACTTACAAAGATACCAAGCAATTTGTGTTTTTATCGTTACATTCGTCATAAATTGTAGGGTTAAAATGCGGTGTCATATTAGGTTTCAGAAATGGGCTGGAAAACGACGGTATTTACACACTGCAAAGCACTTACTTTACAACTTGATTAGAATATATTCCGCACAAAGAGATGCACCGTGTGAGCGGGTGAGAGGGATATCTCAGCAGCAACGTGATCGCTTTATAACCCTGCAGTCCCGGTTCGATCCCCCGTTTCTGATACGTAAGATATGTTGTTACCAATTTAAAGTCAATGGTTTCCTTCGGCATCTGCAGTTTCCTTCACATAAAACCACTCGAATTTAACACCTGTTCTGTATAGAATAGGTCATATAAATGTTTTAAAACATATGGTCAATCGAAATCAAATATTCAAAGCTAAAAGCGTCTGCTGTTTTTTATTTTTAATTATCAAATTCTTCTAACGTTGATAGATGTGTGCATGCGTGTATTTGATTTAAAGCAGCGATAATTTCACACTGATATTTCCAAACCCTGCGGTCTACATCAATATACAACTGATACAACCATTTGTTATCTTTTCGCATTCTCGCGTCTTTCTACTACTACTACTACACTTTCTTCGTGTTGTACGTTCATATTAACTTATATGTATTGGCGAAAAGAAAAAAAGTAGTACTAGTACGTTTAGTAGAAGTAGTGGTGGTAGTGGTAGTTCAAGTAGTAGTAGTGCTACTACTACTAACACTACTACTACCACTACTACAACTAGTACTTCTTTGTTTCTTCAATACATCAAAGTGAACATGAGAGAGAGAGAGAGAGATGATGATGATGATGATGATAGAGGAGGCAGTTACTGAAGTTAATGGAGTCATTTTGTTTGATAATATGTACAATTTCATCAATTGAATCTTTTTCAAGCATTGTTTTATTGATTAAGTAATACAAAACCTGTTTCGTGTTTTCAACATCCTACAACAAAACGACACGAAACAATGATGGGTACCAGACAGGTTTCCATTTCCATCCAAAATGTATCGAATTAAATTGGAGCTGATAATAAAGCTAACTTTGATATGTTTGATTTTGACAGGCGGCAACTTCAATACACGACATGATTTGACAGGCGGCACCTACAATTAATACACGACATGATTTGACACAATACAATCTACATAAAAAGAAAGCAATGATTTTTTTTTCATGTAGCGACGTGTGTATTCGAATAAAACAATTATAAATTACACACGAAAAAAATAGTACCCAACCATAGTACTGAGAAAGAAATGATTAGCAAATTTAATCACATATATTACTTATCATTATAATGCATGTAGGTATTACTTTTGGTCACACTACTACAACTACTACTGCTACTTTATTTTGTTTCGTGTGTACATAACAGTGAAACTGTCATAGAACACACTGAGAGAGAGATTTGATGATAAAAGAAGCAGTTATTGAAGTTAATTGAGACACTTTGTTTGAAAACGGGTATAATTTCATCAATTGAAACGTTTTCAAGCATTGTTTTATTGTCGGCATGATCTGTTTGTTCACAGATAAAATGATTTATGTAATTCAAAACCCATTTCGTGTTTTCAACACCGTGCAACAAAATGGCATGAGACCACGATGAGCACTAGACAGGTTTCCATTTCCATCCAAATTGTCTCGATTTGCATTTAATCATCTCCCCTTGGTAACTCTTCAGAAGGTGACACAAAGGTATCTATCTCCCTCTCGGCAACCTCGGGACCATATGAAATTATTTTGTAACTTTTTTCCCTCTATTACAGTGATTTTGCCAAAAGATGATACACATTAATGATCATACTAGATCACAGTCACTCGTCACACTGAGATAATTACAAGTCTGAAGCATAGATCTGGTTCCCAACGAAAGACGCAGCATCTGGCGTGTGAAAACAACGGAGTCCATCACGGACGGTCTCATCATGTTTAATATTGAATATTTATCAGCATGAATTGACCAGATGTTAAAGCCTTCGTTTGGTATCTCTGAAGTTCTGGGTTCGATTGTCTGTGCGACATAAGCATCGCTTAATCATAGGCATCGTTTAGTCAGAGTAGATCCAAGGCCAATGATATTCTTTCTTTCATTTTTTTTAAATTTTTTAAATTTTTTTGCATTCATGTTTCTTCCATTTGAATGACCTGTCCATGCAACTAACTGTGTTTCTGAGCATGCGTACCGTAAAGTAGAAGTATATTATATCAATATAGGATTAGTTTACGGCTGGTTTCACGATATGGATAAAATGGACACAAATGCTTCGTTACCTTGAAGCTGTTGACAGAAAATACATACAAAAACGCATAAAATTAATAGTTAACTATATTATTGTCGTTTTTCTGTTGTTAATCAATTCGAAATGTTCACTCTAACTAATTTCATTTTCAAAATACAGTGCTCAACAGGGTACATTTAAGCGCAGCCGTCTGAAGTATTTTTGGTATTAGGTTTGTAAAAAAACGAATGAGAAAATTAAAAATGTACAAACCTAATAAGGTATTTAATTTGTTATACTCGGCATAAATGAATATAAAAAAATGCCTTTACTAATATTTGACAAAAAAAAAATAACCACATACCATTGAAAAGTCAACTGTGATTAGGACAGTATTTACCACACTGCGAACCTATGTACACCTAGCCGTGGTCTGGTGGATTGAAAAGATGTAGGATCGTAAGGCTCCGAATCCTCACGAATCTGGAAAACATATAGAGAGTAAGGTCTAACCTCTGTTGTCGTCATGGCCTCAACGGTCACACGTAGTTAAAAGGTTGGCTGAACCCGCTCTCGGGCTGGCGATACTAGTGACTGAATGCGGCTTCCTTGGTGCTGGGGAATTAAAAAGTAGCACGGACTAGGAGAGAAAGTAAAATAATCAGCTGAGACAAGCATCCTATCAAAGATAAATTGTTAAAAGGTTTAAATGACTAAAAATATATTTATGTTTTTAACATCTTAAAATATTTTCTCTTAACAAAAGACAAATAGTGACACAGTGCTACATTGTTTTGAATTCAACAGTCTTCAGAGAGGCAATATAAATATTTCACGAATTTAACATGAAAGTCACACTGTTGGTATTTAAAGGTAACACCCATTTGTTTATAAATTTGAATGAAATAAATGTGTGGTCAAACATAGCTGTGTTACAAAATAAAATGCAAAGGAATAAGAGTGTTAATTTGTTGAGTTCAAACATCAAGATAGATATAGTCCTTTGTTTCAGAAAGAATGCATACTTACATATTAGAGTTAATGATGATAAATTAGAGACAAGTGGCATTTGTCCTGAGAGCAAGATGAAATGAGCAATGAAGCAGTGCAGTATGAGGAAAGAATAAATTATATGTTTGCTGTAGATAAATACACACATGTATATTCTGCTAAATTAGTGGTGCAACTTCAGAATCTCATAAACTTTGCAAGGCCAATTTATAATCACTCTACGAAAGAGCGATGTAATTTATGTAAAACAAAACTGGATTACAAACCTCACATGTTGATTAGGTATATGAAGTAGCTGTTTTATAATGAACTATAGAAATTGCAAAATCTGAAATCATGTCTACGTTAGAAAGGATTGAAGAAACGTTTCAAATTGCTAAAATAAAAATACCCGTTTTAGACTGTCGTCATGTTGGCTTATTAATGACCCCTAAAGACAATGTATCAGGGAAAAGTATTATCTGGATGTTTGTGTATCGTTTTATATGACTGACATAGAACAATATTTACTTCAGCTTTACTACGATAATGAAAGCTCGGTCTGATATTTATGCAAATATCATGCAATTGTGTGAACAAATTTTAACTGTACAAAACAAAAATGAATACTATTAAATTGAAAGAATGGTTAACTGAAGAATCTGCTTACACAACGCACAAGCAAGAGAACAAAAATTGTTTAAAAAATTTTTAAAAATAAAAAAAACAAAAACATTTCGCTATAAAAGTGTTTATGTGGGTCACGCGCATGACCAGTGATAGGCAGACATTGTTGACATGTTAGCATATGAAACAAACAAAGTTGGATACAAATATATTTTTTTAAAGTGATACATATATTCTTACGATACCATGAGGCTGCAAAAGTGAAAACAGAAAAAGGAAAATGACATAAACGATGATTTTAGAGAAATTATAAAAGACAAAAAGCCTGGAAAGATCTGTCGTCGTTTCTTTAAGTCTAAAATTAATCACTTTCATTTTGAAACAAAACACCGTACTTCAGAAAACAATTATGAATTATAATACAAAATTATCAGCTACACAGATAAGTTAGAAAGTTATGAATGTTTCCCGTTACGAATAATTATCTTCTCACGTCAAAACCAGTAAAACAAACCATTATGTCTCATATTTTACTGTCCAGCTGCAGATTGGTTCCAAAATTAAATTTGTAGTTCTACAAGATTAAAGATAAAAGGCACACGTGCTATAATTCTTAAAAAAGTATATAAAATGAAAGATAGAGATAAAACGTATAAAATCCTTAAAATATGCGATCAAGATTTGCTATATAAACCGCATTCTTTTAAAAAGTCCATTAAAAATTCCAAATTTTGCTAATGTGGTACATCATCAAAAAGTTTTTTAATTGAGCTCACATATAAAGTTTTAAAAATTCTGTCTTACAGGGCAGAGGTCGATACACTCGACAAGAATGTGTTCTACTGTCAGTGGACATTGGCAATGTACGCACTCTGGTCGAGGTTCACCCTTTCAAGAGGTATGCATGGGTCAGGTATGCGTGTCCTACACCACCTCATCTCTGTGATTTGTTCTATACATGGGGTGCATCTCTCCAGTGATGGGTCTAATGTTCCAAAGTTTATTTGTGGATTTGGCATTCGACATAGTTTTGCCATATCTGAAGAAAATGTGCACCAAACAGAATAGGTATCGGCACAAGACGCAAGCACACACACACACACACACGCACGCACTCGACTGAGTGAAGACGGCCATGCGATAACTGTCTTGTAACAAAAAAATTCTTATTTTTTAAAATATTGAAGCCAGCATACTTTTTCTTTTGCATTGAAGAAGAGGTAACTTTAGCATAAAATTGCATTTCCGTTGAAATAGTGGTAATTAATGTTACATTTATTTTAGTTTAGATTTCGGTATCTCTAAAGGAATTATTCTTAAGGATTTTCGAATATTACCTGACTGTTTATGTGGCTTTTATTGATTTCGACCTCAACGTGAAGATTTTTAAAAAAAAAAGACAAGAACAATTTTCAATGACCAATATCTCATTGACTATGTTAGATGGGAGAGCTTATATAAATGAGTCGTGCTTACCGCACTAATATATTGACATAAATCAAAATAGCTTTTTACTCCTATTTTAGCGAGGCAACACATGTTTGGATTCTTCTTCTTGTTTTCCTTTTTTAAATGTAATCGTTTGACTATCATCATTCTTAGTTAATTACTTGCATTTTTCTTCATAAATTTCAACGATTACAAATATTATATATATATATATATACGCTTTTTCTCTTGTTGCTTAAGTTGGTGATGAATTCGAGTGGTGTAGAGTGCCCTTTTGGGAACATTCGTTTTTGTCCTGCGCCGTCAGTATCTAAACCTCAAGCTGTCCATAGAAACAATTTTTTCCATCAAACACATTCGTAGCCATGTTCATCGTTGCCATTGCGTAGAAATATCATTGCCGGCACGTTGGCATCGGTGCGTTATCTTTTACCAGTGTGATAAATGCCTGCTAAGTGAAAAAGGAGTGACGGTATAAATAGACGTTCGACTGACAATATGATTGACCGTGTAATCACAAACAAACAATCTTCCCCGTTTCCATTCACGTGCAATTTGATCCTAAATAAGTAATGCCCTCAATGTGATTAAATCTATCACATTTAAAGCAGATGAAGACAAGATACATAAAGTATATTTTGTAACAGTGGTTTGCTAAAACCGATATTTCATACGTATCCTATCTTCGTCTACTTTCAGTTTGAGGTAAATAATTAAAAGGAGCTTGCAGATTGTTCTCTTAAATCTGGCTCTTTACCTCAGTCAATTTGTTGGATTGAAAATTCGCAAGTTTAGGTATAAATTATGTCGGCATAATAAAAGTTTACATTGTTTCAAAAAAGATCACGGTGCAAGCTTTGGAAATAAACTCACTTCCTTTCTTTTCAAATGAATTGTATATTGCATATATATATTATTATGATAAGAATTGTTTGTTTAGTGATCAATTAGTTTAACTATTTGCAGCAGCAGAATAAATATATTTGATTGTCTACGTGCAGATAAAGCAAACATACTCTATACGTCTACATTCTCTTAAAATTTTATAAAAACCTCATTTCCGCTACAAATCAGATTAATTATCATGATTTCCGCAATATTTGACTGTCGCGAACGACAGTGCCAGGGATCCAGTTTCGGATGTTAACGTGCCCTTCCCGCCCCCTTCACAATAGGAAAGATTATCTGCTTAAAATTGTTCTCTCTCTCTCTCTCTCTCTCTCTCTCTCTCTCTCTCTCTCTCTCTCTCTCTCTCTCTCTCTCTCTCTCTCTCCCCAATTTCACTACAGGAGTTGCGCAGTTGGTCTTTAATATAAAATACATTGTTTGTGTTGAGGCTTTTGAAGATTACTTTTAAATGACAATGGTAAAAAACCAGTATGCATCTGCACACGCATATCTCCGTCATCCCTGTTTTCTAAATTAATTGCCAACCGCACTACGGAGTCAATTAACTGGAATCGTCCGCCTAATGTCGAAATAAAGTCACCAAAATATCTTTACAGACGGTCCGATTTTTAATAGGTTTTCCAGTCTAGACGTGTAGTCCCGAATATTTTAGCACTGTCCTTAGAAACTGTACTATAACGCCAATCTTGATTTATAATTGATTGTACTACCTAAACTGATTTAATTTAATTAATTCTTAATTGATTTATAACTGAATTACATCATGCGGTTATAGTTATCAATTATTATCATTACGATTCTATTGGGGTTCCTTCGATGTTTGGGCTCCATTTTTATGTGAAGCATCATTTTGGGAATAATTTCACCACACGAGTTGTTTAATATTCTTCAGTGTGAACACATTATGTGTATTAAGACAATTAAAAAATTAATTCGCAGGCATATGGTGAAAATGAAATATGTTACATATGTTGAAAATGATCGAGCTATTCATATTACGTAAGTCACTTTACAAAAACATTACTATGAATAAAAATGATGGAGGAATCCAGAAAGGATTACGCGAAGGGATTGGCGAGTGAGTAAAACACTGCTGTTATAAACAGGGTGTATCCGGATATACCGTATATACTCGAGTAAAAACCGATACCAACTGCAAACTTCATAGACCCAGATCTGCCGTCGCATAATGCGCCGGCAGATCTGGGTCTATGCAGTTTGTAAGGAATAATCAGTAGAACAAACAACATAGACCCTGATCTGCCGGCGCATTATGTGACGGCAGATCAGGGTCTATGTTGTTTGTATTTGGACACAGATTATATGGTACATGTATTTGTATTGGGGTGTCCAAGTCCTGGAAAGAAGTATAGGTTTGAGGCTAGGGCCGCTGGTAAATTCGATACTGTATCAAGGCAAGGGAGAAAGAATTCATCGCTCAAAGTGATGACGGCATCCTAATCTATCTCAATCCTAATTTTAATATTGATCACTTATACGATAATAATTTTCAGCCCATCCGTTTTTTCCATGATGACACACAGAGTCGTTTTTTTATAGCACCTGGTATGACCATGCATTGGTGGCTAGGGGTCTATGGAACGGAACACCCTGTGGGCGCCCAGTGGGGAAGCCCCACACCCCAATTTAACTGTAAGGAAAACTTGCTCTTGGAAATGTTCCGGTTTGTTTCGCTTTCATTTGTATGTGGTGGGGGTGGGGGGCCGCAGGCAGTTAGTACCTTTAAATAAAACGCTATTGACAGATATAGTGCGAAAGATAATCTATAATATAATCACTTCATGACGAAGGTCAATACATAGTCAATTTTGTCATAGAAAAGTAGTTAGTCTCTCTCTCTCTCTCTCTCTCTCTCTCTCTCTCTCTCTCTCTCTCTCTCTATATATATATATATATATATATATATATATATATATATATATATATACATATATATATATATTGTTATGTATGATGTTTATATAATATTATAAATATTTTAGGAAATTATAAATGTTTCTTCACTTTAATATTTGCTTAAATCTTAATGTTATCAGGAAAAACATGTTTAACTAGTGTCCTTGAATTGGGTTGTTTTGATCAATATGTTTTCTCAATTTGAAGGTCAAGGTTGAATTTTTGTTTACAAGTAAAATTCCATTAAGATGACACACATTCTAGAACATTCTGTCATGTGACCAATCTTTATATATACCATGTTTGGTGGACATTTATTCAGTTTTGACATTACCATCAGTCTTGTAAAGAGCTATTACAGTTGTGAAAATTTATTCCAAATTCTAAGAGAGGAATTATTTTAAATATTCATTGGATTATAACAGTGCTCATAAACTTTTGGATTTTGGATTTTTAATTGATGATTTTGGAATTTATGTGAATTTATTCAGAGATTTTGGAATACTTCATTTTGACATCAGCACATCAAGATTTCTAGTACATCAGGACTTTGGAGACCATTAGCACATCATAACATTCAAGGACACAGCCGTGAATTCGGAACATTCTATATTTAGGACTTGTGATTAGAACAATCATTCTTATTGGATTATTAGGATTTCAAAACACATTACTGTAAGTGACTTTTTTGATTTTTCATTTTAATTATCTAGTAATAAATTGCTTGTTGATTTTTACTTGATTTGTTGGTTTCACTTTCTTTCTGTTACATTTTTCTTAGACCATAGAGTCGTAACAGAAATTAGGGGCTCGTCTTCTGGGATTGAATTTCTTTAAAGCATATTAGAGATATTAAATTTATCTTTGAAATTCATATTGATTTTGTCTCGGAATTTTTTTTTTTTGTCTTTGGCAAAGATTTTATATAGAGAAATTTTTTGTGTGAAACCAACAAGCATTTACAATGGCATCTAATGTTCAGAATTTCATTTCAAAACCTACACAGGAGGGGTTAGAGTGCATGAGAAAGGATGAGTTGCTCGAGCTTGCCAGAAAATACAGTCTATCTGAGGCAAAAGTATCATTGACAAAACAGGAGATAAAGATTATTTTAATTCAATATTTAGTAGGAAAGGGAATTTTTGAAAATAGTGCTTTAAGTTTGAAGAGAAAGCCTGTATCTGGTTCTGACAGGAAATTAAGGGAATTAGAGTTAAAGTACCAGATGGATTTAGAATTGGCAAAGCTTCAGATTCAGAGAGAGAGAGAGAAAGAAGAGAGGCAGATACAGATGGAGAGAGAGAAAGAAGATAGGCGGATACAGATGGAGAGAGAGAAAGAAGAGAGGCAGATGGAGAGAGAGAAAGAAGAGAGGCAGTTACAAATGCAGAAGGAAGAGAGGCAAATACAAATGCAGATGCAAAGAGAAGAAAGGGAAATGCAATTTAAATTAAGAGAATTAGAACTGGCAAACAGAGCACACTCCACTCCTTTAAAAACAAGTTCAGGTTTTGATGTTACTAGATATATTAGGTTAGTACCTCCTTTTCAGGAAAAAGAAGTAGATAAATACTTTCTTCATTTAGAGAAAATAGCTGAAAACTTGAAATGGCCCAGAGAGCATTGGACTTTGTTATTACAAAGTGTACTAATTGGCAAAGCTCGTGAAGTCTACATTTCACTGTCAGTACAACAAAGCACTGATTATGATGTGGTTAAGGAGTACATCTTGAAAGCTTATGAGTTGGTACCAGAGGCATATCGACAAAGGTTTAGGAATTGTAGAAAAGAAACTGGACAAACTCATGTCGAATTTGCAAGGGATAAAGAACAACTATTTGATAGGTGGTGCTCAGCCAAGAAAGTTGATCAAGCTTATGATAACCTCAGACAGCTCGTATTAATTGAAGAGTTCAAGAGGTGCATCCATAGTGATGTTAAAACCTATCTTGACGAGCAGAATGTGGAAACTTTGGAAAATGCTGCTCGTATGGCTGATGATTATTCCTTGACTCACAAAATTTCATTTGGCAATAAGTCGTCCTCTCAGCAGTTTTCTGGTAAAAAACCATTTCAATCTCATTCGAGTACTTCCAAATTTCACAACAGCACAACTGTTAGGAATCAAACATCTGATAAGACTGATCAGAAATCTTTATCTCTTCCTACGTGCACTTATTGTAAAATAAAAGGGCACGTTATTTCTGATTGCTTCAAGTTGAAAAAAAAGCAACAGAGTAAAGACAGAGCTTTTCCAAATGCTCTTATTTCTACGAGGTCAAGGTCACGGTCTTGTATTGAAAGCAATACATTTGTTGGGTCAAACAAACCCCAGTCTGATTCTATTTTAGAGGCTTATGAACTATTCATGTCAGAAGGTTCTATATCACTTATTGGTGATTCTGCCAAACCTATCCCAATTAAAATATTAAGGGACACTGGAGCTTCTCAGAGTCTTTTATTATCAGGTACTTTGCCTTTGTCTGAGGAGTCTTCTTCAAGTGAAAGTGTTCTTGTTCAGGGAGTAGAGTGCGGCTTTGTAAATGTTCCTCTCCATTGTGTAAATTTGCCATCAGACTTAGTTTCTGGACCTGTGACTGTTGGGGCAGTGACTTCTTTACCCATAGAGGGTGTTCATTTATTACTAGGCAATGACCTAGCTGGAGATAAGGTTGTGGTTAATCCACTTGTAACTGACAAGCCTTGTTTGGATCAGAAAGTTGATCCTGTCGAAACTGAAATCCCTGATTTGTACCCTGCTTGTGCAGTTACTAGAGCTATGGCAAAAAGAGCTCTTGAGAGTGATGTTGATCAGGATATTATTCCTTTAGCTGACACATGTATTGGTGAGTCTTTTGATGAGGTCACTTTTTCCTCAGGTATTGATCAATCAAATGGTATTGATCACAGTGATCCTCTTTTGGCAACTCATTCTCTTTGTTCTAATCAGGATGACAAACGACAATCCCTTGTCGTTGAACAGGAGCAAGATCCCGAGATATCTTGTTTGTTTCAGAGGGCTATTAGTGAAACTGAAGCCACACAAGTTCCAGTGTGTTACTTTGTGAAAAATGGGGTCCTTATGAGGAAATGGAGACCACCTGATGTACCCGCTGGTTACGAGTGGTCAGTGAGCTATCAAATTGTTGTTCCTAAGTCATATAGACAGGAAATTCTTAATTTAGCCCATGAAACTCCTTTGTCTGGTCATTTAGGAGTCCGTAAGACTTATCACAAGATCTTGAATCATTTTTATTGGCCGAAACTCAAAAGTGATGTTTCTAAATACTGCAGATCTTGTCACACTTGTCAAATGGTAGGAAAACCCAATCAGAAGATACCTAAGGCTCATCTGCAACCTATTCCTGCATTTGATGAACCATTTAGTAGAATAATGGTAGACTGTGTTGGTCCTTTACCTAAAACCAAGTTAGGCAACCAATACTTGTTGACCATCATGTGTACATCTACAAGATTTCCAGAGGCAATTCCTCTGAGAAATATAAAAACTAAAACTATTGTGAAAGCTTTGGTGAAGTTTTTTACACTTGTTGTCCTTCCCAAATCTGTCCAGTCAGATCAAGGGTCAAATTTTATGTCTGGAATTTTCCAACAAGTTATGCATGAATTAGGCATCCAACAGTTTAAATCTTCTGCCTATCACCCTGAAAGTCAAGGTGCTTTGGAAAGATTTCATCAAACTTTGAAGAATATGATTCAATCTTATTGCTTTGATACAGAAAAGGATTGGGATGAGGGTGTTCATTTGTTGTTGTTTGCTGTTAGGGAATCAGTTCAAGAGTCGTTGGGTTTTAGTCCCTTTGAACTAGTTTTTGGTCATACTGTGGGTGGACCATTGAAATTATTGAAAGAGAAACTTCTTTCAAATGAAGATTCAAAGATTAATCTTCTTGATTATGTCTCTGATTTCAAATACAAGTTGTCAAAGGCCTGTGAAGTAGCAAGAACTAATCTTCACACTACTCAGTCAAAAATGAAATTAAGGTATGACAGAAATACACAGGAAAGGAGTTTTAAATCTGGTCACAAAGTTCTGGATCTCTTTCCCATACCTCAGAATACTCTTCAGGCTAAATTTTTTGGTCCTTATACCGTTGAAAAGAAAGTAAATGACTTAAATTATATCATTAACACTCCTGGGAGACGGAAACAGAAACAACTTTGTCATATAAATATGTTAAAGGAATATTTTGACAGAGATAGCCCAGCTAATTATTCAGTTAATTTAGTTGTACCTGTCCCACACAGTGAAGATATCAACGATGGAGTACGATCAGACTCTAGTGACTCTGGTATAACCAATCTTCGGAATTCAGAAATATTGAACAACCTAGACCAGAAACTTTCACATCTACAACAACAGGAAAGAAATGAACTAAAACAGCTATTACATGACTATGAGCACTTGTTTCCTGATGTTCCAACACGAACAAGTAAAATTTATCATGACGTTGACATTGTAGATTCTGCGCCTGTGAAACAGCATCCTTATAGGATGAATCCTCTCAAACAGAACTATCTGAAGAAAGAAATTCAGTATTTACTGGAGAATGATTTCATAGAACCAAGTAAAAGTAACTGGAGTTCACCATGTATTCTTGTTCCCAAGCCAGATAATACATTCCGTATGTGTACTGACTATAGAAAAGTCAACAGTGTCACCAAAACTGATTCATTTCCAATCCCAAGAATGGACGATTGCATTGATAAAATTGGAAATGCGGAATATGTCACCAAGTTTGACCTTTTAAAAGGATTCTGGCAAATTCCACTGACGGAAAGGGCAAAAGAAATTTCAGCATTTGCAACTCCAGATGGACTTTATCAATATAAAGTCATGCCGTTTGGAATGAAAAATTCGCCTGCAACGTTTCAACGTCTGATGAACATGATAACATTTGGTCTTGATAATTGTGACGCTTATATCGATGACGTCAGTATCTACAACAACACCTGGGAAGATCATTTGGAAACGATTCGAAAATTCTTTGATCGACTCAGCGATGCGAATCTGACAATTAATTTGAGTAAAAGTGAGTTTTGCCATGCTTGTGTCACATTTTTAGGACATATTGTGGGACAAGGTCAAGTTAAACCTATAGAAGCTAAGGTCAAAGCTATCTCTGAATTTCAAGTTCCAATTTGTAAAAAGCAACTGATGCGATTTCTAGGTATGGCTGGATATTATCGGAAATTTTGTTCCAATTTTTCCAAAATTGCTGAACCTTTGACAAGTTTATTGAGTAAGAAAACCAAATTTTTTTTGGTCTGACAAGTGTCAGGAATCTTTTGACAAGTTAAAGGCCATGCTTAAGAATGCACCAGTTCTTTCTGCACCAAATTTTAGCCAATCATTTAAATTATCTATTGATGCAAGTGATGTAGGGGTTGGTGGAGTATTGATTCAGGAAGACAAAAGTGGTGTGGATCACCCTGTGTGTTATTTTTCTAAAAAACTAAACAAGCACCAGAAAAATTATTCCACAATTGAGAAGGAATGTTTGGCTTTGATATTGGCTTTACAGCATTTTGAAGTGTATGTTACCTCAGCTCTTTCTCCAATTATTGTGTACAGTGATCACAATCCCCTTACTTTCATCAACAAAATGAAAGATAAAAATCGGAGATTGTTGAGATGGAGTTTGATATTGCAGGAATATAACATTGACATCAAACACATCAGGGGAAAAGACAATGTGATTGCAGATGCACTCTCATGTGCCTAGAAATGTAATATTGCTTGATGTAATTAAGTCCAGTATCATAAAACATGTTCTTATGTAATTTTGGTTATTATTGTATTAGATATATATTCAAAAGAAAGCTTTATTATATAAATCTTTCTTTTTCTTTATGACGGGAGGTGTTATGTATGATGTTTATATAATATTATAAATATTTTAGAAAATTATAAATGTTTCTTCACTTTAATATTTGCTTAAATCTTAATGTTATCAGGAAAAACATGTTTAACTAGTGTCCTTGAATTAGGTTGTTTTGATCAATATGTTTTCTCAATTTGAAGGTCAAGGTTGAATTTTTGTTTACAAGTAAAATTCCATTAAGATGACACACATTCTAGAACATTCTGTCATGTGACCAATCTTTATATATACCATGTTTGGTGGACATTTATTCAGTTTTGACATTACCATCAGTCTTGTAAAGAGCTATTACAGTTGTGAAAATTCATTCCAAATTCTAAGAGAGGAATTATTTTAAATATTCATTGGATTACAACAGTGCTCATAAACTTTTGGATTTTGGATTTTTAATTGATGATTTTGGAATTTATGTGAACTTATTCAGAGATTTTGGAATACTTCATTTTGACATCAGCACATCAAGATTTCTAGTACATCAGGACTTTGGAGACCATTAGCACATCATAACATTCAAGGACACAGCCGTGAATTCGGAACATTCTATATTTAGGACTTGTGATTAGAACAATCATTCTTATTGGATTATTAGGATTTCAAAACACATTACTGTAAGTGACTTTTTTGATTTTTCATTTTAATTATCTAGTAATAAATTGCTTGTTGATTTTTACTTGATTTGTTGGTTTCACTTTCTTTCTGTAACATTTTTCTTAGACCATAGAGTCGTAACAATATATATATATATATATATATATATATATATATATATATAAATACATACATATATATATATATATATATATATATATATGTGTGTGTGTGTGTGTGTGTGTGTGTGTGTGTGTGTGTGTGTGTGTGTGTGTGTGTGTGTTACCAGTCATTGAAGTTAAATATTTAAGTTGTACATAAATCGATCCCGCTTCAGGTCCTTTCCTGTTGGAAACTGACCAAGTGTCTCTAAGTTTTGTTGCCATGCTTGTCGGGCGTCAGGATATACGAAATTGCATTTTATCTATGTAATATCAAGATGCTTACAAATTGAATAATGGTACAAATTTAATAATGGTACAATTGAATAATGGTACAAAAGGAATAATGGTACAAAAAGGGCAGCAACTTGAGGGGGTAACTTTAAGCTTAGACAAACATTTCTGGCATGTTCTTATATAACACCGAAGAACATTATGTACCTTCCTGCGTGATTCTTCCGTCTGCTGTCATTCAGTCGTGATTCATACACTGTTTAAGGTAATCTATTACATTCACATCATTATCCAGCTCTTGATAAAGGCTACTTTCCCCGAGACCGATCTGAAACCTTGCATCTCACGCGCATCTAATAAACGATTTAGTTTCGTCGCTGGCAAGAATGACATCACCAAATAACTGTTGCATGTTGGGACTACGTGTGAGTAGATGGATGCAATCAAATTAAAAGAACAACAGCAATCAAAGTTTTCTTTTTTTATGAAAATAATTGTTTAGGGCATATGATAAACACATCATCAGAACAGTAACTTGATCTGGGCGTTTGTGTCCTGTCGAGTTTGATAACGGAAGGACATCGGATCACACTCGACCCTTCAGGTCCCGGGAGATCCAATGTCCTTACTTCATCAAACTCGACACGATACAAGCACCCAGATCAAGTTACGGTACTGACAACCTTTATGAATCACATGCAAGTAGTTTATTATTGCCAGTTTACTATCAATAAACTAATTCTAGTTGGATCATATTCACACTGATGATGTCTTATTTTAAAGACACTTTCAGTAAACTTTTAAGTATATTAGCTACCGAAACTTCTAACACAAAGAAAACAATTGAGAATAGCTAAAAGTTGTTCGGGTTTTTTTCCACAGATGTTCACAAATATAAGTGTTGAGTTGAAGTTTTAGGACAGTACTATTTGTTTGCACTGTCTCAATTTGTGTTGAGTTAAAATTTCAGGACAGTACCATTTGTTTGCACTATCACTATTAGTGTTGAGTTGAAGTTTCAGGACAGTACTATTTGTTTGCACTAACTGGTATTAGTGTATAGTTGAAGTTTTAGGACAGTACTATTTGTTTGCACTAACTGGTATTAGTGTTGAGCTGAAGTTTCACGACATTACTATTTGTTTGCACTAACTGGTATTAGTGTTGAGTTGAAATTTCAGGACTGTACCATTTGTTTGCACTATTTGGTATTAGCGCTGAGTTGAATTTCAGGACTGAACCATTTGTGTGCACTAACTGGTATTAGTGTTGAGTCGAAATTTCAGGACAGTACCATTTGTGTGCACTAACTGGTATTAGTGTTGAGTTGAAATTTCAGGACTGTACCATTTGTGTGCACTAACTCTGGTATTAGTGTTGAGTCGAAATTTCAGGACAGTACCATTTGTTTGCACTATTTGGTATTAGTGTTGAGTTGAATTTCAGGACATGAGCGTTAAGTTGAAATTTCAGGACAGTACCATTTGTTTGCACTAACTGGTATTAATGATGTAATGTGTTGGTAATGATGCATAAAAGATACGCAGCTTTATATTCCTAGTGAGTGAGTGTCTCGGTCCGACAGTTTACAAGATATTCGTGCTGAAATGAAAATCTGATTTACCTGTACATATATTATGGTTCGTCCATAACATGACCTAAAATATAAACTTTATGCATTTTATGATTTAGGCCTGTCGTAATGAACATTAACTGGGCGCAGGGGTGAGTGGTGGGTTGGGGTGACCTACATCATAATATTTATCACTGCGTTATTTTCGCCAAATCATAATTTGTATATATGTAACCCGTGTAATAATACCTCGCCAAGGCTTGCAAAATTAAGAAATTATGAGACTCGTTTCATAAATTTCATTTGAAATGAGTATCATGTAAGATCCTCTATTTGAAAAAATATTGTCCCATTTTTTTTTTTTTTTTTTTGTCGTCTTCCAATCAGCGGGAACATAACGTGCGTAACTATTGCCGTGTTAATAAGACCTAAATATTTTTGTAAAAGCTTGAATCGAGTCAGCTCTGAACAACAAATGTAATATAAATCAACATCTGCTTAATGACGTGTTTGGAACACTTTACTCAGTTAAATCTCCTTCCTCAGTTGTGAAATATAGAAAGCTGGACTGGTTCTTTGAATGTGGTTTGCTAATTCCGTGATCCTTTGTCCGCCTTTACCGATCCCGCTGGGCGCATTCATATCGGGATGCGGACCCACTTTAGTGGCTTCAACAAGGCTATCTTTACTTGATTATTTTTCCCTAATTGCTGCTAGAACGTGTTGAGATGAAGACTAATGCTCTATTTCCGGGTACGGATCAGAAACAGCTCTTCAATTCCACATTGAGATACAGAGACAAATGGGGATGGGGGAAGAGTGGGACTTAAACTGCTATATACATTTTTTGTTTTCTTCAGGTGCCGGTTTGGGATGTAACCTACTGAAAAATCGTCAATCCGGGGAAAATTTACATTAGAACCTCTTTTTGCTGAAGAAAAACTGCTTAGGCGAGAAAGTATTATCTTCAAAGCACAAATTTATTCCTGAATGCTCTCATAATTAAATTTTTAAAATTAAATCGAGAGTGAAATGACTAAGAAATTAATTGCGCACATATGTTATTTTCCCTACCCATTACAGTAAGTATAATGCACATCAGCGAGACCCTTTACACAATGGCTAATAAAGTTACAGATTCACCAAATAAAATACAACTTAAAGTTGTACACTTTGCTTGTATTAAACTAATATATCCCCTGTCTGACTTTTTAATTCATGTCCGTGTGCATGTGTCACGTACCTTTTATCAAGCGTTATTAGCACTTCACAGGTCACATTTTGACATTTATTCAGTAAAGAGCTAGGCGCAATAACGATCTTTTACTGATGACAAAAGCAGTTTTTATGGGGTGGTAATCACCCAATAGTTTTATGGTCCCCTTATCCGCCCTTTTCGAACAATAAATTTAGTACAGAACAACCCTGTCAGCCTTGTTTGAATTTAGTCATTGTTCCTGTTTCTCTATGCATAAGTTGCCATGCTGCAAAGGTACAGTTCTGCCTATTTGGTGATATGAATAAAATACAATTGATGCAAGCTTAAAATCGTTCACTGATGTAGTGACTGAGATAATGTATTTCAGTACAGGAAATATATCACTGGAGAGAGAGAGAGAGAGAGAGAGAGAGAGAGAGAGAGAGAGAGAGAGAGAGAGAGAGAGAGAGAGGGGGGGGGGGGAGAGAGAGAGAAAGAGAGGGGGGAGGGAAGGGGTCTTCGAGCATATGAGAAATATAAAATTGTGTTTTTAAAAAAAATCTGTTTGATAAAGTTTCAAATTTCACCAAGTATAATGGTTATTGTTGCTCATTCAAAAATGAATGCTATCAAAGTCAATCAAAACTTAATTCATGTTTCCAAAGCCTGGCAGCAAAATTATGCAAGACAATGATGAGCTCCAAACAGGTTTCCTCGTCCATCCCAACTTCCTCGATTTGCATTTAATTATCTCTTCTAGCTAACTCTTTTGAAGACGACATAAGGGCCACTTTTTTATATTTTTTTTATTATTTTTTTAGGTGAACTTGAGACCATATTTAATTACTTTGTCGCCTTTTCCTTTTATTTCAGTGATCCTGCTCGCGATGATGATCATTAGTTATGATAGTAGAAACCGTTTGACAAATATCAATCGCTCATCATATCTGAGATAATTATAGACTTGTTTCTTCGAGCCTAACGTTTGCCTTGCGAAATCCGTGGAATAAAAGAATAGCGGTGAGTCAAGTTGGATAGTGAGCATGCATGATCATGGATGACCCATATTGTACTTGTGGTGAACACTTCGCTCTGCATCCTTTAGATCTATGGTTCGATTTCCAGTATTGCCATATGCAGTTGTCATTCGAAGACGCTAACTGCGCTTCCGAGTAATACAGTAGGTATTAGCATTTATTTTTAAACAAATTATCTTCCAAGTTTTATTAGTCTCATACTACGTTGTAAAAGTTATAAAATAAAAAGTAAAACATTTATTTAGAAAGGAATTATATGTACATTGAAATTATATGTGGATGCATAAAGCTGATGAAAAGTGTATGTGTTATGAAAAAAATTATAATAAATAAACACTTGTCGCCCGCTCTTGTTTAAAAAATTGAATTCGAGCGCAGGGTATGTTTATGGATTTAGATTGTTGATTCAAGGGGAAAATGTTTCAGATTTGTGGTCGATTTCTTGGTAATTCTGGTGCATAGTATCGAAGTACTAATGAGAAGTGACTGTACCTTTGAGGAACCAAAGGAAGAGTGCCAGAGAAATTGGTGAAGAACTAGCCTTAATAAAAAAAGAAGGCCTTCTCAAAGAGACCGAAGAAAAGAAGGATAACCAGCAGATGAGACATATAGACAAAACATCAGAATGGAGTGAAAATGCAATACATGTTTTGTTTGTACGAGAAAGACAAACAACAAGCCTGCGAGGGCACCTGGAGATGACTCCAACTGGGAGAACTAAAGAAACAGACGGATTGGCAGACGAGTACCTGATACTCATGGTCATCAAGATGAAAGCAAGTGTACAAAATCAAGATGTCTCACTGTTGTGCAAAATGTGCAGGAGTAAGGATCAGAGAGTCAGCCGTCTATTCATTGAGTGCATCAAGCTAACATATTATGAGTGCAAAAATGGGCACGACAAACTAGCCCTAGCCCTACACTGGCAGCTGTCTAAGCAATATGGGCTTGAATGCACAAAAGCAAGTGGTACGATCACAAGGTAGAGAGAGTGGTTGGGATTTCAAAATCCAGTCTCACCACATGACAGAGTACAGGAAGACAAATATAGTAGTGGTTGACAAAAAGAGAAACCTGACATACATCATTGACACAGACGTACCCGAGGACTCTTTTACGTCCAACACAAAGTACAAAAAGTAAAAGTGACCTGCCCGGAGAACTAAGAAAAGTCTGAAAAACACAAACATCATGCCAGTTGTAGTAGGATAACTATAGGTAATATCCAGCAAGTCTAAGAGAGAGCAGTCGGAAGATGTTAAAAATAACACTAAAGCTTGACCTACAAGACAAAGCGGCACTTCTCTGAACAATACAATTGCTGCGGAGAGCACTTGAGATTTAAGGCTACGTGAAGCGGTTCGATTCCAGGATAAAAATACAAGCCAAAAATACCATCAAAAGGCTGTGGAAGAGAGGAATCAGAATTACAGCGAGCGATGCTTGAGCGAGGCCCTAGAAGTCTGAAACCAGTGACACCGGAAGAACCAATAGTCACCGCCATTATCTTCCGTTGCCATACGCATACTTCGTTACGGAAAAGAACAAAGAAAGACGAGCAAATGTTCGTAACGTTGATGAGAGATTATTTTCTTGATCATGGGATGTATACACCGTTTAAAATCTCCAAGAATTGTACTATTTATTTTCGTTATTGACATTATTAATAAATATTTTCCGCAACTCAAAAACATTCCTTTACACAAAGACCGCACAAGAGACACAAGTCGTCACATATTCATGACGTCATGCGACGTCGTTCCAATTCACTGAATACTCACCAAGATTCAAACTGCTCTCTAGTGACATAGGCAAACAACGACGCCTGCTCCATAAACCGTTAGACTAAGGGGTCAGCCTCGTTTTAAATTGTCAGTTCAGTCATTTTTGCGTTAGATTTTGGAGACGAACAGATAAAAAGTCAACAACAATAGTACAAGACTTGCGGGCCTAGGGCCTACGATGTATATATTTTAGGTTAGTTTATGCGAATCCTTTCAAAAGTAAGACAAAAACAAGGGCAAGCGTTTCTGTAAGAAAGTGGCCGATTTCAACTTGTGGTGGATATGGAGTTTGACCTAGCATGCCGCTTTTCCGAGAATTACAGTGCCGTCGTTGCGGAATATGATACGCCAAAATACATATGTCGTCTATCTAGCGTTACGCAGGTAACAAACCTTGTAGTTTGCCATCTTTAAACAAAGTACTGAAATTCAGTACTTTTCACTCATTATGCACAACGCCTGATGTGTGACTATCAACCAATCACTACAGTTCAGAGGGGAGTTTCCAAACATATTTCAGACTAATCGTTGTGTGAACGACGTCAAGTTGTGAGAATGAAGTCAATAATTAACCAACTGGAAGACTTAAACTGAGTAGTTACCGACCCATGATATTGGCTCGCAAGTGTAACCACGTAGATGCGTTCCATGAAAGGACTGTATGGAACAGGAGGTAAACAACGCTACTCACTCGCAACTTCGAGGTTGATACTACGGATCATATCTCGAATGTATGCCAATAGCTGCCATTCAGACAACTTCGGCTATTTAAGAAACAAGGATTGACAAAGAAGTTGCGAATGCATCGAACTATTTTTCATTCGCAACTTCTTGCTCAATCCTACTGTCAATTCAATCGTAGAAATAGCCCAGATAGTTCGAATAGATTGCAGTTTATTTTTTGCGATAACATTTCCGGCGAAAAAAATGTATGATTTTTTCTGTAAATTGCTGCGCCGACATACATCGTAGGCATATTTTTTGTCTCGCAGAAATAGCCCAGATGGTCCGTATGAATGCCACTCTGACTCAGTCGAAGTCTGATTATTTTTTTTTGTATTTCTAATACTACTAAACAAATATAAAGAAAAATTCTGACACAAAATAATATCGTGTTCCTGCCGAATAAACTCGTAAAATAGGAATTCAACGTCTGGCTTGATAGTTCACGTACAAGCTGTCATAGTTTTTGTTGCTCAAAAGTATCGCGGCTAGAAATGTGTCTTATACTTCAATAATGAGGGATCATATTTTTTAAAAAAATGTCGAAAAGTGATAATGTAAACTTTGATGTCAGCAGAGAGAAAAACAATCCTGATCAGAGTCAGACTTCGTAAACTATAGAGGCAAAACACATGGTTAGTTAACACAATTTGTTGTACATTTTTTTTATACTACAGGAACTATTTGAATAATTGTAACTAATATAAGATATCTTAACAGTCATCAAGAAAGTTTTGGCATTAGATTCAATATAAGACTCATTTACATCCATCAAGACAGTCATGCCATTTCTTGCTAATGGACATTGCTGTCAGCCTACCCTCATGGGTTTACATCAGTGACGCCATTATGCACTAGGGCCAGGAGTGTACTGGGTAAGCAACTCGGCCCTGGACTTATCTGCCGGGACAGGCCCGCGGTTTTGCTCACACCAGTAAAACACCGGTAAAAACGGATTTTTTTGACGGCCAACCGGCCCACCGATGCGGCGGTCTGCCGGGACAGGCCCTGGGCTTTGCTCACACCAGTAAAACACCGGTAAAAACGGATTTTTTTGCGGCGGCCCACCGGGATTTGTCCCGGTGTGGCCAATGGCCAGTACACCACTGACTAGGGCTAATACGAGTCGTTTATTAAACATGTATATATATGCCTGTTCTCGACGTATATGACAACAATTCTGCTCACGATTTGCACGTGTAAAGTTGTAAAGTTGACAAAAATTCTGCTCACGATTTGCACGTGTAAAGTTGTAAAATTGATAAAATTTTCTGCTCACGATTTGCACGTGTAAAGCTGCTAAATCATTTGACCAATCTGATTAAAATCGAGATCTACTTACTAATAAAGTAGATCTGACAGGCAACGATAACTATCTTCGGAATTTCCTGTTCATTTATTTATAATAACCATCTGACAAACGTTGCATTTCGTATTAAGGAGTGTTATCGTTAGGAATGATAAGTTGGATTGAAGATTTTCACTTTCATAATTCTTAAAGCTGTAATTTGAATCCATAATTTTACTCCTTTATAGCGGAGATCTGGATTTTAATAAGGCTGACCATTAGATATCACTGCTATTCTTAAATGCATACCCAATACCCTCGTGTGACGTCACATACCAATGCATAATTCAGATAATCTGCCTCTCATGTCATGTGACCGATGCAGCTTCTTTGATATTTTTTGGGACCTTTATTACCGATACGTTAGCAATATCAGGCCACTGACGTCATAATTACATGGCTATAAGCTTGATAGCTGTCACTTCTAGATATCCACGTATGCAGAACTTGTACATACAAATTCAACAACAACAGCAACAACAACAACAACAATAATAATAATAATAATAATAATGACAAGAAAATAAAATATATAAGTGAAAAGTTAACAGATCAATCGATGTATATTTCTGCAATTTATTGCTTTCACGATTGTATTAATTGGGCAAAATGAATGTGCTTCAAAGCAGTGGACTCAAAGTTTACTTTATTAAAACATCATCAACACCACAATTGTTCGTCAAAACATGAAAGATCGATTACAATACTGTACATAACTTATTGATAGACTTACGTTCCGGGTTTAAAGACATATATACCTTGACCTCCTTAGATATCAAAAAATTATGTCTAGTGTTTTACGGCACAACAGCACACTATATCAGAAAAAGATAAAGAAACCTCAGTATAGAGTCTGAGAGTAACCTAATATAGCCGTTTTCAGAAACCTAGTTATCTCCCTTAAAACACTCTCTCGTGTTTGGTATTTACTACTTCCGGTAGGTAATCCGGCTGTTGTACAAGAAGAAACCTGCTATCATCACTAATGAATTCGTTCTTTCCATGTGTTTTGTAGTTAGTTATGTTAACACTGACGTAGTGCTGAGTGATTTCTAACCCCACTCACAGTATACTGTTCAGTGTTTGTAAAAGAACTTTGATAAACGATCTACTTGCAGTTGTATAACGTGATCGGTGCACTAGATCTGCCGCCGCCATCGGAATTAAAGACAGGATGGTTATATGATTGTGGCACGTTTCCAAACTTCACCGATAAAGACCTCTGCAAGTACTTAGTATTAAGTAGACACGGGACTTTTGATTAGAACCCACTATCGGCTAGAAGAGAATTGAAAGCAAAGGTATTTGACCAAGAAGGACATGTCTTGAAAATTATGTACCGTCAAATATCCGAGAAGTGCTCACATTGTTTTGTTACATGTGAATGCCTCCCTTCCATTCCAACGAGGAAGAAAGAAAAAGCCGGCTTACCAGACATGGGTGTGCTTGTCGAAAGTTTCTGGCCGAGTTCATACAGCAAAATGCAACTGTGTGGTAGGGTTGGATGATTTATCCAAATATACCCAAATAATGTCCAAGTATGAGTCAAATAATAAATAAATACATGTGCATGTATGACCCAAATACACAATAATAGAACCAAAGTATACAAAATAAGCTAAATGAGGATGAACTTTTACAGTTGTCTAATACATTAATAAAAAATATAATAATGGGAATTTCATGAGTAGCAACTTGTTAGTATATAGTATGTATTGGAATATGTTTGGGTATTACTTTGGTGCATTGGAATGCATGATTCTGCCCTACAAGTCATCTGTTAAGGTACATTTTAAAGAAAATATTGAGTAAGTGACCGAACAGAAATGCAAAATTATTTTATGAATTTTCAAAAGTAAATAATGATTTTCTCATACAATTCACTCATTCCTTCTTATTTATTTTAAAAGTAATGTTGATATGTTTATTTCAAACTGTTTTATCAACCATGTCTTTTATTTCTGGCTTTCATTCAAATTTACATTGCTGTAAGCATCACACCTGTGATGATGATGATGATGAGTATTATTTTGGGAATATATATTGTGGTACCTTTCCAGACTTCGCAGATAAGAACTGCAACAATTATATTATTACATGTATTATTATAATTATTATTATTATTATTACTACTACTACTACTACATATGATGCATTAATTCTGAAAGTAAGTGTGGCTTACAGTGTCAATGAATGAGCAATAATGTCAACAATCATTTTTTTTGTAGTGTTCAGTTTCAAGCTAAGGCATACATGCTTCTTTCTGAAGAAAAAAGAAAGCTAATTTATCTGCAGTTTGTTTCAGGGCTGGGGAATCCTGTAGCCACATTGTTGCCTTATTGTATGGTCTTGCAGACATCTCAAATCAGAAATCTACTGGGAAGATTGCATGCACTTCAAAAGCAAGTGAATGGATAAAAACCCAAGCTAGGATTCTATCACCCAAGAAGTCACAGGACATGGTATTCAGTAAATTTAAAACCTCGTCCATCAAAGTACCAGTTTGTGATGTTAATGCTACAAAGACTGTAGACCTTACTAATGCGACAGTGGTGAGTTTTCGGGATTAACTACAAAAAGCTAACCCCAAAGCAGCTTGGTTGAAGAATTTTTCAGGCAATAGCCAAAGGTCATAAGCAATGTTGCTTTGCCAGAACTACACAGAATGAACTTCTGCTTTATGAACACAGTTAATCTTCATAGTGTAGAATGTGTGCATTTTTTCCTCATATTTTGATTCCCTGAACATAACAAATGATCACTGCTATCTCTGATAAAATCAAATTGTACCTGTGGCCAACTGGCCATGATCATTGAGGGATAAACATCAGTTTCTCGATTTAAAAATGCCTGATTTAAAAAAAATTTTTTTATAACTTCAAACAATATAGATGCATGTATGTATGTGGTGTTTAACCCACCTGAGCACTATAATATATATATATATATATATATATATATATATATATATATATATATATATATATATATATATATATATATATATGTCACAGGGGGAAACAAAGGATATCACCTTCCGGTACTCCCACTTAGCATAAGGTAACTAACTCTCGCAGTTCGCAATCTGACCCTTCAATGATTCCGTGCTAATTTTCTTTTATCGTCTGCGCATTTAGTCACTCAGAACTTGCACCACAGTTACGGAGACATTCCAAATCATGTCCCCATGTGTGATTTAAGTATCTAACTGGTTTTTCAATGTACACGTTTTCTCGAAGTTTCACATTTGTGTACCTGGAACCAGTGTGGTGGCTTACACTTATGGTCTACTTTGTTGCCAACAATATAATTGCAGTCAGTTTGCTATGAGCGACCTTCTTATACATAGACTGTAAATATTTAAAAAGTCCTCGCAAGGCTCAGTAAGCTATTAGGTTCTTACCTATTCTGTTGTTAATTATGAACACAGATCTGCTCGAGATCTAACTCGAATCACAGATCTGCTCGAAAAGTAACCCGTAAAACTGTATCAGCCTTGCACATCAATAAGTGAAAACATGCTGCCTTCTATCGTTGAACTAACCCAGTTTTTAACCAATGATGAAGTTCAAAATTTAAATTGAAATAGGTTGTAATCAGATGTAACACGTGAATTGCTTATTTTAGAAGCCTCGTGTTCGAGATTAAAGTCAAGGTCACGGGTGAACTCCCAGACATTTAGGTTCTGACGATCAAAGTTGAACTGAGATATGACATATGTATGGATCCATCAGACACTGCAAGTAAAGCATAAACTTAAAAGACAATGAATCGAATTGAACAAACTGCCAGCTATCATTATCAAACAAATCTGCATCTTGTAGATTATATATGTACGACCAAAACAAGAATGACAAACAGCAGTTTATTCTCCTCCTGTTGCTACTACTATGCTCTCCAATATGCATTTAATAATGAGGCTGAGATGAAGTGTTTAACTTGTTAAAAATTTACATTTCTACATAGTTAAGTGTCCAAGCGATCCAAAATGACTTTGAAAAAGGATATATGTTTGTGTGACTGTATTTCGCTACTCTTAGTTGAACATCCATTCCCAAGAAAGGGGTCATTACATAAAATAAAGTAATGTGAAAAAGTGCCATGGGAATAATTGTTAGTAAATTCTTTGATAAAAATTCATACGCAGCATCGTTGGATGTGACTTATTTGAATCTGGTCATATCCATGTACCAACATCGAATTTCACGCGATATTGATTCCAGGGTATATTGTTATAATTGTCCTTCATGGGGGAGGCGCACACAAAAGAAATAAATCTGCAGCCCCTATCTCGGGTGTAATGTGTGAAAGCATTCAGTTGTGTTACGTTTTCTGGTCGCACAGAAAGTGAGAAGTTTTACGTGTAGAGGAAATAAGACGAGATCTTTTGCACAAATGCATCTTATTCAATCAAACTGACAGAAAGTACGATACACGCCAAGGGGATTTTCAACTCGTCTGCTGTACAGTGACCGCTGTGTATTGTCATTGGTATATCAGCCAAAATACGATTCCGAATCTGTGTAATTTCACGTAATGTACCTGCATAACATCTAGTAGCAGCGGCGCCGCGAGGGTTCGAGGCGCCAGGTGGCAATGTTCTTTAGTGGCGTCCATACCAAGGCGCCCCGGGGACAATGTTCTTTAGTGGTGCCACTACTTTGCCACATAGAACAGTGTTTATGTCAGTTGCCAACCTCCAATCCCCCCATCTATGCCTCTGTTACAGCTAAATAAAAAGAAAGCTCCCGACGGCGCCCCCCTCGCCCGGGGTCCAGATGCACATTGCCCCGTCCCCCCGCCCCGTCGCGCAGCCACTGTTTGGTAGATACTTCATTCGTCAGAAATGACAAATATAACACTGAACTATATGCTAAATGATTATTTCTCAATAAATATTTGCAGTTGGCTCTCCTGTGAGACACTCATGTATACTGGCCGTTTTATTCCATCCCCCAACACCCTACCCAAAACCCCGACTTCGACAATAAAACGAATAGGTAAAGCCGACGTACCAGATACCAGATGGGCGCCTTCAATAGGAAAAAAAATCGCATCTGGAAATTTCAAAGATTTTATTTTTATGTGAGAATAGCAATAATACATTATTTCTTGGGGGGGGGGTGGTGAGGGGCGAGGGGCGGGGCGGCGTCTGATATAAACGTTCGGCGAATCCCCCTGACATGCTAAAACCCTCGCCTTTCGGGATCGGACTTCAATGATCCCACAGGGATTCGGTGAAGATTTATACCAGATAAAACAAAAAACAAACTCACCCCGATAATATTAATAATAGATTGATGAGAATTTAGAAATGTATGCAATTCACACAAGATGAAGATCGATTGCGCCTCTTATTAGATACACAGACAAAATTGTATATTGATGAGTGACATTTTTCAGTATAACACAGATACACAAACAAAAGTTGATGAGTGGCATTTTTCAGCATAACACAGATACACAGACAAAAGCGTATGTTGATGAGTGACATTTGTTAGCATAACACAGTTACTGAGATCGCATCGGTTTCCCAATCAAAACGCGCGTGCAGCCAATAAAAGTCGGGTAGTAAATAGCTAAAGATTTCCCAATGTGTCGTATACTTTTTGTTGACTTAATTATTTTATTTTACTTGATTGTCATTACTATTAAAAAAAATTGTATAAGCTTTTTCATAATTTAATAAGAGACCGAAGTCGCAACCACATCAATTTACATCCAGTCTCTCCCAGTTCATAGCACGCTCCTCACAGCTCATACTCTTTCAGAATATTTCACTGCCGTAAGGGGCTGTTTTGACCCCTGTGCCATCTAAATCTGTATTCATCGTCTCCACGCATTAGAACACATGCACCATGACTGGATCCCAACTAATTTCTCCCACCGCAGATTGAAATCCAATCATAAACAAGGATAAAATAACAAACTATGTCTTGTGATGCAGGATCAAAGCTGATACTTTTCTCCAAGTGGCATTTTTACAACCAAATGTGTAGGGTTGTGGCAGTGGTATTATCGTGACTAAAGGAGGTAACCCACTGTGAGGAGTATGAAGTCTTGGCTCTACAATATACTTAGCGGGGCGCTCTACAGATAATACGTGCTTCTGAGAAATTGACAGGTGTAAGATGAAGTTGTTTGCATTTGCAACATGCACAATGGAGAGAATGTTGGCATACCTCTATGCTACTTTCATGTACTGTGGCTGAAATTTCTTTACATATTGTACTTGTGGAAATTGGACATGATCTAAGCACATAGCAGACAGATATGGCCGCTCCAAAGTAGACGAAAAATCAGCCTGAATTAGTCAAAAAGTACACTATTTTCAGCAGTTATTAAAATAGGGAAACAAATTTGTCAGAATAGGCAATACCAGCATCTGAAAATACAATTAATGAATTACAAAATATATAAAAAATAAAAAAGTTATCGGCTTTTTTTTTATTTACCTTTGAAGTCCAGGAAGTGAAAATGACCAAGCGGAGCTAGCAGGTTTTTGAGAGGTGCACATCCAAGCTGTATACTCTATAACCCAAATTGCACCCATCAATCATACACCAAAATAAAGGGAATTAAAAGTTCTTTTAACAATACCTAAGATATACAAGGTCTTCTTTAAATAGCCAGGATAACCAGTGAGGAAAACCTGGGTAATTCTTTTTCTTTTAAAATCTAACCCCTATGCAAAATACGAAACTGTAGAGCGCCACCTAGATAACAAGTGACCTCATATAGATGACGTCATAATCTAATGATAAAGTGATTTCAAATCGCAACGTATAGCGTTGATTTTACAAAAAGCGAACATCCTTATAAGACATATAATAACTAACTTGTTTGTAAATCTTTCGCCCAGCTTCAACAAAGGGCTCGATTATTTCCTTCTCAATTGCTTCATTATGGTCCAAGTATCTCTCTCTCTCTCTCTCGTTGTTCTAGTCTCTGTTACATATTATAAGGGGGAAAATAACTTCCAAAGAAAGAGCATATTCTTTTTTATTCTTCAAAGTAGATACAATATCATGCTTGCATCACAGGCTTTCTTGCATACATCAAGTAAATATAATTGTTTACGGCCACACAGTTTCTAAACATGTTATAACGCAGACTTCTATTTCTTTTCAATACGAAGAATATGCAATTAAGCGTTGTACATATAAAATTTATCTTTCATGTCTTTGTTTATCAACATTTGCAACCGAATACATTTAATTGTATTATATTTACACTTTGTCTCTGGTACTGAGCATAGTACTTGATCATACGATAAATATAATGAATGTTCAAGATTATATTTACTTGTACGCTGTATGAGTAAAAGTGTTCAAAACTCGAGATTATATTTTGTTTCTATTTTCTTTACAAATGTAAGGACTGTGTTTTAAATGGAAACTTGTCCTGACTATCACTGTCTTTAAAACCTCGGCTAAAACATCAACCTTTGACACGGATTACAAGGACGCGTCTCCTATTTGTAGCAGGAGAACGATTTAAAGATGTGTTGTCAAACCATTGACGGTTTCGATATTTTATGGTTCAAACAAAGCTTTCCGGTTGTAATGAAACGACTTGATCATATTTTACGATGGAAAAAAAAGGCAATCTTTTTATGTTTTCAACGGATGATACTTCTCGTGAAACTTCTTCGACAGATACAAGTTCAAAGGATTACAAACAATGATCTTGAAAAACTTAATGCATGGGCAAATTACTTTTAATACTTCAAAAATTTCGAAAACTGACATTGATTACAAAAACAGAAAACTTCGAAAACTGACATTGATTACAAAGACAGAAAACTTCGAAAACTGACATTGATTATAAAAACAGAAAACTTCGAAAACTGACATTGATTCCAAAAAAAAGAAAACTTCGAAAACTGACATTAATTACAACAAAAAAAAAGAAAACTTCGAAAACTGACATTGATTACAAAAAAAGAAAACTTCGAAAACTGACATTAATTACAACAAAAAAAAAAGAAAACTTAGAAAACTGACATTGATTACAAAAACAGGCAAGCTCATTTTTCCTTTCTGAAGTTCTCTTTTGCTAATATGAATTTGCTTCCTGTTAAAAATCATAGACAATTAAGACTGACATTTTCTTCTGATGCCAATGGACTAATCAAACTAGAATTAAGATTATTCAGAACGCAACTAGATATCTATCTATGTTGCGCGCGACTAAAAATTCTTTTAACAGAATAACTCTAGCTAAACTATATACACGTCCAATTTTAGACTATGTTCCTGAAGTCGGGGATAATTGCTCTATTGAAGATTCGGAAAGATTAGAAAAAATTCAAATGGAAGCTGCACGAATTGTTACAGGTCTAACCATTTATTGTTTGAGAGTTTCGTTATGTGGAAACTGTTGGGAAACTCTTGCACAAAAAAAGAAGAGATCATGCATAATGTATTCAATTATAAATAATCAAGTACCTAACTATTTAAGTGATCTCCTTCCACAAAGGAGATATGAGACTTCTAATTACCGTCTACGTAACTCTCAAATCATCACACAAATCCCTACCAGACTTCATATATTTTTAGACGTCCTTTTTTCCATCTACGATTGTTCTTGGAACTCTCTCCCTGATGATATCCAAAATGTTCTAATCTTTCTATTTTTAAAAAACGTTTATCTAGTCCAAATAATGGGCCACCACTGTAGCAGGCAAACATCACCTTAATATCCTACGCACTGAACTTAGACATGCATGTAGCCCCCTAAAATCGGACCTTTACAGAATAATTGAGTTAACTCTTCTATGTGTGCATGTGATTATGATAATGAAGATTTTGAACACTAATTTTTCTATTGCCCTTTATTAATACTCAAAGAAGACAGCTCTTTCGCTTTATCTTTCAATACACTTCTTGTGTATCTCTAGATTTATTATTGAAAGGTGAAGTCGAACTAAGTAAAGAAACAAATTCTGTCATATTCCTAAATGGTCAGATATATATCCACGAAACTAGACGTTTTTAATACTTATAATTCTATTCTAGGTACTAACTCTATAAATTAAAAGACTTGGACAACAGTAGCTGTAACCAGTTCATTCTCTCTCTCTCTCTCTCTCTCTCTCTCTCTCTCTCTCTCTCTCTCTCTCTCTCTCTCTCTCTCTCTCTCTCTCTCTCTCTCTCGCTCCCTCTCTCTCTCTCTCCAATTAATTGATAATATACTTAATTATAGACGTATATGTTCCTTTTATTCTGCTGTGAAATATTATGTCTTTTAATATATGTCATTTTTCAGCTAGTTTTCACATATGATCCAGGGTTTAGAAAATGGATGTCATCTTTGGAGCATTTTTGTATGCTTTGAGAAAGGACCTAGATGAATTAGTTAACTCGGGTCCAATCCCATATTGTTTAACAAAATGGCATTAAATATGTTCAAAACAAAAACAACTTTCAAATCAAAGAGAATTAGGATGAATTTATTGCTATCTTTTCTGTATATATTAGTTGTATTAATTCCTCGATGTTTAGTTTAATTTGCTAGTAATGAAAACCAGAAGACGGGCACTTAATTGGTGATGATAAGGTTGACGCTTTCCCTGTCACGCCTGAGCGACCACCAATCTGAAGGATAGCAGTTTGAGACAACTGCCTCAGACATCTAAAACGTGTTTCTGGTTACTGCATTCATACAAACCTGTTACGATTTGTGCAATCCGGATAGGCCTTTCAGCAAGTAACTTATTCATGCCATTCTTGAAGATGATAAATCTTGCCCCAAAACGAAATGTTTCCAGAAAAAAAGGCTTTTGATAAATGTACAATATACTTTTTGAGACCAGGTTAAAAAGTTAATATTTGTGTCATGCGAGTGGACGAACAAGTTTATAGGGAACAGTAATAAGGTAGTTAACTACTTCACAGAACAGACGAAGTAATCACTGTTGCGGTTACGGTTGTCGTAATAGCAGTACGACAAACACTCACCATCTCTTGAGGGATTCATAACTTCCTCTCTGATTATTCTGATAAAGATGTAAGCTGGTACAGAGCACTAAATAGGAGTAATGGATTTACAGAGGAATGGTAAGAACCTTTTATATCATCTAGATATCCGTGTTCATGAAATACAATAGCTTATTAAGACGGAACATAATAAGAATTAGATCAAAGAGATGTTATGTCGTTCCTGTATATTTTAATGTTGCCGGTTGATGTGTGAAACTTTGATTTGTTGAAACTCGAGGTTTGTATTTCTTGAAACTAATCGTATTTGAATGGTGTGTTTGCACTACCAGACATAATGACTCCTGGAGTGGCATTACTAGTACGTGATTGTTTTCTTTAAGAAGAAGAAAAACAAGGGAGTACTATTACTTCTTGTCTTCGTGTTTTGTATTTGTATTATATTTGCCCTACTTGCATTTAAACTCTTGAGAAAAACACACGCACATACACACACAACATCAAAACACCATCAAGTCGAATGCAGTTCTTCATATTTTATAAATTTACCGCCAAATATGGCTTATAGTCTCAATTCAGTTTATTACGAGAAGTGTCCTTTATCCCGAATCGTGTTCGCTGTTCATACAACCATTCAAAAACACTAACCTACCCCTTTTTCCATAATACACGTGGTAGGTTTTTAATTTGGGACAAAGGTGAACATTCAGAATGTTTGCTTATAGATTAGTGTATGAATAAATGCTAAGTGAATAACGAGGGAAGGTATCAGATGACGTGCGATTGTCAGTGTGATTGACTGGGCGATTACGAACTATTGATCTTCCCCGGGCCCTTTCAGGTACAATTTTATTATAAATAAGTGATGCCCGCAGCGGGGTTGACTATTCACAACAACCATGTGTGCACCTTACCTCCATCTACTAAAGAAATCATTAAGAATTGCATGCATGCATGCTTTAACTTTTACTTCTGTTGTCTCTAACCCAATTCTTTGTTATAAAAAAGTGAATGTGTTGCATTTATCTGTTAATTGACCTTTTCTTTTGATAGTTATTTCGTTTTTAAATAATAATCATACTGATAATAATAAAGAATAAAATATATTGCTATCAAGTACAAAAATGCCAAAATATCCCAACTAACTTCTTATTTATTTTTATACAGATGTATATTTTACTAAAAGTAAGTCCTGATTAATTGTTTTGAAATTGCTACATACCAAAAATCTCATAATGGCATGAGTTGCCTCAAAAGTAGAAGTTTTCGATTGAAATGGAAACAGGGGTCCTCTTTTTATCAATAAGTTTCTCAGTCCTTAAAAAGGTGCTTCATTATTGTTTTTGCTTCTGCCTTTTCCTCAAACGATGCTTTGTATCCCACATTATACATAATTTGTCTCTTCACACCAGGATGCAACATTGCCAGAGTACTACATACTTGACCACGGTAGTTTTGATTGGAGATTTCACAATAGTTTCAAGATAGACATATCGAGCAATGCGGACTGTATTAATTTTGATAGAAGTTGCCATAGAGAACTAAAGTTTGATTTAGATTTGTTTCCCAGTGTCTTTTATTCGCATCATAAACCATAGAGGTTAACCACGTGCCACCTATGTAGATGTATTGACTTGAGGCCTTAGGGTTATATTATAGACTTAATGGCCATTGACATAAATTCTACATGTTAAACAAAGCCTAAATTTGGAAAGTTTTAAGAATATTGTTGACCATCCTTGTACACAGTGGCGTAGCAAGAAAGTTTGCCTCCCCCTCCCCCACCCTCGCAAAGCTAAATTCTGGGCACCCCTCCCAATAACAACAAGTTGTTTGATGGGAATTTTGGGACCCCACTGGGCCTGTCTCAACCCACCCCACCCCCACCCCCGGGCTGCTTTGGTGGTTGCTACGCTACTGCTTGCACACACAGAAATCGTATCAAGTAGGGGTCTTTAACTCATAGTCGATATAAATACTATTATGTTGAAACTAATAATCCCATTGATGACAAATCTTTGCATATACCACCGACTATCTTCCTTACATGAGCTTTGCTCTTTTTCAGAGAGAGAGAGAGAGAGAGAGAGAGAGAGAGAGAGAGAGAGAGAGAGAGAGATAAAGAGAGAGAATGAAGAACCATAATTCGTGTATTATATGCAAAGCAAACATTTTAATAGTAAATACTCATTCGATGTCTCCACTCTAATGGATATTATTTAAGATCAGCAACTATCTCCTTATTTTGTAAATGAGGACAAATTATGGGACACAAACACGCACACCGTTCCATCATATTGCGTGTTCATTACGTTACCATCATAATAGAGTATTATCCCTGTGGTTATGGAGATCAAACGAAGCTTCAGCCTGCATTATTGTTCGTCGTGACTAAAACATTTCCATGAGAAGGACTGTAACAGCATGGTTCGTCACGTAATTTTCAGTTACATCTGATGGTGCGAAATTTCATGCTATGTATACGTCTCCTTTGTTTGATTTGTATGTCACCACGGAAGAACGGGTTAAATCAGAATTCATAATATTACCTATGTACTTATTTGTTACGCATAATTGACTGGTAGAGAAATTAAAGATAGTAAATTTGTACGGTGTAAGCAGTGAATTTACAGTTTGACGAAATATGATATTTACCGAATTTCTTTGATTTTTATTCAGAACTTTATTATTATTATTATTATTATTATTATTATTATTATTATTATTATTGAATTTATATTTGGAGATTTAAGCACAATGTGTGTATATGTACATAAAGGATAAAGGTTTTAAAGGGAAGACGGGCTGTCGAGGATGGATTCCTTTTATTAAGGGACGAGTCACAGATAAACGAGAGTTTTGCTGGGTCATTTTGCCACGTTTTAGATTATTATTTTTTTCACAGATAGTATTGTAACAATTTTAATCAATAATGTATAATAATTTGAGACAGTCACGAGGATGGTTATACCAGTAAGAGAAAATGTAAATTGACTGCGCCGATATTTATGTAGCCTGCAGTGGGCTGATTGTAATGCAAATTATGGCGGTGTGCCACAGGTAGTGGTTTACCTGAATAAATACAGGGCCAGGTGTAAAACAGATACGTGCTAACAGGTTAGCATTCCGAGACAGGCAGATGAATGATTTATAAATTACAGGTAGAAATGTCTGAGCCGATACACAATATATGGGAGTTGATTGCTTTCATTGAAATTTCTTTCATGTGTCATCCGTCATAACTACATCAGGTTTTCTTACATTTTGACAATATATCATCCGTCTGTGGAATGTGATTTTATTTTAATTATTTAGACATGCTTGGGGTTTGTTTGTTTTTTGTGGGGTTTTTTTTGTTTTTTTTTTCGTTTGTTGTTTGTTGTTTTTTGTATTCATGGTATTTATTAGAATAGATAAAAAAAATGTTTTACAAAATCGCGTTCTTCTCTGTTATGAGGATTGGTTTAAATGAAGCAGGTCTCGAAAAAAAATGATACTGGGGATTTACACTCGATGCTTTCCTATGCTAGTATGCGGATAAATGGTTTAGATTAGCTTTTCTTTGAACTGAATAATACAGAATGACAAACTTAATGTGAATAACGCTAATTGGTGCATTTCATCATCGTAATTATGAAACTTGTAATTTCCTGTCTCGAGCGCCGAAACGTGAAAACTGGGACAGGTGTTTCCTTTCAATTGCCGTGTGCTGATTCCGTCATCAATTGTCCGCCTAAATTTACGTATGCAGGGTGATATCACATCTGTACGCGGACCCACTTCACTGGCCTCGATGAGTGACATCCGAACATAGCGATCTTCAGTTGGTGATTATTTATACTAATCTTGGATAAAATAGACGACTACAAGAACATTCTCAAATAAAGATGAATATTCTATTTCAAGTAAGGGTCAGAAAAACCATTCCATTTCAGACCGCGGTGTAAGATTTTGCAGCTGCCAGTAAAATGTTCGCACAGCGTGAACATTGTCATGTAACGAAATAAGCCCATACTCCATATTTAAAAGATGCTTCGTTCTCTAGCCATAAATCAAATTTAAAGTGAGTTTTCTTTATTTGAAACTTCAGTGTGTAACTTGTGTAACTGCTTTCAGACCATGTCTAATAATGTAGTCCAAATACAGCGGTAAAGAGGGGAAAAAAGAGAGGAGACTACAAATTATTGCCATATGCTTGTATCTTTTTTCGTGCGAAGGAATCATTAAAAAAGCAGATTATCATAAGACAAAAGCATGTCATACAAGTCATTTATCTGTCAAAAGAAACAAATGACCTCATTTTCGAAATAAGTCTGTTTTAATTATTATTATTCCCCACAACACTGGGAATGAAAGCATTGGCAAAATTAATTACGTATATATATATATATATATATATATATATATATATATATATATATATATATATATATATATACACATAATAAGCACAGCTTAAAGTTGCACGCTTTGCTTGTATCGCTCTTGATAAAAAGCGAAACTTACAACTTGTCTATCTTTATGATTTTATGATTCAAGTCTGTATGGACGCGTGAAGTCACGAGCCATTCATCACGTTATGCTACCGCCTCAAAGATCACAATTTGACACATATGCCGTAAGAGTGAAGCGTAATAATGGCCTTTATGCGATCACAAAGACTCTTTTTGTATGTGGTTTTGATCGTTCAAGAGTTGTACTGTCGAAGCATCCAATGTACCCTTACATGTGTAATGTGGCAAGTGTATTTTTTAGCACCCCTCAATTTTTTTGTCATTTATTGAAAGAATTCTGGTCTTTTCTGTAAATTCTTTTACAACATCTAGTATTTCCGTTGTACAAGTTGTAATCACCTGTCATGGCTGACAAGAAACATAAGAGAAAAAGAAGAAAGAAGATAAGGAGGATAAACAATTAAGCCGGTTCGCTCGTGTAGAACGAGAGCGATGACTCAGACGCCACAACAATGAGTAATATCGCTAAACTGTTTACCACGATTTGAAACTGTTGTCTCGTGAAATGCGGAAGTGAGTACTGTATCAGAAGTGATACAGAATTACGATTCCGCGAAGGAAGGAGAATTGTACATGCTATCTTTATTCTGCGTAGGATTCTTACAAAGGCATTGAATGAAAGGGAAAGATTATATTGTTGTTTCATTGATTTTACGAAAGCTTTAGATACGATGAATAGGTTAAAATCGTGGAGTAGGCTGGGAATAAAGGGCATACGAAGTTCATTTTTACGTGCTATTCATAATTTGTATAAGAAAATAAAATGATATATTAGTATGATTATGAAGCATCAAATTATTTTAATACAAACGTCGGAGTGTTGCAAGGCGCGGCTTTTTCGCCATTATTATTTACTTTGCTTATGAATGGTTTTCAAGAGGAATTTATTACCAGTACTAGTCTTCAGTACGAATTGTAATGACTAAATTACTTTTTATAATCTATGCTGATGACAGGGTTATTCGTTCAGACAGTGCTGATAATTTATAAGAAATCTTGAATACCTTATAAACGTATTGTGATAAATGGAACTTAAAAGTTAATACTGAGAAAACAAAGACTGTATTATTTAGAAATGGCATTGCAAAATGACCATATAGAATTCTTTATAATTTTTCCTGCTTGGGTCTGATTTTTATACTATAATGGTAAATCTAATTTAGCCCCAAAACACCTCGCATTGCAAGGAAATAAGTCCTTGTTTAGTATTCATAAAGTTTGTAACGGTTATTTTTTCAACATTGAAATTCAAATGTCATCTGTTTGGTACTTACGCTAGAAAGATCTGAGTTATGCTTGCGACGTTTTGGGGTTTTAGTCCAGCTCCAGATATTGAAAAAGTTCCCAAAAAAATCGTTGTAAGGGAGTTCTTGGTGTACATAAAAAGTCCACAAATTATATGGTTATTTAAAGCTTGGAAGGTTTCCATTGTTAATATATAGAAAGCGGAGAATATTTCAGTACTGGTAAAAGATTATCAAAACCAATAGTTGTGTTTTGAAATAATATTACCAATATTTGTATGATACTCAAAATACTAAAATTAATAATATTACCAATATTTGTATGATACTCAAAATACTAAAATTAATAATATTACCAATATTTGTATGATACTCAAAATACTAAAATTAATAATATTACCAATATTTGTATGATACTCAAAATACTAAAATTAATAATATTACCAATATTTGTATGATACTCAAAATACTAAAATTAATTGGTGTACTTTAGTTTAAAAAGAGCTATATGAACCATGCTTATTTTAACCCGATTTTTGATAACAAAAGTTACCTTTTGGACGGGGAGATGTGGTGGCTCATGGTTAGCGTGCCGGGCTTACGACCGAAAGAGTGCCGGTTCGAATCCTACCATCGGACCAGCCTGGGTCAGCTATCGTGGTGTGTCCTTGGGCGAGGCACTTTACTCCAATTGCCTCGGCACTAAATAACCTACTTGTGTTGCTGTGCCATAAAGCACCAAACCAAACCAAAACCTTTTGGACGAGCTTAGGCAAAACATGATCGACAGATTTTTGCAAGTTGTACACAGTTGTTTCTCGTCTTCATCAAAATGCTTTTTTTGCTTTTTTGTATAGATATTTAAATGATGTATTTGGTATTAAGTATTATTTAATAAAATCCGTTCAGTTTAAGTTTATGAGACTTAAATGTAAAATTTGTTTTTCAGTCCATGACTTACTGATTGAATATGGTCGTTATCAAAATATTCACTGAGAAAATAGGATTGTGAAAAATACAGTCTGTAGTAGTTGAATACGAAGATTCTACAATGCGATAAGTATAATGAATTGAGAGAAAAATACATTAAGCCTTACTAATGGAATAAACCCAGTGCTTATAACTTTAAAAATTATTGAATTCAGAAAATATTAAGCAATTGATCAATGTAGGAATATATCTATATGATGCTGTTAAAATAATAATATGAACGGAGCGTGGTCATCACAGCCATACAAATTGCTTATTTTGTTTCACTATTCATACATACACATACAATTACGTATTTACGTACACCATTACCGTCTATACTCTCTTATAAGTCGAGTCCAACTGCAAACAACATAAACCCTGATCTGCCGTCGCTTCATGCGCCGGCAGATCAGTGTCCATGTTGTTTGTTCTACTGATTACTCCTAACAAATGGCATAGATATAGATCTGCCGGCACATTATGCGACGGCAGATTTAAGTCAGTGCAGTTTGCAGCGGGACTCGTCTATTAATGCGAGTATATACGGTACTATTTCAGTATACACTTCATCTACTGTATTTATGTGCTTGCTGCCGTTTGCATGCGCTTTTCTTGTTTTTCTTTCTCTGTATTTGTCCGTAAGTTCTAAAATTTACAACAATAAAGTTTATTTTCATATTCATGAAATGCAAGACAAAACAACTCTCTAATCCTTGGTCTACTTTAATCGTTGTACTCGTTTCATTATACATGTATTGTCACACGTTAATACGGGTTTCTTCCTATGTAGTGTTTTTGAAAAAAGACAACAAAATACACGCTTAATAATCGTCATACATTCAGATGTAATATGGGTCATTGTTGAGAACATATTACCGATTTGTGTGAGAGAGACATTCTTCAAGTGTGTCTTGCAGTTCCAAATGACGCCTGAACGAACAATTTCTTCCCCTTTTTAACTCACCAATCTTCCTATCTTAGATTTGTAATGCATGGATTGGGTCTGTACGTGCGTTTGTCTGCGTCATTATTTTATCACAATTGTCTTATGCTGAACCGCTACATCCTTTACCTTCGCATTTTTCTCTTTTAACTCCTATCACTAATATACTACTACTACTACTACTGCATCAAGCTGTTGTTCAGTGGTTAGCGTGCCGGACTCGCAATTGGAAGGGTTTGGGTTCGAATCCTGCCCTGACCGAGTCTGGTCTGCCACCGTTCTGTCTCTAGGCAAGATACTTTAATCTAATTACCTCAGCACGATATAGCCTTTCATGTGTTGATATATGATTAAATACCAAGCCATCAAGAATAAATCAATTACTTCCTGCACAGTTAAAGACATCGATAAATACAATAAAGGGGGAGGAAATTTAAGCGAGCATAAACTTGAATTACTAATTGCACGTGTTTTTCCAATGTTTTCAATTCACCATATTAAACGATTTCAAACTTTTCTTTATCTGTTAGCTTTGAATGTTTATTTAAGAGGAAAACGATTAAAGGAAATCAAAACCATATTCGTGTCTTCAAAACCCCGCAGCAAAATAACCTGAGACAATTATGTGCATGAAACAGATTTTCCGTGTCCATCCCAGCTCTCTCCATTTGCATTTAATTATCTCCCTTGGGTAAGTAACTATTGAAAAGGCGACAGAAGGGGGTCTGTCTTCTGTTAGAATAATTAGGGGACTAATTTAACTATCTTGTCAACTTTACCATTAGTTTCAGAGATTTTGCTAAACGATGATATATTTATTGATTTAGGGTACTGCTAACTATGTTATTACTCATCGTTATGTAAACCTGAATGCTGATCAAATTTACTAGATACGTCAAGCGTAACACTGCATCTGACGTGTGAAAACATGAGGTGAATTACCGGTAAAAGATTCCCTTTGCATCTTTCAAATATTGTTTCGATTCCAATGCTGCCATATGCAAGTGACATTCTCTGTCTATTGATGGTTTTTGGTTATCTCTGGTTGCCCACCATTTTACCATGGTTACTGCACACGGCACTGATTGTGTTTTAAAGTATTCAGATGTTTATTTTATTTTATGATCAAACTTTACATGTGCGCTGTTTACAAATGACTCTCTTGGCTTGAATAATAATATGAACAACGAGTAGGCAAATAAAATGAGTTTGAGATATTGAATTCTGACTTATTGGATAGGAAAATGACTCTTCCATAAACCTTTATATCACATAACTACTGCGTTATTAAGTTTCATAGTTTTTTAGATCTTTTTTCAAGATATAAAGATTTATGGATAAAAACTCAAACACCTTATATTAAGTATGTGAACACAATATAACATCTTTCAGTTCAATACTGCCAGTTTAAACAGAGTAAATAATGCTATAGTCAAGTGTGATCGTTTGGATATATATATATATATATATATATATATATATATATATATATATATATATATATATATATATATATATATATATATATATATATATATATATATATACCTGTTTTGAAACCGTTTTTAATTTTTTTCTTCTTTCTTTCTACTATTTTATATCTCTTGTTTGTGGATTACCCCCTGTCATTCAAACATGTTGGAGTCAAGAATTTCTCTTGGCTATTGTCTTAAGTGTTTGTTTTGTGGACGAAGAGCTTGTTTAGGCTTGAAACGTTGGGAAACTGTTTTGTATTTGCGCCGTTATGAATTTGCGTGTATATATATATATATATATATATATATATATATATATATATATATATATATATATATATACATATATATATATATATATATATATATACATATATATATATATATATATATAATTACGAGTAAAATTTCTGAATTTACTTAATTTCAAAAGAGTGTTTTTGTTATTCTTATTTAAATATTTCTTTTTTGTAGGAACTGTAGTGAAAAGAAAAAAATACAATGTGTGTTTGATCTAGAATGTAAATAGATACTCTTTCTATATTTAAAAGCACAGTAACACCTTATGACGTCATAAATTACATGGTAACGTAATGTAAATTAAGGCTGTAATGACTGAGGCATCCGAATGTATTTCAAATTCACTCCACTACAATATTCTGCGGCTTCGTCAAATTAAAGCGGTATTTTTTTGGCATGGAGTAAATGGAATGTCTTACAGTTGTACTAATGTCCAAATAAAATGTATGAAACACGTCGAATAATTTCAACATTTTCGCCCACCCACCCATACACAATTCCCTTGGACTGGACTCTAGACTGTCTTTGTAGCCATCTTGTGTTGTTGAACTGAATTTAATTAATTCATTTGGTAATATATAAGAGGTGCAACACTACTACTACTACTACTATTACTACTATTACTACTACTACTACTATTACTACTACTACTACTATTACTACTACTACTGCTACTGCTGCTGCTGTTGTTGCTACTGCTACAACTACTACTACCAATAATAATAATAATAAGATGATGATAATGATGATGATGACATCGACTATAAAATGATAATGACATTGACATCGACTATAAAATTGACTATGACGATGACTATGATGATCAAGATTATCATATTTAGGTTAACTTTATTGTATTGTCCAATACATGGAGTCCTCGCCCAGATTGTCTCCTTTCTTTCAATACGTTGCCAAAGTTGCGGAATGTAATACATCGACTTCCCGAGGTTGTATGACTCAATCCCGATCACAGTGTGTAAATATATCCTGCCAAACCAGAGGGCATGACAACACTGCCATAATCTACCGTTGTACTCGTTTATAAGTCGACTCCAACTGCAAACTGCACAGACCTAGATCTGCCGTCGCATCTGCCGGCAGATCTGGGGCTATGCAGTTTGTTGGGAGTAATCAGTAGAACAAACAACATAGACCCTGATTTGCCGGCGCATTATGTGACGGCAGATCAGGATCTATGTCGTTTTGCAGTTGTACCTGACTTATAAGCGAGTATATTTTTCCCTGTACATACTTCGCTAAATGTACGTACTCGTTCTTGTTGAGCTTTATACTCGGTGGAACCTTACTCTTCATGCCGTTTGATCGAAGTGTGGGGCCGTCCATGTATGACGTCACGCACGGGGGGTGGGGTGATCCGACTTGTGTGACAATGTGTGACGATGTTTTTGTTTTTTTTTAAATGTGAAGACACAAAAACAACACAAGCGCCATCTACCAGAGAAATAAATAATTCAGTGTTGTAGTGTTGTGTGTTTTTCCAATATAAAGTGATTTCAAACCAATTTTATTTTTTCAAACCAATTTTATTTTTTAAATTTTTATGGGGGGAGGGTCAAAGCTTTGTGACGTCATTAATGAGGGGGTCTGAGTTTTGTGAAGAAAAGTGACGAGGGGGGCGGGGAGTAAATATGCGCCGAAATTGCGTGACATCAAATACGGATGGCCCCTGTATATATATTTGGTTCTATAATGATGACTGTTTCAACGTATGTAAGAAATCTCTCATTGATACACATCGATACAAATCACTTTCGATCTAATTTATTGCTTTCTCATACGTATCAATTTGGCAAAAGAAAGGTGATTCAAAGCAGGCACATTTTACTTTACTAAAAAATGTTCAATGTCAAAGGTATCAATTAAAAAATGCAATTGTGAGATACGTTAAATGCAATGGTTTTGTTTTATTGACACATCGATGGTTACCATCTGTACTCGCTTATAAGTCGAGCCCAACTGCAAACAACATAGACCCTGATCTGCCGACGAATAATGCTTACTGGTGGTCTATTAGAGTTTAACTAAATGAGATTTAGCATCTCGAACCACTAAACGAATCAGACATTGCAAACGAAAGTATAAATGTAAAATAGGATTGATCGAACCCAAAAACAACCAGTTGTAATTCCATCAAAAATGACATCCGTTGCCAGCAGATTGAGAATGAAGGAAAAAAACTGGCAACCGTATTAGAAAAAAAAATCGAGCATTTTACTTACAATTTATATAATGGCAGTGGAGGTGGTGGAGTTAGTTGGGGCTGCTTTGATTCAGATATGGTGGCGAGAATTACGAAGAAGAGGGTGGCAAGGCTGGAACATCACAACAACCAGCAAAACAAGTACACTAGTTAGTACGTTCGCGACAATTATGGAAGTATTAATGATTATTGGTAGTGACAGTGGTTGTGGTGGAGGTGGTGATGAGGGTAGTAGTAGTAGTAGTGAAAGGAAGAGGAGCGATTGACAAGATTCTTAGCAATAGCACTGCACACGTACAAAGGTAAATTTAGTGTCTAGTCAACCTGACTAAAATACATGCCAAGGGATACACCATGGTTGCCGACCTGTACTGATCCGACGGTAGGATACGAACATGCACCCTTTCACTCGTGAGTCCGGCACGCTAATTTGTAAATTACAGAGGGAAATATTTTGCTTAGCGAAAATTTTAGGATAGTGGATGCATTGATAGAATGATAGATAATTCGTTACATTTTACATCAGTCATTACTTATGTATATATTAGTGAATCTACTTGTATATTTGGATTAGTGTTGGCTATACTGAAAACAGCGAAAGGTTGCAGTGAATTTTATCTCGATGATATCTGTATGCCGGAAAATAATTATGCAACTTTGAACATTTCAGATAACTTTTACTTGAATTGAGTCTTTACTGAATGACAAATTTAATGCAAATATAGTTGCTATATATATATTTGTTAGTATAGTATATATTTGCTATATTTGTATTTTATCATCTTGATTTGGAAAGTTTAGTCTCCTATCTCGAGTCCTTAGGCGTGAAATCTGGACAGCTTTTCTTTTTCTTTGTTATTTACATTTTTTGTTCTTTTCTTTTCCTTTTTTTTTTTTTTTTCAAAATTGTCTGCTGTTTCCGTCATCCATTTTCCACCTAAAATTAGTCATACCGGGCGTGCTCACATCTGGTTACGGACCCACGTCACTTGCTTTCGACAAGTGCCATCGTAACATGGCGATATTGGATGATTGTTTGAGTTTATTGTGGATAAATTAGACGTCAGCAACAACATTCTCAGACTAAGATGAATATTCTATTTCCGGGTAAGGGTGAGAAAAAAAAAAACATTCCATTTCAGACCTCTGGTATTAGTGTTAGCAGTTGCCCAGAAAATGTTCACGGTGCCACGGTGCATGAAAATAATGTATCTCTTTTATGTAACTATATGAGAAAATTCGACATACCCCATACTAACATGTTTATATATTCCTTATTCACCTCTCAAATGTAAAGTGGTTATTTTTTTTATTATTTTTTTTTTTTTGGCGTGTGTGGAAACATCAGCGTTTAATCTGTATAATAGTGTTGATCAAATTTTAGGGACCAATTACTTTAGAAACAAATACAGAGGTAAAGAGAAAAAGAAAAACCCAAAAGAATAGTATGACTAAATGTAGGTTGCTGTATATACTAGTACATTTTTTTATTCAGTAACATTATATTTGATAAAATATAGTCATACAAATCATTTATCACGGAAATTGTACAAAATAGCATATTTTCCGAATAAAAAAGTTTTTCGATTTGAGAAAGGATATTAAAAGAAAAGAAATTGCTCTAAACGTTGTATTATTAATTTTTCTATGACACTGGGAATTACATGACTGGCAAAATTAATGACGTAAATATATTACATCATCCCATCATCATAATGATAATGCAGGCAGTGAGCCACTTATAAAGTTATATATTTCCTTAACTAGACACATCACAGCTTTGCTTAGACCGCCTCTTATGAGACACAAAACAAATTCTCTCTCTCTCTCGCTCTCTCTCTCACGTCTGTATGCAAACATGAAGTCACGCGTCAAGTTCTACTGCCTTCAGAAGATCTCATCGTGACATTTGTTCTGTATGAGCGAGGTGCAGTGATGTCTTTTTACAGATGACAAAGACAGTTATTTTATGGAGTGTTAATGAGTTGTATGGTCGGAGCGCCCGAACTTTCCCGACATAAAATGTATTACAAAACAACTCCCTTATCCTTTGTCGAATTAGTCGTTTTTCCCGTCTGACTACACGTTCATTGCCATACTGGTTTGTTTCTGTCTATTGATACCATAGTAAGTAAAACAGAGAGAGAGAGAGAGAGAGAGAGAGAGAGAGAGAGAGAGAGAGAGAGAGAGAGAGAGAGAGAGAGAGAGATTAAAGAAAAAATTAAATTGAATTAAAGAATTACATTTGTTTGCAAACGTTTTCATTTCACCGCATCAAACAGTTTTCAGACTTTCTGTTTCTATTATGTAAGTCTGTTTATTGAAGATTAAAAGAATCAAAGGAAATCAAAACCATCTCTGTGATTTCAAAACCTCGCCGCAAAATAACACGAGACAATAATGAGCACCAAACAGGTTTCCGTCGTCATCCAAATTATCTCCATTTGCATTCCATTATCTTCTCTGGGCAACCATTCAGAAGGCCATAGAAGGGCGTCTGTGCTTTATTGGGTAAATTAGTGGCTTCATTTAATTACTTTGTCACCTTTTACGTTTGTTCAGGTGATTTTGCTAAACGATGACGTATGCATTGAATATGGTGCTATTAATCGTACCGTATCTCAACTGCTCATCAAATTTAAGATAATTATAGTTTGGTTCCCAAAGCATAACGCCGCATCTGGCGTGCGAAAACACATGGAATTATTTGTATATTAAATATATTTGATCGTGAATATCTCAGTGGTAAAACACTCGCCTTGTATCTTTTAAACTTTGGTTTTGTTTCACAGTGCTGCCATATGCAAGCGGCAGTGGTTGTTTATTGGTAGTTTAGGGTTATTTCTGTTTTTGCTGCGTTTTACCTCAATGGTTACACCACGGCATTAAATGGTGTTTTCGGGTACTCAGAAGTTTTGTTTTGTTTAATGATCAGAGTTGCATACGTGCTGATTACAAATGGATTTTTTTTTTTTTTTTTTTTTTTTTTTTTTTTTAATGAATAATATGAAAGACGAGTCGACATATAAATGAGATAGATACTATGAATTATGAATTTTATTCTACATCAAAAGCCACTCAGTCATAAGCTTTTTTATAATACGACTTCTGTGTTGTAAAGTATATATACCCATATCATTATTTTTATATATGTAACACTTACTTGTATATTAACACACCATAATGTCAGGAATGGTATCATAATGTCAGGAATGGTGTCATAATGTCAGGAATGGTGTCATAATGTCATGTAAGGTCAAGCCGTAATGGCTGTGCATCTGAATGTTTTTCAAGGTCATCTTAAACTCTATTCTGTGGTTTTGTAAAAAAAAAATATAATTAAAAAAAGCAGTTATTTTTCCCATGTGATAAACAGAATCTTACAGTTGTGCTCATTTCAAGAAAGAAATTTATGAATCTCGTAGAATAATTTTCATCATTCGATCACCAAGGCTTGCCAAATATAAAAATTACTCGACACGTTTCATTAATGTCATTTGGAATAAGCACGTATGCACAATATCCCCAACTGTGTGTAAATGAGAAGAGAAGAAAACCCGAGTCATATAGTGGGCACATATCCCCCCCTCCCCCCAAGTTTCCCGAGTATGTAAACACTCCTACTGAAATTACCCTACGGTCTATAATTTCAGTCTGTAAACTTCTTATGCTAGTACCCTATGGTCAAGTTTTATATACTACTTATGTATCCTATATTCAAACTCTTTCAATTAATATACTACTTACGCTACAAATTGTTTCCATGGTAACATAAAGATATGGAATGCAGAAATACTGAGTATCAAAAGGCACCTCTACGAAATCTGCTTGACTTGTGAACCAAGCTTGGTTGAATTGCCTTAAACGATTTGAGATCTATGCTCCAAAAATGAAAAAGGTTTACGGGGATACGCACAGACGGATTACGGACAAACAGATAGACGGACACATCGATAGCTTTATTACTCCACATTACAAACTATATGACTAAAAACAAAAAGAGAAGTAGATGACTTTCTGATCTCAATAGTAAATCATAAGGGCTGAGCTTATTCCGGTTTTCATGTCGTAAAATTACTGATAGTACAAGACTGAACTGGATTAGACGCCAGGCTATTTCTGGTCAAACCTTAACGGGGAGCCGCGGCAGCTTACCTGGTAGAGCGTCTGACTCGTCATTTTAGTGTCTCGGGTTCTAAACCCGCTTAGGCCAGCCTGGGTAGGCTGCCTCGGTTTGTCTCTGGGAAAGGCACTTAGCTCCCATTTACTGGGCAAGATGTAGAAAATAATGCGTTAAACGTGCCTTTAACTCCCTGCCACATCTCCCGCCCCCCCCCCCAAAAAAAAAAAAATAAATAAATAAATAAAAATAAATAAATAAAATAAAATAAAACCTTAGCGGAAGCTTGTATCCATATGTTTATGTTTTTTAATTAAATGTAAATCACAGAATGGGTTAATTATAAAGCGGTGCTTTAATACTACTACTACTACTACTACTAATAATAATAATAATTATTATTATTATTATTATTATTATTATTATTATTATTATTAATTTTATTACTACTACTACGACAAAGAAAAAGAAGAAGATGATGATGATGATGACATTGACGTCGACGATCATGATGATATCGACAACGACCACGACAATTATAATGATGAGGATAATATTTTTCCAGTACATTAAGTGCTCACCTAGGTTGTTACCTTTCTACGAATACTTTGCCATCCAGTTTCCACCTCCTTGAGGTCTCGGGGGTATAAAAAAAGGCCTGATGCATCCTCTTGCATTTCTTAGGAGGCAACTGATGGAGGCAACCTTTTTGCCACGGGATGCATCCCATGCTGATGTTTCATCCAAGAAAGTCTAGAAATTTTTAAACAGTGCGGTTTAAATAAACAAACTGCCTTTGTATTTTAAAGGATTTTACCCTTTGTTGCGTTTTTGTTTTACACTCCTTTTTTGGGATACCTAAAGTTTGCTGGGCACTATATCGCCAGTGGTTCCCAAACTTTTTTGATCGCGACCCTAAATACCATATTTTGCGACCCAAAACACAGTACCAGTATAGGGTCGCGAGGGTCCCCGCGACCCGGGGGTTTGGGAACCACTGATGTACATCATAGCCTTTCGAACCAGCGGGCACGATCGCAATTGTTACATGTATTCCCAATCCATGTGATATATATCATACTACATGCTGAGTTTTATTGGGTGCTACATGACGGCCAATATTTTATATACATTTCGCTTCATTATGTGTAGGTATATATATATATATATATATATATATATATATATATATATATATATATATATATATATATATATATATATACACACACACATTTACACGTACATTTCGCGCATATATACATTCAGATTCAATTCATTGCTTTATAGAATGCATCAGTTAGATCGAAGGTGTTACTAATTCGTGAATTTCTACTTATCTATAAAATTGTCAATATCAAAATTGTAAGTCTAAGCTGTACTTGAGACATATATTAAAACATTATTTATTGTGTTGACAAGTTTGCGTTCAGTGTTAAACTAAAGATGGTGTTATAATTATCTCCCATTATATCCCAGGAAAACAATTAAAAATTGAATACATGGGGGAAAAACGTTTTTAGCAATGAATTTTGATGATAAAAAGCCAGATGTTAAAATATATGACTTAACAAAAAAAGATGCAATTCGGCATGTTGTATCCATTCAGCGTGTTGTATCCATTCAGCATGTTGTATCCATTCAGCGTGTTGTATCCATTCAGAATGTTGTGTCCATTCAGCATGTTGTATCAAATCAGCGTGTTGTATCCATTAAGCGTGTTGTATCCATTCAGCGTGTTGTATCCAATTTTGTTGCCCTTATAATATATAAATGTAAATCCAAGTCAATAGCAAGAACGGTGGCATTATGAACTATTCAGTTTTGATCAATAAACACAATTTTAACAAACAGCAATTCAACCCGTAATATTATGCAAATCATGTAAAAAAGAATTAAAAAAAGAAAAATATCCGGCTCATTTTGAAAGAAATCCAGCATTGATCTAGAGCTGAATTTGGAGACTGATATTGTAATCTTTTGCGATCAGACATGTTAACAAAATTAGCTAGCTTTCGGAGAAAAAAAATAAAAAAAATAAATCCACTTAGATCACGAGAAAAAATAAAGTCGGAGTCGTCGTTGACCTTACGAATATTTAAGTACAGACAATTAGAGGTTACCTTAAATTAGGCAAGTGAAGCCATTACAAGAATTAGACGTTTAAAAAGAAAGCACGAATTAAAAATACAATCAACCATCTCAAACAAAGAACCAACTGTCTCTAAAAGAAATCGGTTTCCAATCACAGCAGACTTAGAAATACGTGTCTTAATTTGCCAAAAACAAATCAGAGTTTAAGATAAAAGTTATAGATGATTAATGGTAGTGAATATGTTGTGTGGTGTGAATATGTTGTGTGGTTATGGTAGTGAATATGTTGTGTGGTGTGAATATGTTGTGTGATTATGTTAGTGAATATGTTTTGTGGTTATGGTAGTGAATATGTTGTGTGGTTATGGTAGTGAATATGGTGGTGGTAATTGTTGTGAATATGTTGTGTGGTTATGGTAGTGAATATGGTGGTGGTTATGGTAGTGAATATGTTGTGTGGTAATGGTAGTGAATATGTTGTGTGGTTATGGTAATTAATATGGTGGTGGTAATTGTTGTGAATATGTTGTGTGATTATGGTAGTGAATATGGTGGTGGTTATGGTAGTGAATATGGTGGTGGTTATTGTAGTGAATATGGTGGGTAGTAATTGTTGTGAATATGTTGTGTGGTAATGGTAGTGAATATGTTGTGTGGTTATGGTAGTGAATATGTTGTGTGGTTATGGTGTGGTTATGGTAGTGAATATTTTGTATTGTTATGTTAGTGAATATGGTGGGTAGTAATTGTTGTGAATATGTTGTGTGGTTATGGTAGTGAATATGGTGGTGGTTGTGGTAGTGAATATGTTGTGTGGTAATTGTTGTAAATATGTTGTGTGGTTATGGTAGTGAATATGTTGGTGGTAATGTTAGTAAATATGGTGTATGACCGCTAATGGTAGTCAATATGGTGGATGATAAAGGCACTGAATATGGTCGGTGGTAATGTTAGTGAATATGGTGGGTAGTAATAATAGCTAACATGGTGGGTGGTAATGTTAATGATTATTTGTTTTTAGCAATAACATGTTGAATCAGATATGAGGGCGATACAATGAGAATGAAAATCATCAAGACAGTACGAACGCTGTAATTAGTATAATCTTTGAACCAAGATATTGTAAAATCTGCAATAAATTTAATTGGCTTTATGACCATGAATAGCCCGACATGAGCAGAAAAATGACAAAACTAATAATATTAATCGCCTTCTCACATATTAATACTGCTTTCTGCAAGTAGTTTCCAAACTCTGTCATTTAAGTTTCACGTAAAATATTATCCCAGTCGTTTTATTACTGTCTTCCTTGACCATAAAATATCAAAGACTGTCGATGACATGACAACAGAAAATTTCCCTTCGGCTAAATTAAGGAAAGTCTTCCTTATTACTGCTGTCATAATGTGACGTACAGAAAAGTTGAAGGAAATTAGTGATTGCATCAGAAAGATTGAGAATTAAACAGATATATATTTTTTTTAAAGAGAATTACGCATTCGAGTCCGTATTTACAACAAGGTATATTTATTTGTCCATAATAATCTGGTGCTTGTTACGCACTAATACTGTCCTCTAACAAACTGATTGCAAATTATGCGACCTGGACTGGTACTGGAACATTTTTAGTTTCAGATCTGAATGAGCGTTTCAAAGAGCAACTAATTGATTCTATGTTTGAACAAGAACAATATTGACCGAGAAATCGAAATTTGCAGAAAATGAAAGCTTTAAAAAAGGACAAATATGCGCTACTTTCAAAATTTAATGTGCATTTCCGATGAGTTGACACTTCATTTGGAATAATTATTGGGCGGCTTACGAACCGCACAACAGAAGTAGCAATCACTGTTGCGGTATTTGCGGAAGGATAACGACGAACACTCAATATTTCTTGAAGGATTCGCAGCTTCCGCACTAATAAACCTTTTCGACATGTCAATCAACCATGTTTAGCATCTACTTATCTCATTACCTATGGTCAATGAGAGGACTATCAGATCTGATGTGAGGAGTTGCATCATGTTCCATAATGTGGGACAACATATGAAAATATTACTACAAGCTGGACTAAAATATATAGTAACTTTGAGCCAAAATATCTGTAAAACAATTACTGCTTTGATTTTGCTCAAAGTTTGCAGATGGCGTTCTGTAACATCATATGATAAGTGTATACAATTATATATCTTTTGGTACATTATAAAATATTTTATTAGCATGGACCGAGCTTAAGCAAATGTCGAAAAGGTCCATTTTCTCAGATGGAGATGAAATAGGTCTTATGGTGTTTAAGAACGACGCTATGATCTATTTCATTATCTCAATGTCCACGTTTGTGCAATACAGCAGCCAGTAAAGCTCCAGAATTAGACTCAGCTCTAAGAAATCTGACCTTTAAAGAAAAATAAATCGGAAAGATTTTATTTTATTTCTGTAGAATTTAGTTTTCACAGTTAATGGTCGCACGTAATAGTTATATGTGTGAACATCGAATTGTTTGAAACTCTTTTTTGTATTTTATCGGAGTTAACGGATTGTGAGTATTGCCTGTTATAATGACTCCTTATGAAGACTTATTTGGTTATGATTTGAAATTATTATTGTTTTCAAAAGAAGACAAATATGAAAGTTTTACAAATAAACCCTCTTTGTGTAATGTATCTTTATTATTATGTTTGATGTCCTATCTGCATGTTCAATCTTGAAAAACTCGACACACACATATATATACACATAAGATACGCACATCTATATACGCTTAAAACACGTAGCAATACACACGCATATATATATATAATATGCACACACATATATACACATAAGACACGCACATACATCATACATATATATATATGTATATATATATATATATATATATATATATATATATATATATATATATATATATATATAACGCGCACACATATATACACACATAAGACACGCCCACACAAATATATACACATAAAACACGCACACATACACACAAAAAACACCTTCAAATCAGGGGCAATCTTTATATGTTTTCGATTAAGCGCTGAATTGGCTTCAATGTCTCAACGTCAGTATACATGAGAGATACTTCTTTAATACTGAATCTTCTTTCCTAAACCTACTACAGTTTCCAAGCTACTATCATATCCCGTCCCTCACAATACAGTGGGTAGGTTTAATATTGGGGTGGAGGTAAAAGTGGAAAATCTTCAATTATAGTAAATGAATTACTACCAAGAAATGCAAGAGAAGGCATCATATTACGTGCGTCCGACAGTGTGACTGACTGCATAATTACGAACTGTTGATCTTCGCCGGGTTCATTCACGTAACATTTTGTTTCATAAATAAAGTTTTGCCCGAAGGGAGTTTAATCTTCTAATACAACCATATATGCACCTTACCTATTTAATCTTTGCTCAGATGTTTCTATCTTCACAATTAAATGTTTCATTGAATTATATCACACGACCAAGATTGTTTTCTAAGAAGCTGGCCAACAGCTTGATTTTACTAATACCAAGCTTGGACTGCACTCAATTAACACCAAACATCTTGAAATGAATTTCTCCCCAGAAGATGATGAACATTTATCTTCGCATGTATTGCGACAGTTCTGAAACGGCGTACAAAGGCGTAAGTTGAGAATTGAATATGCATTACAATGTATTCTAAAATTTGTCGTAGCCATCTTTAACATTTCTATTGTGAAAACTTATTGAAATTTTGATGCATGTCAACCAGAAGCGGGTTCAAGGTGAATAAAAAAAGGGGCACACTCAATTTAAAGAGAAAATTCTAACGGAGGGTGGGGGATGGCATGGGCAGGGACAGGTGTGTGTTGCTAAGATACTATTGATGGCAACGTTCTCATTGAAAAGTCACTGATTCTGGGTTTTTTTTCAGATTACACGAATATTGCATCCAAATCGTGGCACACATACATTACACGAGGTGATACTTTTTTTGTAAAGCTTTACTTGTATTATTTAAAGTTATAAGATATAAGGTGGCCTTGTTTAAGGGTTTAAAAAATATTATTTTTTTTTAAAAGTAAGCCTCCACAGCATTAAAGAGTCATTAGCGGTAATTTGGATATTACAAAAAGAACAATTTAATTGTATAATTCAGTTTCTGATGAAAGGATATGAGCTTTTAAATGCTACTCAAAGAAAGGATGATGTCTGAGAAGAAAGAAGCGGATGAAAATTCATCAAAAACTTTCTGCAGATCGTAAAAGATATTTGATCCGCCCATTTTTCCCAGGCTATTCCACGTCCGCGCAGTAAGCATTTCCGCTATCGGTCCACATGACCATTGAGCGATTGGTAGACGTGTTAATATGCACCGTTTGAGAGAAAAAGAGTGTGACGGGGACAAGACAAATAATTAGAAAAGTTGAGAATACATCAGACCGATCAACTGGATTGCTTGAATGCTCTAAAAGAGAAGATAGGGGCCGAACGTTACTGTAAAGTGGCGAAATGTAAGTGTTCACAAGTTTGCATAATCACGTGCTTTTGTTTACACATTAGTTTGACACGCAAAATTTGTATTAACAATAAGATTAGGGGAGTGATAAAGTGTCTATCGTTAATTGGGTCAAAATGCACATTTGCTCAATAATGTGGATTTCTTTCGAATATTTTTATTCACCTGTTACAAGAGTATTGCATGAAGTACATGCAATTTCTCAACGTGATGGGTAGAAAGACATACAGACATGTCCGTTTTGACCTTTCAATGGAATATTAGTTACTTTATGTTTTATCAGGGTGGAATAATTTTCCAACCTGTTTTCATTCCATTTCGCCCTGACCGGAAGGCGAATGATGAAACGGAATCAAATGGGTTATGCACTTTGCCACAGGAGATCACCATACCACGAAATTACACAGTTATGTTCATTTTAGAGTTCACAATATTTTGAAGATATGTACGTCGAACAAGGCAAACAGTATTCATTTTGACAGTATATATATATATATATACAAAGCTACATTTTGAATTGATTTGTTTATATTGTCTTTTAGTATGCTCCTAAAATAGTAAAATAGTATTGTTGCCAAAGTAGATATATTGAATTCAGGCCCCGAAGTAATGAGGAAGTTTCAAAAATTGCGTTGCCTTTGCACGCGCCCATCATAAACAAGAGTTCCGCGGAAGGCAGTGGTGTTAAGATGACGCATCTTTCTAGAAGAATGCGGAAAAGGAAACCGTGGTATATCAGAGTGCAGACTTGACGCAATACAGTAATATTGCCCTAAAGTTCCAGCTAACTACATCAATTTGTATAGATGATGCCGTATTGTGGAGATTTTACAGTGATTGTGAAAATAAATTCCTGCTAAATTTACCACTTTCGATATTACGACATATATAGATCTGTAATTTCTAAAAAAAAAGATCCACCAAAAAATACAATCCCCTGATTTCGAGCAAAATCGACATAACTTCCGTCCGCGAAAAATACTGATATTCGCCGTACGCTATATGGCTTTCAAACAATTTAACACATAATACTGAGGATGCCACTGCCGCCAGAAAAGTGATACCGATGTCTCACTATTCATAGTTGAAAGCCATGTCTCACCATTAACAGTCGAGATCTATGTATCACCATTCACACAGGTGAGAGCTATTTTTCACCAATCATAGTCGAGACCTATGCCTTACCATTCACCTGTGAGAGAATTGACATAAACTCAAGTTGGATTCGAACAGAAATATTTTCAACTCAGAGTAAAATGTCTTTAGTTACAAATATATAAAAACGTTAAATGACAATGAGGAAGATTCGTTCGATTGTTTTCAATAGTCTTCCTTGCATTTGAGTTTCTCTTTTTCTCAGAGAGAGAGAGAGAGAGAGAGAGAGAGAGAGAGAGAGAGAGAGAGAGAGAGAGAGAGAGAGAGAGAGAGAGAGAAAGCTTGTGGAACCAACATTTACGCAATAAATGTAAATTGTCCTTCTTCTTTACAGATTTTTTTCTTCATGTAAATCCTCAGTTTACAACCTTCATACCAATGATTATAAGCTAAGCTCAGCAAAAAATAAATTGTTTTGTGAATTAGCAAAATTAGGGGCACAAACGTGTTCCCTTTTTCTATCACTTGTGCTATCATTGTAGTTTAACTACAGACTGCATGATCATTACAATATTGCATACTTGAGTTGTATCCCTGAAGCAACTGTTAAGATTATGTTGATTTGGAGATCAAAAGAAGTCTATAGTGATGTATGTTTTGTGAATAGAAATCTTATAATTGGTGTATTTTAATGAGAAAGAAAATAACGGAATGATTTTGTTATGCATCTCCCAAATTTTGCATATTTCATGCCATATATATGTTTGTTTGTTTGATTTGTATGTGATCCTAGGGAGAAAGAGTTTCAAAACACATATCTAATATCGTGCATATATTATTATTACCTATGCTAAACTAGTACAGATCTACCAGTATATGGAAAGAAGATATCTAGCTAGCGATACATTTACAGTTTGACAGTGGGGTATATTTACTGAATTGTTTTAATCCCTACATAAAGAATATGTGATATTCTTGTAATGATGTATCTCGATTTCTTTAGTGTTCCGATTCTTACTTTTTTTAAAAATTTTATAAGATTTCTCTAACAAGTGTTCCATTCCTTTAATTTCGGTGTCAAAATTCAATAAAAATACGCATACATGTCATATAAGACTCGAGACACTTCATCTAACTGTCACTGTGCAACTGCGTGGATAAAGGTCTCAATAATTATATTAAATTCATTCTATTGGTCTGTGTTATAATCATATTCCCTGTTTTCATGTAAGATGACATTTGCTTCTTCGGGTCGCCTTTTAAAGTCATTGCGTAAGTAAGTTAAAGCTTTAGTGCGAAATGTTGCTTATCTTTTGCCATCAAATACAGGATCTATATTTATAGGTTTTAACACAATGTATGACTAAAAGTGTGACCTATGTTCTTGCCGATGGGACTGGGGAGTAGGGGAATGGGTCTGTTGGTACTGGAGGATGGGCCACATACAATTAAGAACATCAGGGACGGATCCGGGAGTTGAGGTGGGGCGGATGGGGATGTAGAGCGGAGCCTACCCCCTCCTCCCGAAAAAAAGAGCGTGAAGCAACTGGAACGTTACTTTGAGTTAGTTTTCTTTACACTTAAATGGTTAAAATTATGCCCTGTAAACGCTTAAAATGCGCGAGTTTTGGGGGCTTCGGCCCCTGGGTCCCCATTGACCCATCGCCTACTTGTTTAAGCCCCTCCCCCAAAAGATATTTCTGGATCCGCCCTCGAACGTTTCTGAAATATCTTGATATGATGCGGGAGTCGCGGTAGCTCAGTTGGTGGAGCGTCGGATTCGAAATCAAAGGGTCGTGCGTTCCATAATCGCCCAGGCCAGCGCAGGGCGTTTCCTTGGGAAAGGCACTCAGCTCGCATTTCCTCAACATAATATAGCCAATAATGTTTTAAATGTGCCGTTAACACCAACCGAATTTGTGAAAATATTGTTTAAAAAAAATTTTAAGCTGATACATTGCAGATTTTTCGCATATAATACATTGCTCATGATGTTAATGCACAGAGTGTGTGTACTTTATTGTTGTTGTTAGATCGGTCCTATTGCACCCTACAGGAAATAAGGTTCGGTGCTCAGCACGAAAGTCATGGGATCGGACAGCATATATGGATGACGAGGCCATGAAGAGCACGCTTTGCTTCGACACCCCTAAGGTCAACGTAGACCCAATGTTAACATTTATTGCCTGTGCTATGATATCGTGAACGTACTATAACAATGTTATCAGTAATGTGAACTAATTCAAGACAATTACATGAACATGCGCAGTTGTATGAGCAACAGTCTTGCAAATACTTCTGTCAACAATTACGAGTTTAGGCACTAAACATATGCAATAAAATTGAAAGTGAACTTTATTTTCTCACCCATGTGATTTGCTATCTTTGCTTTTCTTATCTCAGTCCGGTTGTCTGATTAATTATTTGTTGTTGTTTTAGATGACATCCATTGATCAAAGGTGATAATATCGCAATACTATAATGTCTTTTTTTTTTCTTTTTTTTAAAATTTTCTCACGCGTAGAACTTGTGTACTTCGAATCGACAAATGAGATAAAACAAGAGGATAGAGCAATTAATATTACAGTTGTGTTAGATTATACGATCAAATAGAAACGTTACTCGATTTCATTAAGAAAAACCGGGAAGTGAAATACAGTTTTAGGTGTAAATTACAAGAATGATGGATGATAGTTTTGTACAAGGGTATAGTGTTTTCATTACACGGAGCAATAAAGCAATTATTTTCATACTATGTAACCGTCGGGAACACACGGTAAACTTTCAACACAGCTTAGAAGCGCTAAGGTTACCTAACTACAGGATCTGAGACAATGAAATCTTTTTATTTTTCATTTTATATTTTATCGCTGCAACAGTATTATCACCGTTGAAACTACCGTTGCAACATCAAAAAGTATCGTCGCACCGGTATTTGAATATGGTTGCAACTGTAGGTGAATATTGTAACAACGGTATAATGGGGATAGCGATTCAACGTGTACAAATACCATAGCAACGACACCAGTATTAAAAATACCATAGCAACAGTAAAAGTTTATCATTGTAACGGCAAAAATTACCGTTGCATCATCAAAATTTAGCGTTGCGCCGATAGTTCGATACCGTTGCAACGATATGCAAAAATACCGTTGTGACCTCTTTTGAAAAGATTTTTGTTGTTGGATAAAGATCAAGTGTACACTTATTCATAACCTAAAGTTTACCCGTGAGAAAATAATATTTGGAATATCAGATTTGAGAAAAGCAGTCTTGACTTTGACTTTTGTTCTATTGTAAACAAAGCAATATTCAGGTGTAAACTAAATCAACATAACTTATATAATCATCTTAATATACTTTGGATATCTTCGATTTATAATACATTAAAAAAAAGATTATGGCTTGTAAAAATTGTAAGCGGGATAAATTCAATGAAAAAAGGAGTAGGTACTTAAATTTAGTGTCGGATCCTAATCTTTGTTACTAGTCTATGTTTTCGGTATGTTAGTACATTTCTAGCATACAGAATATCTCTCTCTCTCTCTCTCTCTCTCTCTCTCTCTCTCTCTCTCTCTCTCTCTCTCTCTCTCTCTCTCTCATTATCTCTGTAGAAAAAAACTTTCTTTTATTTTATGTTTATCATGTATTTATATATACGACACATTATTTGTGCCATAATTCTTGTATCTTTTTTTTTGTACGGCTGGCATGGGATGGCTGTCTGACTCATGACCAACCTATGAAGGGGATACATTTGTTTTTAAAACAAAGTAGTTTTGGTGAGAAAATAGGATCAGAAAAGCACATATTTATTCGTCAACGTTCTAAATAATACTGTTTTGTCAGCATTGGGAATTAAATGACTTTCTAAGTTAATGAGATACAGATATTTACTTCGGCTATCATCGTAAAAATAATGTATCTTGGCGACACACTTAAAGCAACGGTTTGTATAGTTTTAGAGCCCTAAAGAAAATACAAATTCAGAGTTGCACGCATTGCTTGTACTTCCCCTTTAAAAAGACGAACGGACAATTTCTCGATCTGTCTCCCTGATTCATTTATGTGTGCACGTGCAGTAACGAGCCTAGTTTTATGTCCAAGTATCCGCCACCCGACCATGGTTTTGCCGTTCTGTTGTAAAGAGCGAGGCGCTAAGATGGCCTCATATGGAAATGCAAACTTCATAAGTTCCGGTGTTTTTCAAAAAACCGATCACTTCTGTTTATACATTATGAAGCTGCGGACTACGTGCAAAACTTACTTAGCTTAGAAGAGCTTGACAACGTGCAAACACTACGCACCTCCGAAACTGAAGATCTGACAACGGAAGTGCTCCAATCGGCATGGGCAATTTTTCGCTTACCAAAAAGACATGTTAACGCATTTTTTTATGAGGAATTTTACTTAGTTTAGATTACAATCAAGATATGTGTTAGATTGACCTTGGCAGGCCATCACAACAAAGTAATGAGGCTAAGTGAATGGAACTATTTTGTTAAACTCTTAAAATACATACGTTTCCGCCGTGATTAGCACCAAACTGACTTCCGTTTACTCCATTTACACCCCCACCCCACCCCTTTAATTCGTATTTAATTTTCTTTCCTGGGTAAATCTTCAGAAGGTGGCAGAAGGGCGTTTATATTATGGATCTAATTTAATTATATGACATTTTCCTTTGGTTGGATGATTCGATTAACATTGACTTTGATGCTACAAACCGTTCCATAAACCTAATCACGCATTATCTCTGAGATAATTATAAGGTTGGTTCCTGAAGCACAATGCTGCATCTGGCGTGTGAAAGCCAGTGCATAATTTTGATTTTGAATATACACGATCCTGGATTGCTAAATGGTGAAACATTCCTTCTGTATGCTATAGATCCTAGTTTCAATCTTGTTTTCCATTGCTGCCATATGAATGGGTTAGTGGCTGCTCTTTGATTGCTTAGAATTATCATTTGTTACCCTGTGTTTTTTTAACCTCGATAGCCAATCCGCGACACTCGCTGCCCTTGTGATTATTTGTAAGATCTTGGGGATTTTTTAGTCTGGTTCTCTGCTTCATATGCTCCCTGCGTTGCACTCCGCTATATGAAGTATAGCGGAGTGCAACGCAGGGAGCATATGAAGCAGGGAACCAGACTAATTTGTTGACTGATTACTGCGACACACTTCCGGTGCTCATGAGACCGTAGATACCTATCAACCGTCATATTTGAATAAAGTACAAAAATGTCGTACTTTTAAGCCATCACGCACTCGTCCGATGCCCAAAAACAGCCGTTATTGGAATGATGCCACTGTTGTGCGAATGGCGTTACTGATTGACCATTCGGTATACTTAGATCGGAACATTCTCATCCTTTTCTGTCGCATGCTAGAAAAATACTTCAGATGTCAATAGTACCGTGGTTGTTATTGACGTCACAAAGCCTCGATGACGTATCATCTCCAATAGCAACGTAAGCAACTATTTGAGGTTATTGAAACCAAAAGATTTCGTAAAAGTTTTCATTAAAACGTTGCAGGAATCAAATTAGGAATTAAATTTCATGTATTTTATTGATTGTTGAAACGTCGCCGAGTATTTTTCCAAAACCTATTATTTTATAAAGATCCATGTTCGTCTACTAAAATCTTACCAGCTTGGTAAGTATCACTACGATTACCTCCGAATCTTTTTCAGCGGGTCGAAGTTATTTACTTCGCATCGGAAAGAGACGAGGATTTTCCGATTGCTGTTTACATGTGACATTTACACGAATAATAGGAACCGTGAAATTAAGGATAATTATAATCAATTTCTTTTTCTTCCAACAAAAAGCCCTTCTCTTATATACCGTCTGTACTCGTGTATAATCCATACCAACTGCAAACTGCATAGACCCAGATCTGCCGTCGGATAATGCGCCTGCAGATCTGGGTCAATGCAGTTTGTAGGGACTAATCAGTAGAACAAACAACATAGACCCTGATCTGCCTGCGCAATATGCAACGGCAGATCAGGATCTATGTTGTTTGCATTTGGACTTCAATTATACGCTAGTATTTACGATAGTCTTTCATTTTCCCCAGACTCTACATCCAAATAATTTCCACGGCAATGACATATTTCTTAGTTTCAATTTGTTAGTCTGAGGGATACTTGAAGGCAGAAGCCAATATTAATACTCTTCCCTCACCCCTTCACTAAAAAGAACACTTTAAAACTAGATTTATTTATGCTTTAACAGTATCCTCGACCGGTCATAGTAAAATCACGTTTTCTCAAGCCTAGTGGATCACAAGTTCTGAATTTATTACCTGTTTCGCCGTATAAAGCGACGGATATATGAAAGTGCCTGCTTTGGACGACAGTACATGCCGGTTGGACCCTTGACGGTAATAGGTTTTTAATTAAGTTTAAATTAAAGAATGGGTTATAAGATAATGTTGCAATAAAAATTAATAATAGACTATTACTACAAATACTTTCCGCTGCGGACTCTGGGATGTAGAATAGACCGGATGCGCCATACCATATGTCGTAAAAGGTTACTATGGAGACAGGAGCTGCGGTGACGCATTGGTTAGCACGCCGAACTCGTGACTGAAAGGGTGGTGTTTCGAATTCTACCATCGATGACGAAGACGGTGATGCTATTAACGACAACGATTACAGTAATATTGACAACGACAACGATGATGACGATGACTTTGTTCAGTTATGCGTTATTGTATGTACCAGTGCATCCAGGACTCACCTAGATTGTTACCTTTTGTAACTTACACATTATAATAATAAGATGCGCATCTTGATATCTGAATTGAATGGTGTCAAATATGACATAACCCTCTTCACGGTGTGTACATGCCAAATAGTTTGGCATGACCGCGGTGCCTAACTTTGTACACTGTCCCTGTAAAACATGCCACCTTACTGTGAATATTGACCCCTCCTTGCTGAATTTGATAGGGTTTTACGCAACGTGCCAATATTATGGATATTTTGCGCCTCATGTGGTCTTGCCGATGCGGTACTATTAGGCACATGTATAACGGAAATGTTAGTAATATAGGTCAACGCTGTCATAATTACAATGTTTACAAGTATGACAATACTCTCTGATCGATATGCATAGATGCAGGTAAATTAAATTCAAAAATAGTAGCAGTAGTAACAGTTGTAGTAGTAGTAACAGTTGTAGTAGTAGTAACAGTTGTAGTAGTAGTAACAGTAGTAGTACTAGTAACAGTTGTAGTAGTAGTAGTAGTAACAGTTGTAGTAGTAGTAGTTGCTAGTAGTAACAGTTGTAGTAGTAGTAGTAGTAGTAACAGTTGTAGTAGTAGTAGTAGTAACAGTTGTAGTAGTAGTAGTTGCTAGTAGTAACAGTAGTAGTAGTAGTAGTAACAGTTGTAGTAGTAGTAGTAACAGTTGTAGTAGTAGTAGTAGTAGTAGTAACAGTTGTAGTAGTAGTAGTAACAGTTGTAGTAGTAGTAGTAACAGTTGTAGTAGTAGTAGTAACAGTTGTAGTAGTAGTAGTAGTAACAGTTGTAGTAGTAGTAGTAACAGTTGTAGTAGTAGTAGTAACAGTTGTAGTAGTAGTAGTAACAGTTGTAGTAGTAGTAGTAGTAACAGTTGTAGTAGTAGTAGTAGTAGTAACAGTTGTAGTAGTAGTAGTAGTAGTAACAGTTGTAGTAGTAGTAGTAGTAGTAACAGTTGTAGTAGTAGTAGTAACAGTTGTAGTAGTAGTAGTAGTAACAGTTGTAGTAGTAGTAGTAGTAGTAACAGTTGTAGTAGTAGTAGTAACAGTTGTAGTAGTAGTAGTAGTAGTAGTAGTAGTAACAGTTGTAGTAGTAGTAGTAGTAACAGTTGTAGTAGTAGTAGTAGTAACAGTTGTAGTAGTAGTAGTAGTAGTAGTAACAGTTGTAGTAGTAGTAGTAGTAGTAACAGTTGTAGTAGTAGTAGTAGTAGTAACAGTTGTAGTAGTAGTAGTAGTAGTAGTAACAGTTGTAGTAGTAGTAGTAACAATTGTAGTAGTAGTAGTAGTAGTAACAGTTGTAGTAGTAGTAGTAGTAGTAGTAACTTTTGTAGTAGTAGTAGTAGTAACAGTTGTAGTAGTAGTAGTAGTAACAGTTGTAGTAGTAGTAGTAGTAGTAACAGTTGTAGTAGTAGTAGTAGTAACAGTTGTAGTAGTAGTAGTAGTAACAGTTGTAGTAGTAGTAGTAGTAGTAACAGTTGTAGTAGTAGTAGTAGTAACAGTTGTAGTAGTAGTAGTAGTAACAGTTGTAGTAGTAGTAGTAGTAACAGTTGTAGTAGTAGTAGTAGTAGTAACAGTTGTAGTAGTAGTAGTAGTAACAGTTGTAGTAGTAGTAGTAGTAGTAGTAGTAACAGTTGTAGTAGTAGTAGTAGTAGTAACAGTTGTAGTAGTAGTAGTAGTAGTAACAGTTGTAGTAGTAGTAGTAGTAGTAACAGTTGTAGTAGTAGTAGTAGTAGTAGTAGTAACAGTAGTAGTAGTAGTTGTAGTAGTAACAGTTGTAGTAGTAGTAGTAGTAGTAGTAGTAACAGTTGTAGTAGTAGTAGTAGTAACAGTTGTAGTAGTAGTAGTAACAGTTGTAGTAGTAGTAGTAGTAACAGTTGTAGTAGTAGTAGTAGTAGTAACAGTTGTAGTAGTAGTAGTAGTAACAGTTGTAGTAGTAGTAGTAGTAACAGTAGTAGTAGTAGTAGTAACAGTTGTAGTAGTAGAAGTAGTAGTAACAGTAGTAGTAGTAGTAGTAGTAGTAGTAACAGTTGTAGTAGTAGTAGTAACAGTTGTAGTAGTAGTAGTAGTAGTAACAGTTGTAGTAGTAGTAGTAGTAACAGTTGTAGTAGTAGTAGTAACAGTTGTAGTAGTAGTAGTAGTAGTAACAGTTGTAGTAGTAGTAGTAACAGTTGTAGTAGTAGTAGTAGTAACAGTTGTAGTAGTAGTAGTAGTAACAGTTGTAGTAGTAGTAGTAGTAGTAGTAACAGTTGTAGTAGTAGTAGTAGTAACAGTTGTAGTAGTAGTAGTAGTAACAGTTGTAGTAGTAGTAGTAGTAGTAACAGTTGTAGTAGTAGTAGTAGTAGTAGTAACAGTTGTAGTAGTAGTAGTAGTAACAGTTGTAGTAGTAGTAGTAACAGTTGTAGTAGTAGTAGTAGTAGTAGTAGTAACAGTTGTAGTAGTAGTAGTAGTAACAGTTGTAGTAGTAGTAGTAACAGTTGTAGTAGTAGTAGTAACAGTTGTAGTAGTAGTAGTAACAGTTGTAGTAGTAGTAGTAGTAACAGTTGTAGTAGTAGTAGTAACAGTTGTAGTAGTAGTAGTAGTAACAGTTGTAGTAGTAGTAGTAACAGTTGTAGTAGTAGTAGTTGCTAGTAGTAACAGTAGTAGTAGTAGTAGTAACAGTTGTAGTAGTAGTAGTTGCTAGTAGTAACAGTAGTAGTAGTAGTAGTAGTAGTAGTAACAGTTGTAGTAGTAGTAGTAACAGTTGTAGTAGTAGTAGTAGTAGTAGTAACAGTTGTAGTAGTAGTAGTAACAGTTGTAGTAGTAGTAGTAACAGTTGTAGTAGTAGTAGTAACAGTTGTAGTAGTAGTAGTAACAGTTGTAGTAGTAGTAGTAACAGTTGTAGTAGTAGTAGTAGTAACAGTTGTAGTAGTAGTAGTAACAGTTGTAGTAGTAGTAGTAGTAACAGTTGTAGTAGTAGTAGTAGTAGTAACAGTTGTAGTAGTAGTAGTAGTAACAGTTGTAGTAGTAGTAGTAGTAGTAGTAGTAGTAACAGTAGTAGTAGTAGTAGTACTAGTAACAGTTGTAGTAGTAGTAGTAGTAGTAGTAGTAGTAGTAACAGTAGTAGTAGTAGTAGTACTAGTAACAGTTGTAGTAGTAGTAGTAGTAGTAGTAGTAACAGTAGTAGTAGTAGTAGTAACAGTTGTAGTAGTAGTAGTAGTAGTAACAGTAGTAGTAGTAGTAGTAACAGTTGTAGTAGTAGTAGTAGTAGTAACAGTTGTAGTAGTAGTAGTAGTAGTAGTAGTAACAGTTGTAGTAGTAGTAGTAGTAGTAGTAGTAGTAGTAGTAGTAGTAACAGTTGTAGTAGTAGTAACAGTTGTAGTAGTAGTAGTAGTAGTAACAGTAGTAGTAGTAGTAGTAGTAGTAGTAGTAGTAGTAGTAGTAACAGTTGTAGTAGTAGTAGTAGTAGTAACAGTAGTAGTAGTAACAGTTGTAGTAGTAGTAGTAGATCAGTCGATTTTTGCAAAATCGTTGCTTTCACGAATGTATATATTAGAGGAAACGGGACGTGTTTCCATGCTGTACATTTGTACTGTTCTAATAAAGCCATCAATACTTTACTAGTACAATAATCAATTATATATATATATATATATATATATATATATATATGATTGAGAGAACAATCAAAAACATTATACCTAATTTATTGCTAGATATACGTATTAGGTTACAATGAGAGTGCTTTATTCATCTCCTTTGATATCAAAAAAAGAAAATAGTTCAAACTGTACCAAGGCCGAAAAATCTTGAGCCTTCCGCAATTAAGCTCTGCTTTACAAATAAAAAATGCCTAGATTCAAACATTTTCTGACTTAAGACAACATAGATGCCAATATTATATAGTCATAATAATATTTAAATATGAGAAAAAAGACATGGAACTCTTATAAAACTGCAATCTGTTAAGTTTTGATTAATAAACACAGTTTTAATTAACGATAAAGTTACCGGTAACATTTCTCTTAATGCCCATATATAAATATTAAAGAAAAAACAAAACGAAGTTCGTGATTGGAGATGAAATCAGTTCTGTTCAGACGTGGTAAGTAAATTATTTGTTCTTAGAAGAAAGCAAAAGCCCCTATGTTCAGAACACAGAAAGTTAAAGTCTCTGGTGACCTTGCAGATGTTAGGTTCAGTCCATCAAGTTGTACTCAAACTGGAGACCATTAGACGAATTAGACGTTGGAAAGGAAAGTATGAATATTACAACACACACACACACACACACACACACACACACACACACACACACACACACAAATACAACAACAACAACAACAACTTCAACCAGCTAACAGTGTAACAGTGGCGTAACTTCAAATTGTGCCACTGTCTGCTAACATTCTTTAAAACAACCCGCATCGTGTCAATGTGTCAAAAATATTAACATGTATTAACATGTGTAACACCCACATCTGCAGAAATATTGGCAACAACAACCACTACTGCTACTGCTACCACCACCACTACTACTACTACTGATGCTGCTACTGTTGTACTAAGCGACCCATTGACATTTCGAATCAGCAACAGTTGGATGATAGGTGATAGGTGGAGTTTGGGCATTCGTCAGTCAATCATCATTTCAAACTAAAAGCATTTCATTATTTTATATTTGCACTTTGGTAGAGAGCAAGGTACAATATCGCACAAAAATGACAATGATAGCCATTGTTATTCTATCATAATATTTGTAGGATAATAATACCTAATATCTTGCTTAAATCCTGGGGGGAGGGGGAACTTAATATGTGACTTAATGGTATTTTGGATAGGGATGTGCAGCCCAGGGTCCCAAAAAGGTACATAAACATGAACCACAGTAGATTTAAAGGTATATACCTATACGTCTGTACTCGCGTATAAGTCGGATCCAGTTGCAAACTGCATAGACGCAGATCTGCCGTCGTATAATACGCCGGCAGATCTAGGTCTATGCAATTTGTATGGAATAATCAGTAAAACAAACAACATAGACCCTGATCTGCTGGCACATTATGCAACGGCTGATCAGGGACTATGTTGTTCGCATTTGGACCCGACTTACAAGCGAGTACGTGGTACTAGTAAAAAAACTTGATACCGATATTCCTAACGTACTATGACGGTATTGTTAAACGTTATGAAAACAAATCCACGTCAAAGAAGATGTAAAAAACTCTTATCTTGCTCTTTTGGTTTGATTTAAGTCGAATACCCACTTCGAAGTACTAAGCCCGAGATTCCTATTTATGGACCCATTCATGTACTAAGAATCAAGATAACAACCCAATCGTGTACCGATTTGAAGTACCGCAAGTCTTAAAAAAATGCACCCAATCAGGCGGCACGTCCCCAGACACCAGTATGGAGGAAGTTTACCCCGAGAGGTTTCGATAACAGAGCAATAACTATAAGTGTTTTTGTTTGTTTTATTTTAACAACACCTATCTGATACACATTTACTACATATCACTTTAAATGGTCATACTTCCTTGGAACCATGGATAACTCGACTGGAGACTAAACATATCAAAATAATATAACAAATCTTCTTCTCGCATACTAAGATTCCAAAATCCGTCATTTATTTCCCACCTAAGGTATGATCTCAATCGTTTTATTACTATCCAAAAGCCTTGCTTTGGACCATAAAATATCAAAGACCGTCGATAACATGACAATTAAAAATTTCCCTTTGGCTATATTTAGGAAGTGTACCTTTGTGGCAGGTGACATATGGTTGTTTAACACAGGTATGCTACAGTGACAGTCTGGGAAAGATTGCGATTAAAGACAAAAAAAAAAAACAGTGGTGTAGCAACCGCCCAAGCCCCCTTGGGGGGGGGGGGCAGTGGGGGCCCAAAATTCCCATCAAACAGCTTTTTATTGTGAGGGGGCCACGGAATTATGTTTTGCGGGGGGAGGGGGGGCAGAATTTCTTGCAACGCCACTGGTAAAAATGATTTGATTCCATCCAGCTTGGACTGAGTCAGTCTCAAAGCCATTTTTATTCATAATAAAGTATCGATTCTGTTTTTGTTCGTTTTATATATAAAATAAAAAATTTTAATGTGATTTTGTTCTATTTCTTGGCAAAAGTGAGATTAGCATAGGAAGATGTATGGTAATGTTCAGCACGTTTACTTTTCTTAAAAACTATTGTTCATTCTATTTTAATCGAATTTAGTCCTTACAGCAGAAGTTGAATATTTCAAAATATTTATTTTTAAAAAATGTCAAAAATGAATGGAATTCATTTTATTTAAATTTTGTGTCTACCACGAAGATTTAAATTTTTTATTACGCGTGACCGAACTGTAAGTTTTCATAACAGACCGGTAGTTATTTATTTATTTATTTATTTTCTTTTTCTATTACTTTATTTATTGTTATATTCCTTTTTTAGAAACAATTTAAATTTTTTAGTACGCGTGACCGAACTGTAAGTTTTCATAACAGACCGGTAGTTATTTATTTATTTATTTATTTTCTTTTTCTATTACTTTATTTATTGTTATATTCCTTTTTTAGAAACAAAATGTGTCAGAATCAAAAAGTTTGGATAAAGCACACTGATATTTTTAAAATCATATATATATATATATATATATATATATATATATATATATATATATATATATATATATATATTCTTCATTTTTCCCAACTATTAAAATACACTGAATGATTTTACGATATTAGAGAGTTGCCGTAAGTATGTGAAGTAAGTGGATTGAATACCCTCTTTCCCGTTGATATCTGCTGTTACCGCTCGTTGTTTAGATTTCTATTGCTAATGATGAACTTCACTTCTCTATTTACATTCCTTATAGTCCCTCATCAATGTGCACCGTTGCTGAATCCAGTCCTCAAAGTAACTTTCATTTTCTGTATGTCCGATATATTTTCCATCCCATCTAAGACTAACATTAGAAGTACACAATAGCATTGAATCACATAAAGGCAACATCTAATTACATTTTTTTGCGTCATCCAAGAAGATACGATGCTGTTTATTGGTGATAATGAGGTTGACACTTGCTCCTCACGCCCGAGTGCCCACCAATCGGAAGAAATAACGGCACGAGACAACTGCCGCGGGCCACTCAACAGTGTGAAGACTGCGCCATGTGATTACAGTCCTTATACAAGATATTTTCTTAATAGCTATATATGTGGTAACTTTTCAGTGATTGGCCTCACACGTCGTTAATTTAACAACAAACAAACAAGCGTGCAATAATTAAATCCTATTCTTCATTGAGAGGAATACGTAGCAAGATATAGAAGCTTCAAAACAAATATTTTAGGTTGATACGTGTAAGATTTACACTTTTGAACGCTTTTGTACAGTGAAAATATTTTGTTTGATAATATTAGAAACACCACGTTGAATGACTGTAGAGTGTATTATACACAGGAGCCAGAGCAATCACTGTTGCAGTGTTTGAAGGTTTATTCCGAATACTTAGCATTTGAAGGGTATTCGCAGATTCCCCGCTACTCGGAGAGGGATGTAAACTGGTACGGACAAAGGACTTATGGAGTCGGAGAACGATGGTGAGAGATTCAATCTTATTCATGTAGACTACAGTTATTTAAAAAATCAGTGTTTGATTTACATCGATCCTAGTTTATGTATTCGAGTATATGTTAAATATAACTGCATAGACCCAGATCTGCTGTCGCATAATGCTACGACCAGCCTGAGTCTAAGCATTTACTTTGTTACGATTAATCAGTCGAACAAGCAATATAGAATGACCTGCCAAGGCATTATGCGACGGAAGATCAGGGTCTATGTTGTAAGCAGTTGGGTCTGACGTGTGTATCCAGTATATGTGGATAATGCTTTTAATAACTTTTTTGTCTGTTTCTTTTAATTACTTTTTACATCATATTTCTAATTAACGGTTGTTATTTTGGGTAAATTCGTATTTTATATTTTTAATCAATATCATTCTGAGTAGTTTTTGTGTGGTCTCCAATAAATAATATCTGTGACATGATCGAAACCCAAAAATTGCAGATGGTGTTGAATAGGACGGAAAGTTACACAAACAGCTTACTGAAACCAGTCACCGCAGAAATCAGTAGCTCTCTTTGTGTTGTTTCGTTATCGATTACTTTTAATGTATATTCGGACTGTTTTTGTTCTTTTCCAAATATACTTCGCCCATATATATATATATATATATATATATATATATATATATATATATATATATATATATATAGCTTGGAGGAAGGAACTTCTGACATTTTCATGTAGAAGTTTTGTGAACTACATTAATGCTTTGGTTCCTTTTCATTCTGTACTTCTGAAACTACATCGGTGTTATAACAGCAGTAACTTCTTGATATGTTTCTTCATTCAGCGTAGGCTGGTTCCATCTGTTAACATCGTCCTCCCCTCAGAGGTAACAATAGAAAGATGTGTGAAAATTGGAAATATGACAAAGAACCGATTGATTTTCAAACCCAGTAACTTGCGATCTGTGTGAGCAAACTTCACACTTATGTTTGTTTAGACTCGAGATGTATTCTTCCACAATTACAAGAATAAAAACTGCAGAGATTTATTAGTCAAAGCCCATCAGCTTGAAATTAGTAAACCTTTTGTGTCCTGATGTGCCTCAGTAGACTAATATGGTCAGCTTTTTGTAGATATATTGTATTTGGAGGAGGCAACAGCATTTGACACAACCAGAATGGTTCTGCTTATTTTTAAAGACGGTAAGATTGAGACCATGGAAAAGACCCTCCCATCTATAGCCAAAATTGTTTATCTCATTTTCTCATTTACTAACCTGGGGTTGAAGAGAGAGAGAGAGAGAGAGAGAGAGAGAGAGAGAGAGAGAGAGAGAGAGAGAGAGAGAGAGAGAGAGACAGACAGAGACAGACAGACAGACAGACAGACAGACTTGAAAAGTTTGAACCCGCAACCCTCGGATTACGAGTCCGACTCTACTAACTGAGCTATCGTGACTCCCTTACAATCGTTCGTTCGTTCGTTTGATTAACGACGTGTGCGGCCATTCGGCCATTTACGTCGATGACTCAATGTATGAATGACTGCTAAGTAGCAAAACAATGTATTATGGTATTAGACCAATATCGATTGACATTGATTGACTGTGTGATTAGGAACTATCGATCTTCCTCTGATCCATTCAAGTAAAAACTGATCATGTATAAGTGATGCCCGCCAGGCGGTTAGATCTCCAAAACAACCATAGATCAGTCTGATTTAAATCAAGATCTCCAGTATATTGATAAAATTACTGATTTTAACCCGATTCATAAGTTGATCTTGATTATAATCAGATTGAACCATAAATGCACCTTACTGACTCACCTATTTAAAGTGTGAGGAAACATTGAGCAGGGGCATATATCATTTATGGTTTGGTAAATATATATTGATTGTAGGAAAGAAAGAAATTGTATTGCAATAAGCCATGCACGCGATGTAAACGTAACTACATTGATCTATGTTGAACTTGCAAGTGTTTTTGTACTGGGTCTATTATAGTTGTAATTAGTATGTGATAATAAAATAAAATGCGCACGTTTATATATTTTCATGCCATGCAGGTTATTTTATTACTCTTGAGGTGTAATACAAGAATCACACAATTTATTTCAAACTATTATTTATTTTGTACTGATATGCTACTATGATTTAAAGTCAATTTGCTTATAAGTCGAGTCCAACTGCAAACTTCATAGACCCAGATCTGCAGTCGCATAATGTGCCGGCATATTTGGGTCAATGCAGTTTGTTAGGAGTAATCAGTAGAACAAACAGCATAGACCCTGGTCTGCTAGCGCATTATGCGACGGCAGATCAGGGTTTATGCTGTTATCTGTTGGATTCAACTAATAAGCGAGTATATACGGTACTGAGCTAGCGATACTGTATTTAAAATCAATACTATGATTTCATACCACGTTCAGACAACGTATGCCTCATAATCTATGAGACGTTCATTTTCAGTTGTATGATAAGCAGATTATTTTGAGGAAAACTGACAATAGGCAGATTTAGATTCACACGTGCTAATCAATATTTTATAAAGATCATAATTTGTGGGATGGGGGTGAGGGTGGGGGTGGGGTGGGGCGGTATGTGAATTTATATTTTCATGTGCGAGCCATTGTTTTATAAAGATCACGGGGTGGGCGGGGGATAAATTGGAGACATTCTGCATGCTGGCATCCTATCATTAAATGAATGAAATAGATTAGCTAATACCATACCATTCAAATATTTTATTGAGCTTGATTTATAAAATAGGCACTTTTGGAAGATAGTTTCCTCCTAAATAGCCTTTGTTTGTTTGGACGTCTTGTCTCGACTTTATCTATACTGTGCCCAGAAACTGCAATGAAGTTTATCCACTAGACACAAATTCATTTATGAACGAGTAACCGTTATAATAGCTTTTAAGTCGAATCCATCTGCAAACTTCATAGACCCAGATATAGATCGCATAATGCGCCAGCAGATCTGTGTCTATTCAGTTTGTTAGGAGTGATCAATAGAACAAACAACATGGACCCTGATCCGCTGGCGCATTATGCGACGGCAGAACCGGTTCTATGTTGTTTGCAGTTGGACTTGACTTATAAGCGAGTACGGACGGTATATCAATAGGCTTGACTCGTTTAATGTGCACAGAGGAGCTCTGGGTTTGATAGTGATATTTTGGATCTGTTATATTAACATCAATTAATTCCTCAGGGATTAATGCTACTGTTGGAGTAGCGTAAGTTTATTCATTACTTGCATTGCTCTAGTTTTCAAATTGCATGCAAGCCGTAAATTGAATTTTGAAAATGCATTTATGTGTATCGAAAATTGTTCGTAACTTTATTGGACTATCTCATTATTTGAAAACCATTCATTAAATTTATGGAAAAATATATCGAAAATGCCAATAAATGTGTGTATGCGGGGGGAGGGTAGCAGTTGAAAGAAGAGTAAGTTGTGGGAGGAGAAAATAAATTAATCCAGCTGATTGCTGTATCGAGAAGAAAGACCAGATTCGGGAATCGCTAATGGGGCGTAGCGGGAAGTGGTGGGGGGTGGGGTGGGGGCTATATAGCTCTTCTAAACCTTCATGTACATGGAGTGACAGATAGTATGATTGCCCGCTCGTTTGAAAGAAAACGTTGGGGATGTGCAATACCGCCCGTTTTATCGTGCGTAGATGCGTACATGCTTGAGTGTTACACATTTTTATACCGCTTAAAAAAGAGATACAAAAATTGTTTGACTTTGTTGGAATTAATTTTGTAAACACTTACAATGTTTCATAGAATTTCTCTTTATTCCTGCGAAAGTGGTGCTATCATTGGTTCCCGTCCTTGGCGTCTTTGCGATGGGGTCAAAGGTCAAGTGTGCAAACATTTCAATTACTTTGACATTTTCAAATATTTTCAGACCAAACTTCGTATATGCGTAGGGATTTTGTATTATTACCCCAGGGTCACTGTCGGAGGGAGGGGGACTAGGAGGTGAGTAATTGGGTAGGGGGTGGGTTACAATATATAGTGAAAAGCGTGGGGATTTGCGATGGCGAGCTATTGCAAGTTGTGGTGACACATAGACTGCATGTTCATTTTGTTAAATGCAATGTAGAAATCGTATTCCCGAAACTACTGTTATATATATGTTTTAACTGTAGATCAAAGGAAGATTATGTATGAAATATTGTTTGTCGTGACTTGACTAATCTTTTGTTACATCTCACTGGGAACGAATATATTATTTGATTATACAGAGTAGCGTTTCATGTCTTAATGTTGCGCGTTACATGTGTCATGCATGTCTTATCTTGTTTGATATGAGTATGACCAAAGAACGAAAAGAACTATGAAAAACATGTATAATATTACATTAGGACCTTTTTATATTATATATGGCATTAAGCAATGTCAAAAAACGTGTTGTATGCATACGAGTTTAATTTATTTTAGAAAATTCTCATTCTGTGAATTCAGACACTCATTTAGCAAACATTCTGGTTTGTTTAGATTAAAGTTCTAGCATTGTGCAAGAGCTTCAAAACGAATTTTTGGTTATGACAATATCTTGATCTATTAAATAATGACAAAATAAATTGATCTAACTCAGGGGTGTCAAACTCGTTTGCTATGGCATGCCAGATTTGGTATAAAGAATAATAAATAATAATAAATAATAATAATAAAAATAATAATAAATAATGAGTCTGGCGGGCCGCATGTTTGACACCCCTGATCTAACTTATTTCGGCAGTTTCTTTACTGATACAGCCTGGTAGGCACAGAAATGGTCCAAGAAATCGACGAACCTTTAAAGTCTGTGATACAAGGGATACAGAAGACGAGTACCCTTTAGCATTGATGTGCTCGATGAATAATTATTTGCGTAAAAACGATTTTACACGAGAAGGCCTAGTTTGTATAAAATGTTGCAATTGATAGAAAATTGTAGTAAGAAAAATTTGATATCGTATGGAACATTTGTAAGGAATTTTTTAAGGACGTGCGACTTTAATAGCCTATCATTTTGTAACCAGGTTTTTTAAATTCATAACAAAGTTTATTGTCAATTTTTCGTATAGTATGCATTTTTGATGACGAACTTTATAATTCAGGACAGTAAAACATCTTGATTATCCGTAAAGTTAGGAGGAGGAAATGGGTGTCTAGTAGCAGAGGCTGGATTATACAAATAACTGAGGACACTACAGGTCTGTGACTATATCCTTGAGACTTCCATTCTGACAGTTATGTGCAGCAATTCGATGCAGTTACACGGACCAGAAAAAGCACGTATAAATTAACCACTAATGTTTTGTAGCCTGTCGCGAGCTAATTGTCATGCAAACAATAGTGATGTGTTAGAGGTAGTGGTTACCTGAATCAACCACAGCCAGGTGTGATACAGGTATTTAGTCAGGTTAATCAGGTAAATCAATAACGTCAACAATGATAATTTTGTTTGGCAAGCAGTGAGAGACAGGCATATGAATTACAGGTAGAAATCTTGTGCAGGTAAAAATCTGTGGCAGCGATTGCTTTCCATGATTGACATAATAACTATTGCATTTGTCATCCATTATTGCTTACGTCAGGTCTTCTTCTATTCTGATATGGTATTACCTGCCTGTGGAATGTGGTAGTTACTATATTTAGTTAAGGGGCTACTTGATTTATGGGAGAATTTTACATTTCAGAAAAGTACATTTCTTGGACCGTTGTCAGTCGTACATGCATATGCATTTAAAGTATAGTTCAGTCGATGAACCAAGCTCAACATTCAGTTTACAAATGCATTTATTTCTAGCTGACAAGTTGGAATATAATAAAAATATATCTCTGTACAGTAAAGTTGGAAGAGTTAATCAGTGTCGTCTGATATGCAGTGAAACAATTGCAAATCAGAATTGTAATATATATTGTGTGTGTGTATATATATATATATATATATATATATATATATATATATATATATATATATATATATATATATATATATATATATATATATAATTGTTAATTGTGAACAAAATGCCATGTTCAGTAGGGGAATTGTTTAGTTGAAGAACACCAGGCCAGATTTATAAATGTTGGCTTACAAAAAAAAAAATATGTCATAATAAGTGATAAGATTACATATTTATAATCTTGATCCTTTTTCAACAAGAGCGACACAACTGGACCCGTCCATATTTTTTCTCTCTCGGAAAATGTGTTAAAAATTACGAAGAAGCGCTAAATATTTATTTCAAGAAATATAAACAAAGAACAAAAAATTTAGAAATATGTTATTAATTACAGTATAAAATAAAAATAAAATATACAAAATTAAATAATGTTTGGGAAATATTTTTAATACATAGCACTTTTGTATATGTCTGCTTGTAGGCAGGATTCTTTTCTTCTCTTGAAATACCATGTGCAGATGTTGAGTTGATACATTTGGAAAATTTTGAGCATATCTTTCATTTGATCATTGTGTTCAATTTCACGGACATTTAATTCCCCCTTTAAACAGAATATTACCAGAAGGCTCATTGCCTAATTGATTTTACAACTCTCTATTCGTTATCAAGCGGACAGCTGGCGATTCGAACATATATGCCACCAACCAGCATCCAATAAACAATTTTACGACAGTTTCAAATTTCAAAGCAACCTTCCATTATTTTAAGAACAATGCGTAATGTGGCCGGTTTTGATTCGGCAATCAGAGGAAACTGAACGTTTTTCCCCTTTTTGAATCTATAATTAGACGCTGGCATTTGGCGGAGGGGCATCTATTGTTTGCCACTAATCGGTTCACGCGCTGGTCTTTAAGCGGCGATTTAATACAAGAGGGACTATTGTCATGCACACGAAATGAACATAGGGCCCAACGTGACTAATTGAATAAAAAAATATATTTAAATTTCACCCTGTCGTAGCTTGTCTAAAAGTCGAGTTTTAAAATGCAAGATGGTAACAATTCAGTATAAGATTTTTTGTCTTTTACTGCAGTAGTCGCATATTGCTCAAGATGAACAAATCAAACCCATCTTCTCCTATACATCATTGTAATCTTAAGACAACTTGGTTATTTTCAAATTATTGAAGAGGAATATAAAAAAAAGGCCTGGGTGTTTGGTAGGGGTGGAGTGGTGGCTGCAAGTTAGATGAATATTGATGTGTTTTGTAATTTAAAAACAAAAACAAAACAGAATATTGCGGTCGCGAAAGGACAAACTACAATCAGTAGAACTACTCTTTGTCCGTAAATTGAATGCTCAATATTCCCAACACTGAATATGGGGAGAGACTCCCATTTCATCGACATAATACAGCCTATGTTGTGTTAAAGTGCCATTTAAAAAGGAAAACAAACAAACAAACAAACAAACAAACAAACAAAAACCTTCTCATGCATAGCATAAGAGGAAGATTTTAAAATTGCAATGGTTAGTTGCATTTTTGTTTTTATTTCGAACTAGGTGTGGTAGGAAGAACGATTATACATAAAGCGCAATGTAGGGAAACCTTGGTCATTAAAATTATTCAATAATTATTCAATTACATATACATTTGTATAGCAAACATCGATGCCGGTTTATCTTAACATTATATTTGTCAATGTGTATTTTTTTTTTTTTTCATGTTGATGGTAATATACTGTTTCTTGGATATTTTATCAGCCCTTGTATGCCAAATAAGGGATTAAAATTCCATGTATCTGTAGGCAACACATTATTGAGAAAATACTATCTTTCTTCAAATTTTGTATTACCGTATATAAGCCGGATCCAACTGCAAACAACATAGACTATAATCACCCGTCGCATGAGCCGGCAGATGAGGGTCTAACTTGTTTGTCCTACTGATTACTTCTAACAAACTGCATAGACCCAGATCTGCGGGCGCATTATGCCAAGGCTCGCAAGAACTGTAAATTATTCAACTCGTTTCATAAATTCAATATTAAATCAGTAACCTTATGAGGTAAATCATTTCTTGGTATAACTTTTGATATTTTTTTTTTTTTTTACTAACACTGCTTTTCTTTTGTTTTTAATTTAGGCCTCGTCTAAAACTATTTATTACACCCATACTTTTACTTTTTTATATTTTAATTTGCATTTCTTAAATGTGACTCAATGATAATATTAGAGTAGAATTATATCTCATTACGAATGTTCCTCGAGAGAAAGGCCATGTCTGTCGCCTGCGAGAGAGAGAGAGAGAGAGAGAGAGAGAGAGAGAGAGAGAGAGATAGTTGGTGTAGGTTTCAGTCTATAAGTTTTGTTATGTTAAGAGAGAAGAGAATATTAGTTGAGGGAAGGGGTGTGGGTTCTTTATCCCCCGCCTTCCCCTTTCCCTTGTAAAAACTGCAATTGACCGTGCCCGTCATTTCGTTAGTTACACAAAGCCATTGTGATAACACTATCTCAATGGGATACACGCGCTATCCTGTCTGGCTTTCTTCGCTCTCGCAGCCATCGACCCGGAAGCGAAGAATAATTTCCCAGGATCGCTTAGCAACACCAGTATCAGGCCGATGTTGCACATCTGGCAAGTCTAGAGTCTCTCGTAATGATTTCCTGATTACATAATTTAATACAAGAAAATGCCCCCTCAGAAGGATTTAGGGTATTACTAAGCGAGATATAATGAGAAATAATACCCTGAAGTTGAACAAACACACGTAATGAATAACAAGAACTATTTTTAAAAATACTTTTTAGCTGTCTGACACGGTGAAATCTCATCTAAAACTCAGTTTTATAAAACTTGATCCTTTCGTGAGTTATTAATTCATTATCATTGTCCTAAATACAGATGGACCCTTGATTTAGGTGGACGCAGGGTGATCACGTACACATTTTGCCAAAATATTCTTACATTTATGCGCATTTTAGAAAGAAAAAAAAAATCCGCACTTGAAGAAGAATACGAATAACACTGGTAAAATAGTAATTAAAGATGTCGAGGTACCGATTATTTGAGAAATATGTTCTCATAATTCACTCCTCAGCAAGCAATATTTCCGATTATCAGCTATATTTTCAAAGAAAAGATAAACAGTAGAAGCAAAGTTTTGAATAAAAAGCAAGTTTTAACGATACAATTTTCATCATGACAAAAAAATCCCCTTCTTTTGGATTATCTGTCTTTATATCCGCGAAGAAAAAAAATCTGAAAAATGCGGAAATATCAGCACGTGTAACCAGTCTGTGGACAGTAGGCGCAAATTTCTGTTCCTAGTAATTATTCTAAATATATTTAAAGGAAACTGTAAAATAACAAATAAAAAAAAAAATATGACCATGCTTTTCTTAACAAAATACTTTCATTATGTCACTTTTACTTTGCGGTGGTGGTGGTATATAAATTGTTTGATATTATCTTTAATAAATTTTTATTTCATATTTTTATATCAATATTGGTTGCGTCTACGTATGAATATACACAGTATTTACATGTTTGTAAATCTATATAAATAAATATTCTTACATATACAGTGACATACACACGAGAGAGAGAGAGAGAGAGAGGGGGGGGGGTAGTGCGACGTTGTTCATCAGCATGTAATGAGGGTATCAGTGCAGAATAAATAATGAGACGTGCTGTCATCTGAGGTTGTCCTGTCATCTGAGGTTGTCCGTATACATAACGTTGAATTAAATTACTGTACAATGTATGAAGAATATAGGGCTTTGGGAGCATCATTTTAGTGCATGTAGTATTTCAGGCATTATTCAGTACACAGGGATACTCTTCATTTGTGGAGGAATGAATCCACCAATATGTCCTTTTTTTTTTTTTTTTTTTTGGAGGATTTTTACTTTTGTAATTTCAGTCACCAAACTAACGTATGGGTATGAATGAACCAAACACTTATTATTGAAAAGTATCCATACTTTCACATTCAAGGGTAATATTTACAACCTACCTCCCTTACATCACTAACTGGATCGAGAGAAAGACTTGTTTCTTCGTAACGCAACAAAAAAATTCATTCATATATGCATCGATTTTTTGCTCCCTTTAGTTCGTCATGGGTTTATTTTATAATCAAACGGCAGTCTGTAGTAAACTGATCGCTTCAATTTTACCTAGCTATTTGGTTTCAGTTTGGAAATAATCAATTCAATGAACTTTCATACTGGTTTTACTACCTTTAAGCGTAATACACATTTATCAATATACATCTATCAAGGTGGTGTGGAATGGAAAAATTAGTTCTTTCGAGGCAATTCTGATATTCTCACCAAAGGTGAATTTTTTGTTTGTTTGTAGATAATGTTCTATGCGATCGGCTGATCACTGCTAAAATCGATTGATATAGATAACGATTTGTATGTCCCCGTTTCCCATGGGCTTCCGCGTTAGATAAATATACGTAACCCACGTTAATATCTACCGTGTTCTCCTTCAGGCTAGTTAGGTAGTGTAGGTAACTCGTGCACAAAAGCCGTTTAATTACTCTGTACCTAGTTGTTCCAGCCATTGCATATGTTTAGGGTGTTGGGGATTTTTGTAAATAAATTAGCAACAACAACAACAAAAACAACAACAACAACCCCACAAAATGATGTATTGTTATTCACGAGGTTTCGGACATTCATACATTCATATTCGTGGGGATTTTTTTTATATTCTATGCAATCACACGCGCCCCAGTAGGAATGTAGTAAAGAAGAGTTTAAGTTACCTATTTCGAACTAAAATAAAGTTGCAATATCGTATTTTAGAACAGTTTTCATGGGGTTTTTTTAGGCGATAATCTTGAATCCTAAAATTCAAATAAAAAACGATCTTTTAAAAATGTGACATGGCCTGATGCAAGATGTTTCTCTAAATGTGTTGAAAAATTGCAGTTCTTGAAAATTGTAACAATGGTTTTGATAAATTTAACATTCTTGTGAAAACGACAGTGTTTGGAAATTGTTACCTGGTTGATTCTCTGTCCTTTTTTGTTCCTCTTCTAGATTCCACCATTGTGCCGCCTAACAGTACCTCTGCGATTGACATTTCGTCTGAGAACCAAGGGCCATTTCATATCGAGACCGTGATCATAATCCTGTGGGGCCTCGGTGGCGTCTTGCTTGTCACGCTCATCATTTTAATGGGTTGCGTTTTGAGAGCTCACAAGAAGGGAAGGCAACCATTCCATACCAGGTAAGGTTTTTATGATTTATTTATTTTTTTTTATTTTTTTATAATACCTTAAGTTTTGTGTGTGTGTGCAGTTCTTTATATTTACATCTTAAGTATTTAACTTGTATTCGGCACAATAATATTGTGCAGTTTAACCACATACATACCTACCTACCTACCTACCTACCCCGGGTGGCCGAGTGGCCGAGTAGCGCTCGCCTTTACCGATCACTGCCATCTCACCTCTGTCCGCGTGGGTTCGAGTCTCGAGCTCGGCCAATGTGGTTATGTGAGAAAATTTGCCAGTAGCTTCCCGTGGGTCGGTAGTTCTTCCCGGGATTTTCCCGGGTTCTTCCTCCAGCAGATATACTGACCATCATATATAGCCTATCATGTGCTGAAAAATGGCGTTAAACCCATAAAAACCTAACCTAAAAATACAAACATACATACATACATACATACATACACACACACACACACACACACACACACACACACACATACATAACCAAAAAAAACCAATGATCTACAAAAGCCCACAATATTGTCACGAAACTTTGAAAAAAAGCGATAATTCCTGTGACCTGTTCTAGTAGTAATACCTTTCCAGGAATACTTTTTTATACAAGCCTGATCCTTAAGTTAGAATTCAGTCTATATGTATTCATTCCCCCCCCCCCTCTCTCTCTCTCTCTCTCTCTCTCTCTCTCTCTCTCTCTCTCTCTCTCTCTCTCTCTCTCTCTCATAAAACTGATCGTGCTCGGATTATCTTCCTGGATTTAAGATAAGTACGTTAAAAAAAATAAAACTAGATTTTATTTCTCTAGGCCAGGATTGTTTCATACGAGGTCTAGCAGAGAATGCCCTCCCCATGGCGGAGTTAATCCAAGCTTCACATCCTATGACGAGATTTGGACGTGGATTCCCGTGATTACGGACACCCAGAATACCTGTGTAAATGGCAATATAAATCCAGTGGAGCGAGATGCTGACGGTGGCCATGGTAACAGTGCCATTCCTCCATCCTATGATGACGCTATCAACGATCAGTCTAATCCAACAGAAATATCTACCCCTTCCAATAGACAAATGACGTCCACGCCAAATGAGCATCATTATGAAACTATTCAGATTAGGGAGATTAGTACCAATCCCAGAATGCCAAGTCCTATGACAAATGCGAATTCCAGTGTGCCAAATACCAACCAAAGACCCAGTGCCTTAAGACCTTCAGTTCAGTCCCCGTTGCCTAACAGATCTGCCCACCCATGTACGGACCAAAATGAAAGACATAGCAGAAGTCCGCATCTGCAAGAATCACATGATTCTGAGTCACGTAATGAGAGAAGGAGTTCATATAGGATTTATCATCAATATCCACGGTCAGCCCAAAGGCATTCCGAACGTATTTACGAAGACCAAAGTCAAGCTGATAGAAATTTGAGTAAGTTATCTACGTCATTTTATTTAATAACAGTATATTGAAAGTTTGCCGTATGTACTACTAAACAGAATCAACGAAAAAGTCATTAAGAAATAACGATCTTATAATGCTATATGATTATTGTTCCAAGGAATAATTTCATGTGCACAACTGATGCACGTCAACCAAGAAAACAAAGTAGTTATGACTGTAAGAAGTTGTATCAAATGCATGGGATTATTGTCGAGATTGTTTTCAGCGTTATTACCTATGTTTAAAGCTTTAGTCATTGACAGTTGAAAGTAGGTATTATCGGAGTGGATTAATAACAAAGTAGCCATCATGTCTACACCAATCACAGATACTCCCATATGTAAAACAAGCTGACCTATCAAGGTATAATTAATCACATGTAACACACTGACCTATCAAGGTATATAATCACATGTAACACGCTAACCTATCAAGGTATAATTAATCACATGTAACACGCTAACCTATAAAGGTATAATTAATCACATGTAACACACTGACCTATCAAGGTATAATTAATCACATGTAACACACTGACCTATCAAGGCATCATAATCCACATGTAACACGCTGACCTATCAAGGTATCATAATCATATGTAACACGCTGACCTATCGAGGCATAATAATCTTGACAAAATGCAGAAATGAACATGTTGTCGTGGCATTAAATAGGTAGAAAAGAAAAGACGCATATGTATGTACAATACTTTTGCTTTGCGTGTGGTACGGTATTCAGTGGCGGTGCGAGGGGGGTCAATTGCCCCCGGGCGCTGAGCGAGGGAGGGGATGCGCCATCGGGAGCTTTTTTTTAAAGTTGTAAACGGGGCGTAGATGGGGGTGGGGTGTGGTGGAGGTTGGCAGCTGACATAAAAACTGTTCTCTGTGGCAAAGTTGGAGCACCACTAAAGAACATTGCCCCTGGTCACCTCGAACCCTCGCGCCGCCACTGACGGTATGGTACGGTGTGTGTGGGGTAGATGGAGGAGCACTGATGTTGAAAACTGGTAGGGGGATTCCCGCCGTGAATTTTGGTCCTATACCCCGTTCCAGACAAGTTTTGACAGCCCATTACAGGCAGTCGATTTGGTTTTGAATAATCCGTGTCGGTATGACAGTGTATAGCATATGTCTATCTCAGATGTCAAAAGATGTGTACTGACAAAAACACATAGCAATATTGATTTTTAAAAAAAAAAGATGTTGTCACCATAGATGTCTTCGTCTACTATTGCTTCATCTCTTTAATTTCTGGCTTTAATTTACGTTGTAAAGACGTTAAAGAATCTGGCGAAAAGATATTATATTAATTTGATTTTACCCCATGTCAGAAACAGAAAAAGAATCCCTTATCCAGAATTTTGGTTGCGACAATAAAGCCCCGGTTTAGAACGGTCTGAAACGGTATGGAAGCACGACTTAATGATTACAAAAGAAACGAAAGTATACGGAGTGCAAAATGTAGGTTACGAAAACGATACTATAAATCGGTTCCAAACAACGTTATACGTACTGCATCGTTTCATTGCGTCTAGTTGTAGTTGAAATCTGTATAATGCTTTCATTTGCTGCTGAACATTATTTTTTTTATCATTAGAAATAGACAGTTCAGCCCTCTTGTTTTAGATAATGCCCCCCCCCGCCCCCCCCCCTTTTTTTTTTGTTCTGGGAGATGTTTTTAAGTATTTTTCAAACGACAATATTTGTTTAGATGAAGTAAGAACTGTACCGATATAACTATTCATATGTCCTTTGCAGGGTTTACGCACTCTGACAGCAGTATGTTCACGTATTACACAGGGCATAATGGCAGAAGGGTGTACTGTGATGTACCCCCTAGTCTTTATGACGAAGATGGGCCCCCTCCTTACAACCACCGACACACCAGGAACGTTAGAAACGCCCCCGTTGTGAGGTATGCAATCCACGTCTGAAGCAATGGTTAGTTATCCATATTTTGCAACAACAAAAAAATTCTTTTTGTTTTAAGTGCCTGACTTCTTCAAGCTTATAAAATATGTCTTAGCATTACACCAGCTTTTGACAAACCTTGTTAAAGTTCCCAGGTTTAAAGTTCACCTGGCCGTATGACCCAATGAACATAATGGTATGGCCTTGTGGCCGTCGTGCGTCGTATGTCGTACGTTGTGCGTCGTCCGTGTGTCAACAATTGCTTGCTACCACTCTGGAGGCCATATCTCAGATTCGATTTCTATCAAACTTGGAATATGGGTTTATATCATTACAATCTCAGACGAGTTCGATAATGAGCCCGATTCATGCATATTAATGAGGTGATGTTGCATCTGATTGGCCGAGTTTCTTACCGCTCTGTAGACCACATTTCTGTTCCGATTCTGATAAAACTTGTAATATATGGTTACAACATTAAGATCTCGAACGAGTTCGATAATGAACGAGATCCTCATGTACCAATTAGGTGATGTTGCATCTGATTGGCTGAGCTTGTTACCCCTCTGGAAGCCATATTTCTGACCTGATTTGTATCAAACTTGAAATATGGACTTATGTCATCAAGATCTTAGACGGGTACGATCATGAGTGGAATTCACGCATATTAATGAGGTAATCTTGCATCTGATTGGCTGAGCCGGGTACAGCTCTAGAGGCCGTATTTCGGATCTGATTTTGATCAGACTTGGAATACATGCTTATATCATCAAGATCTTGGACAAGTTTGATCACGAGTGAGATGCACGCATGTTAATGAGGTGACCTTGTATTTAATTGGCTGCGCTTGTTAACACACCGGAAGCCTTGTTTCTTATCTGATTTTGATCAAACTTGAGATATGGGGTTGTTATTATCAAGATCTTAGATGGGATCAGTAATGAGCAAGAACTGAGCATATTAATGATGTGATCTTGCATCTGATTCCCTGAGCTTATGACCACGCCATAATTCTGATCCGATTTTGGTTTATATCATCAATATATATATATATATATAATTGTATATAATGTTTGTTTTTTTTTTAATTATGAACATGATCTATGCATAATAATGAGGTGATCTTGCATATGATTGGCTGAGCTACTTAACAATTGAGAGATTGCATTTATGATGCAAGTTTAATTAAACTTGATAAATAGCTAATAATGTCAAGATGTTGGATGATTTTTATCATGAATGAAACCTATGCATATATTTATGAGATGGTCTTGCATCTGATATGGAGATTTTTTTAACTAGGATTTGGATCAAACTTGGTAAACAGGCCTGTGCCATCCAGATTTTGCTTGGATATAAATATGAGTGAAATTCATGGATATCATTTGATGTGACCTTGAATCTCATTGGCTGAAGTTGTCAACAATCATACAGCTATAATTCTGATCCGATTTTGATCAAACTTGTTAAATAGTCTTATATTATGCATATGTTGGATGAGTTTGAATAGGAGCAAGATCTATGCATATTAATAAGGTAATCTTGCATCTAATTTTCTGATCTTATTACTGCCCAAGAGACTGAATCTCAATCGGAGTCTGTTTTACCTTAAACTTATATTATCGTTATATTGGATGACTTCGATTACGAGCAAGAGACTGGATATTAATTAAGCCATTATCTATTGAACAATTTTTTTTTGTATCAAGATAAAGTAAAATAGGTAAAATCAGCAGGATATAAAGTTTGGGAGATAGCTGATCTAGGTTGTGTTCTTACATTACCAAATTTAGCCTGGTTAGTGAAATGGTCCACTGTTAAGTTGGCTAAGCCAGGTGAGCAATATCAGACCCACATGGACCTCATGTTTATGATTTTTGCAACGGATAAAAATATTTTAATTAAAATAAATTTAAAATCAATAATTTTCTTCTTGAACCCAGGTCTAATACATGTTAATTACATAACTGTCATAGTATAATAATGACTGTAGGAAATGGTCATTATTAAATTGTTTTGACTATACCTATTTAAACTGCTTCCAAGTAAATACTGATTTTTTAGTCATATACTTCGCTTATATTTACATGTAGATTAATTCAGTTTCAGCTTTAAATGGGTAATACCGGGAAATCTGTAAAACTATATCCGCAAACTTTTATTATTATTATTATTATTATTATTATTATTATTATTATTATTATTATTATTAATATTATTTTAATCGCAGACTTTCTGGCCTACAAGGTGAAATTAAATTAGCAAACTGCATCAGCCAATGTTGGAAATTCACACTACTCATTGTTTCAGAAAATATAAAGTGTAACGAATCAAGATTTTAAAAAGTACAGAGAATTATTAACAGAAGTGCAAACCCTCTCCAAGGGCCGTCGCAAGTTTGCGCTGGACGAAACAGCGCCCCGGGCAAGCGTCGCCTTCGGCGCCCCCTACCCTCGGAAAAAATACCCAAACTCCTCGAAATGGCGCTCCCCAAGGCTTGGCGCCCCGGGCGGTCGCCTGTATTGCTCGCCCTTTACGACAGCCCTGCCCTCTCCCTACTCTTGTCTTAAAACCGTCGTCTAAAACCTTTTGCGTAAGTATAAAGTATATCTTAATCAAAAGTAGGGATTGCGCAACCCTTCTGGAAATATCTTATTTTATTGTGTAAACAGTCTTACAGCATTTATGATTTGGATCGAATAGGGGGTGTTTTGAATGTATTGGGGTGTATTTTAAAACTGGTCGAGAAAACATTATAGTGTTTTGAAAAGAGTATTGGGTCTAATATTGCAGTTAAGTATTATTAAAATTTATACAAGGTTTTTAAAAAGTTATATTACAATGTGAAATGAGATATGTACTCGCTTATAAGTTGAGTCCAACTGCAAATTGCACAGATCCAGATTTAACGTTGCATAATGCGCCAGCAGATCTGTGTCTATGCAGTTTGTTAGGAGTAATCAATAGAACAAACAACATAGACCCTGATCTGCCAATGCATTATGTAATGGCAGAGTATGGTCTATGGTGTTTGCAGTTGAACTTGACTTATAAGCGAGTATATATGGTATTATTTCTAACTTCGTTGCTTTTATCCAAGAAATATGAAAAATTTATTTCTGATCAACTTGATATACCTATATCGGCAACTTGGATGTAATGATTGCTTTCCCTTTGTGTTTCAGAATGGATTACAATTATTTCTGACTATAGGAGCATCATGGAACTAAGCACATATTGTTATGGCATGTTCCTGTTATAATGCATCCTTCAACACAAAGTCTGCAATGAATACAGGTGACGAAACCAGAGAATCTTGAACCAGTCTATCTGAAAATATGGCATTATCATCAAACTCAGACCTGTACTTGGCAGACTGGACCATGTTCATGTGTGTATGTAACGTTATCATAGTTGTGTGGAAAAATTAGGACACAGACTGTCATACTGTCATTTTCCTTTGCTCACTTTTATGGGAAAATGCAAGGCCTATATATATATATATATATATATATATATATATATATATATATATATATATATATATATACATACATACATACATACATACATACATACATACATATATAAATGTATATAGTATGTAAAAATGTTATCGGTTTTTGATATTTTTATTTTATTTCATGTCAACTGTCAAATGAACTAGTCTTCATATTTGATATCATTGAAATATAACTGTATTAGAGTTTTTTTTAAATATTTATGTTAGATATAAACTTTTATTATTAACTACTGAGGAAATCAAAATCACTGGATTTTAGTATAACTGAATTAATGTGATTTCAAGAATGTACATGTGCAATAGTCTTTTGAAATGCTCATGGACTTAGACTGTACATAACTTCACATATAAGTATGTTGATATGTATATGGTCCTGTCAGAAATATTGGACTTAATATTGTTGGTTTTTTTTTCTTATTTGCAAATCGTAATGTAGGAATCACCCTTTACCATGCCAAGTTTATGTCGGCAAATAATGCAAATGCACAGTATTACTGAAGACCTGTTCAATGGATTTTTCAATTTGTATTTAAAGGTTGGTTGGCCGTTTGGACGATCAATTATATATGAACAGGTTATTTTCATTGCTCAGATGCATATTTTTTCGATTTCCGATAAAATTATCAAAATTCCTATTTGTAAATTTACATATAATTATTAGCGTCACTATCATTGCCAACAGTAACAGGTTTTTAATAGTCACAGTTTAGGGGACTTAAATCTGATGGGTTTAAAAGTGAAAACCACAACTAAGCGTTGATGATTAGTCGTAAATTACTACAATCCTGTTTAATCTTTCTCTCATTTGACAAAGAAATTAACTTGCATGAAAAGTGGATAGCTTATTTTAACTAGCATAAAACGTCAAAAAAATGTACAGTCCAACAAATCAGCTGTCAAAACAGTTACGATGTTACGGATCATATTATGTTATATTACCATCCGGAAACTTCATAACTGTTTTTGATCGCAGACTCATCGGAGATATAAAAATGTTGAACTTGTTGCAAATGTGTTTATGACGTTTCTTTCTCTTCTATATGATATCACTGTTAGATGAGTCAGGTAAAATAGACACACTCATATATAGAGAAAGAACTTTTGGAAATGAATCCAATGACGGATAGGTACATATGGTAAAATATTAAACAGTGTCCTGCAACTTAGCAAATGTAAAATAGAAATTGGAAATGAAAGGATTGAAAATGTAATTCCATGTGCCAAATATACAGATGAAGGTTATTTCATTATTCTATATGCGTTGTACGTATAAATGCAGCAATTTCAAACAGAGCCTCATTTTACATAATCTTGCAGATTTATTGTGAAATCTGCATCTTTGTACTTGCTAACATTGAGAAACTGAATACTTTCGATGAATGTCTCGCACCTCTTAGTATGTGACACAAAGTACGGATGCAAAATAAATATTATCCATTTATTATGAAATGATTTCCCAATTTAGGTGTGAACTTAAGATGCAGTCTGGTTATATATTTTCATAGATCCCTAAACATAGATCCCTAAATTTTCATAGATCCCTAAACATAGATCCCTATATTTTCATAGATCCCTAAACAATATTGAAAGAATGAGTATAAAATGACTGATGACATAGTTTTATTTACTTATTCAAGTTTTGGCATAGTCAGGATCAGGTGGCAGGTCGAACCTATTTGTATCCCCTCCTTAGTGCGTGATAAGTGGATTTTGCACAGAATTTCAATATAATAAATGTACATTAATATGTCAATGCTAATAAGTTTATATTGCTATAGATAATATTAATAATACAAATAATAATAATAGGTATCATTGGTGTATGAATACATGTCAAGTTCAGATGTTGTTCGGCTTCTTCTGAACAAGAAAAATGTGAAGCTTTTATGGTGAGTCCTTTCAGACTAATTTATCTCTCCTGTCTTTGTGTTAACATATTTCTGACACTCCTGTTTAATTTGTCTTGGATACATCCACAACCATAGGTGAGTCAAAAAGATGATACCATAGTAAATAACAATAGAGGTGTGAGGTCATGAAATGCCAAAGACAATTTCCGAAATACCAAGAGTTGCATCCCCTACCTGACTATTTTGTTAGCTTTGGTTACAAATCGGTGGATTGCTGCACTGTACCAAACTGCTCTCCAGTGACGTAGTTAATCAACGCCACTTGCCTGCTCAGAGCGTTAGACATCTCATTTCCTCGGCATCATATAGCTAATAATGTCCTAAACGTGCAGTTAAATAATACACCCACCACCAACACACACGCTTAGATTGTACAGAGCAGATAAGTAGCCAGTGCGATTGTAATGCTGGCAGCACCACAGAGTTGCCGTTACTGCCAGAGAAACGGCATTGAGGTGGCTGGTGTATTGTCCAAGGGAAGTAATTCAAACATTGTCTATCGAATGGTATTGACATTTGTTCGAAGGTACGTACGAGTGATGTAAAGTCAGAAGTCAGTCGGGATAACAATATGTTGTGCTTAGTAAGGTGTTAATTCAGGTTCATCATAAAAATATTTAAGCACAAAAAAAAAGAGAATTCGGTCTCAGTTTACAGTAGGGATAAACTTGTATATAACATACCTAAAATGTGCGCTATTTCTGCGTGTAATAGTCGAAATTGCTTCTAAACGGAGATCGTTTTGCTATAAATGACCTATAACATTCGGAACTCTTCAGTGCAAAAAAAAAAGTAACACGGTAATGGCTGGCAAAGTGTGAATTCATCTATTAAGAAGTGTTGTGGTGAATTCAAAGTAAGCTTTTATTAAGCTTAATATGGGCCAATAGAAAAGGGCGATAGCTTGTCTTTTTTTGTGTGTGTTTTTGTTGTTGTTACTGCTGAAACCTTTCTAACATGTTTTATTGCTACATGCCTGAATCAACATCAGACTGGTTTTCATACTCATGAATGAACTGAGATATATATATTTTATTTTTAAATAGTTATATTCAAGTACTTACCCAGTCAGATTTGGTTTACTCCAATTGGTTATCAGAGGAAAACACAAGAAGAACCAATCAGAATAGTTATAATTCTTAATAACTGAGTCCTCCTCAGTAAGTTAGGTGGACTCGTGTATTGGAGATTCAGACCCTACCCCCCCCCCCCCACCCACCAAGAAAACAAAACACAACCTCAGAACTTAAATCATCCTTTGCCAAATCAAACCAGGTTTTGATCGTGCATCTGAAAAGATGCATACCAATATCCAGAATGCGCACTACTGAATTTGAGATAAAAAAACCTTTAAACTTTGGAACTACTGGGGTCCACTTCATATAGGCCTACAAGTCTCCCAATAGATGGAGTTCTGGAAGTATCCCTGCATCCCCCAACCAGAAATAAACAGCTAAATTTAAATAGACAAAACTAATCGCCTTGTTAATATGTTAATTAGTCATGGATGACTTAATACTTTAGATTTATTTTTCCTCCACTCAAACTAAGTGAATTAGCTCTTGAGGTAATATACCTATTTTAGTAAGAACTACTTTTTCCTCCCCTCAAACTGAGAAAATTAGCTCTTGAGTGAATATATCTTATTTAGTAAGAACTACTTTTTCCTCCCCTCAAACTGAGAAAATTAGCTCTTGAGTTAATATACCTATTTTTAGTAAGAACTACTTTTTCCTCCCCTCAAACTGAGAAAATTAGCTCTTGCATTAATATACCTTATTTAGTAAGAACTACTTTTTCCTCCCCTCAAACTGAGAAAATTAGCTCTTGAGTTAATATACCTATTTTGGTCAGAATTACTTCTAAATAGTATAGACTGGATAATTTCATTTCTCAGGGAGGACAAGCAGTTTGATAGTCACTTGTCCCCAAAACTCGTATTTGATTGGTCCCTGATATTAATCATATTTAATTATCGTGACAGATTGCCTAAGTCAATCTTCTTTCAGTAACCTATGTGCCAGTTAGATATGTTTGTCTTTAACCTTTGAAATTTTTGTCATTACATTGTATTATAAAATTCATGTTTATGTAATGAAATCTGGGACTTGGAAACAAAATACCGGTGTTTATTTTCTCTAATTTCACCCCCCCCCCAAGTCTTCAGGAGATTTTGAGGATGTAACAATGCAATGGGTCAGCTTTTTCAAACGACAGAGTTATAGTTTTGTTAAGCACAATTCTGTTTCATTTTTTTTAAAAATCAGTTTAAAACAGGCTTATTCATTTTGTTGACAACTGCCAGTTTTGCTTTTTGATGTGTCTTACCACTTGAGTGTATAAATCGTACATGGTTAATGAATATTGTCATACATGGATATATGATGAGGTGTATCATAATCGCCCAGTCTTCCACTAAATGGCACAAGCCAGTATTCTTGTCTAATTCATATATTTGTTGTTATTATTATTATTAGTAGTAGCAGTAGTGCCTTTAGGCATGTATTATTCGTAGAGTACAACACAACACAAAGAGAGCATCAAATCAAAATTTGTAATCGTGATCCTAAATATGTTTAAGTCTTCGATTAAACAGGTACATGTAGCTTATATGTCACTTGAACCTTTTATTTAAGTCTTCAATTAAATGAGTACATGTAGCTTATATGTCACTGAACCTATTATTTTAGTCTCCAATTAAACGAGTAAATGTAGCTTATATGTCACTGAACCTTTTATTTAAGTCTTCAATTAAATCAGTACATGTAGCTTATATGTCACTTGAACATTTTATTTAAGTCTTGAATTAAATGAGTACATGTAGCTTATATGTCACTGAACCTTTTATTTAAGTCTCCAATTAAATGAGTACATGTAGCTTATATGTCACTGAACCTTTTAAGTCTCCAGTTAAATGAGTACATGTAGCTTATATGTCACTGAACCATTTATTTAAGTCTCCAATTAAATGAGTACATGTAGCTTATATGTCACTGAACCTTTTATTTAAGTCTCCAATTAAATGAGTACACGTAGCTTATATGACATTGAACCTTTTTATGCACAGTAGAGATTTTTTCGGGTTTTCTCCATAGTTTTGGTTGTTTTGATTGGTTCTTTTAGAAAATATCATGTGGCCATATCTTTTGTACTGTATTTTTAGGATTTAGATCATACCGTGTTGTGTACATGTTGATATGTATTGTATTGTTAGACTTTGTATATTGTAAATGTTAACCATGTGAAAATGTGACTTTAGGAAATTTTGTCGATTTTAATTTTTCCGCCATGTTTATGATATCATAAAAGTCCCACTAATACTCAAAATAATACTCAATATGAAGATTATTGTATGATTCAACATAATTTATCCAGATTTGTAAATACAAGTATTTGTAATCTGTGACAATAAATGTATTCGGTGTGTTTATTTCCTTTTGAAATATCTGTTTCTTTTCCAAGAGCAACAACGACTTGTACATGTCTCGTCATGACAGACCAAAAGTGTAATGGTAACCTCTTTTACGTGCACATTCAGGCAAATATCTCATCATACTCTTCTAAGAATATGTGTCTGTCTGTCAGTGTATCTGCTATCTCGATAAATCGTTTGCAAATAATGCCACGATAGATAGATAGATAGATAGACAGACAGACAGACAGACAGACAGACAGACAGACAGACAGACAGGACAGACAGACAGATAGATAGATAGATAGATTGTCTGTCTGTCATTTAAAACAAATGCGCATTAAAAGATAATTCATTTTATTGATAGTTTAGATTTGAGATAAAGAGATTAAGAAATGCTAAAACTCAAAAATTACTCAAAATCAAACGAATATGCTGGTGTAACATTGAGAGTGCAACAAACAAACAAGATCATTAAATGCATAAGAACAAAGCGATAATTGGTTTTGTCTGAAACATAGATTTTCATCCATTGCATACAGAGAATATATGCTATGTAGATTTCAACAATTTACATTGGCATCAGTAATAATTTTTATCACAAGAAAAATTAACACGTATTCAGATTCATGTATAACATCAACACAGTTCTTTTGAAAGAGGTTAAAGATGTGCTCTTAAAAAAGGCCATGACATTTCCCTTACATATCCACAAATGTTTTCCTTTTTGTTGTTCCAGTCATTTAATTATTTTGTCTTTTGCAAAATGGACAGTGGGAAAATACATTGATTCCCAAAACAAATATCATTAGAAATCATCTGAAGATCGAAGGAACTCTCAATTCAACCTCTTTTTTTCTTTAGAAGAAAATATCGATATGAATTACTCGACTCAGTGTATTCCTTAGAAAAAATATAAAAAAGTACCGTCTTTGTTCGTGCATAAAGCATACTCGGCTGCATATACATGTAGCATATACCCGTATATTCTGTGCATTATGCACCTGTAGGTCAGGGTTCTACTTTGTCCATTCTGCCTATGATTTTGGTTGAAGACTAGACACTGATATGTATGCGTATTATTCACGGCATATATGGGTATATGCTGTTTATAGTTGGGGACGCATTAAACACGATTACATATAGCCAAAATAACTATTATTTCTTGCTGTTATAGAATAATTATTTAGAATGAGCTGAAGCTTTTCTTTCTTTTCTCATTTGTAGAACTCGTAGATATTTGCAGAAATCTGTGCATTGTTTATCTTATACTTCCTGCTCATAAGGTTACTTGTATACCAACTGCTACCTTAACTTCCTTGTCGAGCAAGAAGCTTGTTTAGAAAGATAGAAGTTATCATAATACAATCAAATCAGCAGTACAACTTGACCTCAGTGCACAAAAAGAAAGCGGAATCGACGCATACAAGTCCCTAGGAAAAAAAAAAAAAGCATGTAGCTGTATTCATATAAATTATTTTTTAGTAATCTGTAAATTATCATGTTTTCTTTTTTAAGCAGCAAATTTGAAGAATTCTCCTCTAGCCAGTTTTACCGGGTGACATTGGTTGCTCTAAATTGGAACTAACACATACAATGCTTACATTCTTGGAGATGATGTTTTCAGCCTAAGTTACAACAGACCACAGTACTGCAATATAATAATGGAGATATAACCACAATTGTGATTACTTTCCTTACTTGGTTTATAACCTGGGTAAACTATAACACAGAAATAAACAATAATAAAACTATTGTTGGTTTTGTATTATATTGATTTGCAAGTCGTCAAATGTTATACATGATGGGTTCGCTCATCTAATTATACAATTTCTATCACTATTATATTATCTGAACAACATGTTATTGTGTCGATGGTAACATAACTTCAAAATCATAAATAAAAGGTGTATTATGAAAATACTAGCTATTTATATGAACTAATTTCTTCTACAGAGTAAAATCTTGTCTTGCAATGGATTTCTTAACGTGCACGGATTTCTATTTTTATATGTTTATTGTTTAGATGAGAATTATGATGAAGGAATTTGGAACATTCTATATTCTTGCCAATAAAAACCGAACATTACTTTATTGAAGGAAGAGGCCCATGTTATTCCGATTGATAATTAGGGGAAATAATCTGAGAATACTAAGCGTGTTTTCAGTACAAATTGTCTTACATGACAAGAAAATGTATAATTTCCGTACAACGAAATGGAAACTCTCAGACGAATACTTGATAAACTAATACTTATGCTATGCGATGCTGAGCCAGGCAATACTTTGAAATCCATCTGTATCGGGCATACCTGATTGGAAATGAGGGATCAACCGTTTAATTTCGGGTGGGGAGCTGCGATAACCCAAATGTTCTGTCCCCAAATAGCTTGAAAAAAATCTTGCTTAGACTTATAAAAGAAATGAACTAAATATATCCATTATATTAGTTGAACCAAATAAATTATCTTGAGATTAAACGTTTCATTATTTTTTTTATCTTGGTCTAAAAGAAAATCCCAGCTGCCCTCCCCCACCCACCCCATCTTCCCCCGTATAATAAATGTTTAGTCCCGAACTGATAATATAAACACCTTAAATGATGAACAGTGAAATTGTACAGATTTAAACCAGGTACATATACCAGCCCTTTTATTGTAGGTGTAGCTATTTTCTCTAAGAAGAGCGGAGCAGATTTGTGTCCATACTAACAGTAACGATAATTTGTGTTGATAAAAATGTATGCAACCCTCGTTTAAATCGGGTGTGAAAGTTGCTGAAATGTCACATTTCTGGAATCTTAAAAAACTGTTATAATTTTTTTTTCTTCATGAAAGTGAGATTGAAAATTTTACTGATGGTTAAAAGATAAAAATTTTTAACAAAAAGTTTGACTACTTCAATTTATCTGTATATGATTCATTGTAAAATATACACTCAGTGCTGGATTACCCAATAGGTAGACTAAGCACGTGCTTAGGGCACCAGAAAAGGAGGGGCACCAAATAAAAATGAGAAATTACGGTTTAGTATTGTTTTAATTTTTGAATTACATGGGGGGGGGGGGGGGGGCACCAGAATCTTTTCAGTGCTTAGAGCCTCTAAAAGTCTTAATCCGGCCCTGTATACACTGTTGTAACAACAACAACAAAATGTTTATTATGGGATTATATTTTCAAGCTCTCCAATTCACTATCTACGTATCCCTTGGTCTAGATTACTGTATAGTATTGACATCTTATACTTAACAAATTTAACGTATACATTTTTTTACCAGGCTTTTTGTCTCAATATCAAAGCCAATGATTTTAACAGAACTTATATCCAATGATTAAAAAAATATTTTTAAAAAAAATTTCTTACATGTACATCATAAGAGCCCATGTAATAATATTTTTTCGTTTGACGGGAATAGCAAACACCAAAAATATAAACTACTGTTCTTAATATATGGCATAAGTTTCAACCACTTCACATTTTGGGGATGTAGTCTTGAAAAGTTCTTTTGATCGAATATCTACATTTCTAAGCAGAAGAGTTGTATATATCTTAGTCTCACAGAAATTCTCGAATTTATCATGTGAATTATTCATTTTTTATCTTTTATTTCCATTCCGAGTTTTCAATTGGAACAGGCATTGTTGTATGAATAATAAAGCATGCAGTCCAAGACAGTTATATCAGAAGTTGATAAGGGAAAGATCTACACAGTTTAGAAACAAAATGAAACGTTTGTTTGCAATGGTGTAAATGAAAAGTGACCAAGATGCGCTCATTACTTACAAATAACACACATTAAACACAAACTCTTTGATGATGGTATAAATAGACGGAGCTTTGATTGCAGATGATTGAAATTATAAATCCTGTCCTACAAAGTCTAGTATATTCACAGCTATTTAGGAGGTATGTTTAACAAAAATGACTTAGACTGGCAGAAATGGTCGGCTTGTCAAACTAGAACAGAACATATGAAGCAACTAAATATGTGTACTCCATGGGCGGGTTTGATTGGTCAATGCTCATGTCACCTGTGTAAACCAACTGCCACGCGAGCTACTGACACGATGTATAAAACACACAAGACTGGCCAGGAGGATACATTCGCATCGAGTTGTCTGCTTTTGGTGTTGTATTGGCATATTCTGCGTACCTAGGATTGCAATAGTGATACGAGTGTTGACCAGTTATTTGTATCATTACATCATTACTGGCTATTAATCAAGCAGAAAAAGCTATTCCAATTGATTTGACGAATTCACTCGGTGTTTATAACTGGTAAATACTAATTTTGATGATGGATACAATTTGTCTAGGATGCAATGTTTGTTCTTAGAACCAAAATATATCTCAAATAGCATGATAATTTTGTTCACAAGATTTTCCTTGACTAATTTTGAGATATTCGATAAAAAAAAATTTAAAGAATTTTAAGGTAAGATGAAAAGTTAGACCATACTAGAATCGAATTTTAGCACATATGTTAAAAATCATGGATACCCCCCTGCCCCCATGGCTTGGCATCATCTGTGCATTATTCTCTCTTAACAGACCTAAGATCACTGTGTCCGTGATTTTTTCATGAGATTTGAAGGTAAAAATGCAGTTTAATGATGAAATTAATATGATAAATATTTCATGTGAGCAAGATCAATTAGCACTTTAAAATAAATATGAACTTGGAATACGGAACCATCAGTTAAAATAAATATGAACTTGGAATACGGAACCATCAGTTAAAATAAATATGAACTTGGAATACGGAACCATCAGTTAAAATAAGACTTGGAATTTGAAACTGTCTACCTTTGACATCAATATTTCATTTCTTTTATCTGCATTTCCTGGAACTGCTCTAAATCTTGATTGCAATGCGGATATCACAAAATATGTAGTAAACCATATCGATAGCTATTCCTTTAGAAATATTACCATCGACATGGTGAAAATATAAACAAATACAGATGTAAAATACTGTTTCGACTGCTAATTTGTTGAATCCCTTGTTACTCCTGAATTCCCACATTTCCAAATTCCACATGAAAGTAAGTTACCGTCTGTACTTGCCCATACGTCGAATCCAATCGCAAACTGCACAGACCCAGATCTGCTGCCGCATAATGCATATCTGGATCTATGCAGATTGTTAGGAGTAATCAGTGCAACAAACCACAATAATCCTGATCTGCCGATGCATTATTCGACGGCAAATCGGGGTCTATGTTGTTTACAGTTGGACTCGACTTATAAGCGAGTATACCACGGTACAGATTTATCACTGAGGAACAATTTATTGCAGGTAATGACACCTGCAAATGTAGGCATATCTGAATGGGTTTATTGTCTACCATGGTAACAGGATTTGACTTGTCCAATCATTCTCTACTATGGTAACGGGATTTGACTTGTCCAATCAGCAGTTTTTGGTGTAGAAGTGGTTATTTATCCTTGTCTGATTCTGGTGGACACCGTTCTCCCAATAACCAGAAGGTGGTGACTTTTCCCTTTCCCTTAAGAACATAGAAAAGCTTATTAACATGCAGTATTCATAATTTTATCAGTGACGTCTTATACGATAAGCATTAACCAGAAATTTCTGTGCGTTCATCGGATAGGTGTAACCAGCATTTACCTCAAAATATCCTCTAACTACCAAGACCATGCTAAATATATTCCTTAAATAGGAAAAATTTCTGCTTTTGGAGAAATGTGTAATTAAAAGTTTTATGATTTTTTTTTCTTCTGAGCTTCATTTCAATACATCCAGAAACAAAAATACATTTAGAATATTTGCATTAGACGATTAATAAAATTGGAGTAATCCAAATGTTTTCACTCACCAGAAACAAAAATCTACCACGAATGTTGAATTCATGGATAGTATCGAGTACTTTCGTGTTATGGAGAAAGATTCATGGATAGTATCGTGTACTTTCGTGTTTTGGAGAAAGATTCACAGACAGCATCGTGTTGGGTCATGTCATGGAAATATTCATGGACAGTATCGTGCAGTGTCGTGTTATGGAGAAAGATTCATGGATAGTATAGTGTAATGTTTTGTGTGCTATGCAGTAAAAGACAATTAAGAGCCCACATTAACACATCAAAAAGCAAAGCTAAGTCATATTTTCTATTGTGCAGTGATACATTTTTGCTTTATATATTAAAGGTAGAGGGCTACTGTATGTACGCTGCCTTGAGTACTTTGCCATGTGTAGTGTGGGTTTGCGAATGCTTATATATATATATATATATATATATATATATATATATATATATATATATATATATATACAGAGGAGCCTCGTTAATCCGGACACCTTCGTTCCCAGTGAATATTTCCGGATTAACGAGTTTTCCGGATAATTGAATCATGCACATTTTTATTTTACGATGTCATCATACCGTATACATGTACATGTACATGTATTGGCTAGCTGTAAATGTCCTGTATATGCAATAATGGTTGAAATAAATTATTGAATACATCTATTGACTTGTGTTTATTTCACTCTATTATAACATGCACTTGTACGGCCTGCACTTTGTTCATGTCGGCACTATCTGCTTCTCCCTCATACAATTTTCGTTTGATGCCCTGCCGATTCTTGAAGCGTTGTAACCAACCACGAGAATAGGCAAAGTCAGTGATGCCGAGTTGGTCTCCGAGTATCTCTGCTTTGGCAATGAGCATTTCATCGTTGACGGCGGCGATGTCAACTTTTTCGTACAGATTTCACGTGATCAATTTATAACTTTAACGTGCCACATGAATTTGACCAATCAGAGATTGATACATTGACACACCTCCAAATTTGCGTTGGTGAATCTGTGTTATCCGACTGACTGTATTTTCATATACGATTTTTCGAATTTTCTTATTTTGGACAGATTATTTCCGGATTATCGAGGCAAGTTTTATAGCAATTTTACACTTTGGTCCCCGATTTAGATTTCCGGATCCGGAACACGGATTTCTTGATTAACGGAGCAAAATAACGTTTGGGAAATCCGTTCCCATTGAACTCTGTCCGGATAGCGAGGTTTCCGGATAAACGGAGACCGGATTAACGAGGGTCCTCTGTATATATATATATATATATATATATATATATATATATATATATATATATATATATATATATATATATATATAGCCAACGAGTAGGCTTTGATTGGCACCAGATTCCAAACGGCGCAGGGAAAATAACAAAGTTTCCCTCATTTCGACCTCAAGCAAATTCTTCCTCAGAGGACAATAAAGAACATGCAGAAAAACACCCACACAAACACACAAAGAGGTCACGAATTTACGATTTGGTACAGAGATGAAAACTAATAATGAAGAAGTCTGAACTAATGAAAAAGAAAAAATTCCATCCAGCTGTCTCAAACATAGGACAATTTGTACGGAGACCCTGGCACATTATTGACTCCTCTGTAGGTCTCTAGGAGGTTTTGAATCATCTATGGTTGCTTATCGACGACCAAAAAACTTAAAAGACCATGAACATAAAGATGTAATGACGGATGTTGTCTAATCTGCACGCAAACGCCTGAGACCACTGCTTTTACGAGTTTATCAACAGGAATTACTGACAATATCAACCAAAGATTAGGATGTGTCAGTAAGAACGTCATTTACGTCCTGACGTGCAATATTTGTGCCAACAAATGTGTCAGTGAAACAGCTGACTTTAGAAAAGGAATGAACAATCAGAAAAGTCAAAACGAGGCCAACACATAGCTCGCCAACCATTTCAACTAAGCTGGACACTCTACCCAGTCCCTCGTAATGTCCACCGAGTCAAATCACAGATAAACTGACAATGAAGGTGGACATAAAGAGAAACTGCAGATGCCAACATATGGTGAATTTGGCCTAAACGAAAAACTCTGGAACAAAAGTTATCGGTGTAACCAACTGTGCGTGGCACGTTTTTTTGGCTCACGAGCGTCGTTTCAAGATGCATCATAACAAGTAGCGCCGTACAACTTGGTTCAGTTTATTAATTTTAAATTGTTTGTAAATATCTACAGACAAACACCATGTTGATTCTGTAAAGTAATTACGTTTGTGTGTTTTGTTATTTTCTAGTTTCTGTAATCGCCCTTTGCAGCTTTGTGCCCTTGAGAAAGGAATTGATAGATTCCAAAATAGCTTGAGCTGGTTTCACATCAGTTTCACATTGTTGTTTGTCAGTTTTTCTTTGATATATATATATATATATATATATATATATATATATATATATATATATATATATATATATATATATATATATATATATATTTGTAACTCCAAAATTGGATATGTGTTCGTGGAACACTAATGCCTTGCAACATGGAAGTAACTTAAGTGAAATTAAGGTAATAACTACCCACTCTTGAGCGGACAGTAATGTGCTTACAAAGTTACATCCACATGTAATGTTGCATGACCTTATGACCATACGTTCATAAGAAAATACCAAAACAGAAAACGTCATCGTCAAATGGACAAAAAATGTAACCCTGTAAGTTACTTCAACACTCACGTTGAAATATGAATATCCATTCCTGTTTTTATATCATTTCTCGGAAACTCGTGATATGTAAAAGAATTTCTTGTTAATGTTTCAATGTCTTTCAAATAAAACACTGACTTACCCTTCTTAAGTTAGGAATACAGACGTTACTTTAAAATATAATGATCTACATTTTTGTGCATTTCAAATTTCATTTTCCAAGACTGAAGGTCAATAAATTCTCATTTTGACAATTTTTTTTCAAAACAAATTTCCATAGACATTAAAAAACAAATTATTTATTATTTTTTTAGTTTTATTTTTTAAAGTTACCTTCATTTCTACCTCGCCCCTGAGTTCAAGTTCAAATGTTCCAAAATCTTGTAATACTTTACCCGTTTCTGGACTAACATGGATTCTTAAAGCTGAAAAATAAATATTTCATATGTTAATTGGAATAACAAAAATAATTATTTGTCCTCTATTTAAAATAGCATATATGTTTAAAACTGATTTTGCAAGTAAACAAGAAGAAAAAGTAACAAGAGAAGAGAAGAGAAATATAAAACAAAATGCTTCCCCCTAACAATATTAGGCGGTCGAAAAATTATGCGAATAATACTTAAATAAACAGATGCTTCCAAATATCGATGCAGACAATACAAACAAACAAACACTTACATTAAGAGAAGAGAAATGTTCGCATCATAGTGATATACAAGTTTTGTAAATTAGCCTCATGAATAAAACTTACTTGCAAAGCTTACCTATTGAGAATAGAATATTGCTCGAGTTATAAATTATTAGCTTTATGGATAGCTGGGCACTAGATAGATTGATAAATAGATATAATGACAAATATGTTTTCATGTATTAATGGCTGATTATGTAAATTAATGATGAGGTTCTAGCTTATATATAACTTTTCTCTTTCATGCTTTCTCTCTCTCCCAAAACATTTGGACACATTTATGAGTAGTTGATATACTAGCTGTACTTTAACCCAGAATTGGACACATGTATGAAGAGTTGATATACTAGCTGTACTTTAATCTGGAATTGGACACATTTATGAAGAGTTGATATACTAGCTGTACTTTAATCTGGAATTGGACACATGTATGAAGAGTTGATATACTAGCTGTACTTTAATCTGGAATTGGACACATGTATGAAGAGTTGATATACTAGCTGTACTTTAACCCAGAATTGGACACATGTATGAAGAGTTGATATACTAGCTGTACTTTAATCTGGAATTGGACACATGTATGAAGAGTTGATATACTAGCTGTACTTTAACCCAGAATTGGACACATTTATGAAGAGTTGATATACTAGCTGTACTTTAACCCAGAATTGGACACATGTATGAAGAGTTGATATACTAGCTGTACTTTAACCCAGAATTGGACACATTTATGAAGAGTTGATATACTAGCTGTACTTTAACCCAGAATTGGACACATTTATGAAGAGTTGATATACTAGCTGTACTTTAACCTGGAATTGGACACATTTATGAAGAGTTGATATACTAGCTGTACTTTAACCTGGAATTGGACACATTTATGAAGAGTTGATATACTAGCTGTACTTTAACCTGGAATTGGACACATTTATGAAGAGTTGATATACTAGCTGTACTTTAACCTGGAATTGGACACATTTATGAAGAGTTGATATAGTAGCTGTTCTTTAACCTGGAATTGGACACATTTATGAGTAGTTTATATATTAGCTGTACTTTAATCTGGAATTGGACACATTTATGAAGAGTTGATATACTAGCTGTACTTTAACCCAGAATTGGACACATTTATGAAGAGTTGATATAGTAGCTGTTCTTTAACTTGGAATTGGACACATTTATGAAGAGTTGATATACTAGCTATACTTTAACCTGGAATTGGACACATTTATGAAGAGTTGATATGTTAGCTATACTTTAACCTGGAATTGGACACATTTATGAAGAGTTGATATATTAGCTATACTTTAACCTGGAAGTTTTAATCCACTAATATTATTATTTCATATTTGTACTGACTAATAAATTGTTAACGGTGAGTAAAAGACACCAAATCTTGTCGGGGGCAATATAAAACAAAAGAGCATTTTTTTTAGTGGCTACCTATAATGAAAACACTCACAACAAGCGGGAAAGGATTATACTCTACATATCTGGAAAAAAATGTGATTTGTAACTTAAGTAGTCGTAAACTGAAGGAATATTATTTTTTTAATATTTGCACAATTAGAGCATAAGAAACAGATAAATAAATTCTAAACTCGCTTACTAAAAAATAAAAGGACCGAGGACATTTGTCGGATTGAAAGACAGTTTAAGTGATCAAAACTGTGGAGCTTCAGTCATCCAAAATACGGGGTTGACTGTTTGACATTTTGACAATCGATATGCAGATATATTGGTTGATTGGTAATTCTTTCAGAGACAAGAATTATTTCTTTCAGGCTTCTTGGTCTATAAATAGACATAGCTCCTAGCTTTTATTGACTCAAAGATATGTAATTAGATTGGTAGATAAAGAGGGATGGACATAATATTCCATTTAATAGGCGTGATGGAACTAAGTAGTCATTTATGCTTAGAAAGCAATCACACAACTGCTTAAACAAGGAGAGCGAGCACACACACACACACACACACACACACACACACACACACACACACACACACACATTTCCGAAGTTTGCTCTAATTCCCGCGCACACTTATTTGCAGACGAAAATATATTTTATTATATCGAATATGATACATGTGATTACTTCTAGATTTATGATGAAGTTATGTTACAAGAAAATTTTAGATTTGTTGCCTAATTAGGAGTAAGAAACAAGCAGTTTTTCATTGACCCTTTGTTAATTACAGCTTGCATCCAAATCTGAACCAGAGTTATATCCTTTTGCAATAAGCAAGTTTCGTGCTCTAATTTTCAGAAAGCGATTGTGTTTTGTATTAACAAATATCTGTACACAAAATGCCATCGAAATGAGCATGCGTCAGATGAAGCTGAATCTTTAATTATTGATTTATTCATATGATTTAAATGTAGTCGTATTGGAAGGGAAATAACCCATGACGGAATATTCATAAGAACTGTAACTCGTGTAAGTTTGACGTTCACTTCTTGGTTTGGATGTGTTAGTTACTTCCCTCAATAAACGCATGACGTTTAGCGCTCTGAATTGTTTACTTACGCAAACCATTGGATTCCATTCTAGAGGCTGTGTTTACTGTGTCACCAAAGAGACAGTAACGTGGCATTTTCAACCCGACTACACCTGCGCACACAGGACCTGGTAGTTAAAATATAAATGCGTCTAAGTTCGAGATATACGTACAATTTCACGCCAAAACGGTATACTTTTCTGCGTAACAATTTACCTTAATGAACTAATTTTGTGTATATAGTACCGCGTTACTACCCTGAAGACATACCCAAAAAGTCTCAATATACTTACTTTTTAACTTCCTTTTTAACTTTATTTTACTGCATCGGTAATTAACATATGGTGCATTTATCACGGTGGATGATTTTAATTTCTGATCAACGGGATCGCCTTAGTGCTGGATGTTCCGAGGTGACCGCTAACGAGAGGCACTCTGAAGAGAACGTCCTATTACCGCGGCAATTGAGAAATACAGTGACCGTCGGTTGTACAGTATAAATGTAAAAAAAATATTTAAAAAAAATAATCTGGAAATATTATGTAAAAGCTACACATCTAATAACAAAATTTCAACATTAATTTCATAAATTTAATCAAGATCTTTATATGCCCGAGTTGTAGCAAAACCATAAAATAATTATGGTTTATGATATTCTTATGTTATATTAGATGGTATATTTATAGTTAACACCAACCCATGTAAACTTTAATCGTATGCCCCATGTATAGAAAACACATGTTATGAATTTGAAGGGATGGACTTGCCTTTATACTACTGATCAAAGAACCCACACTAAAAGAAAACTCACGAGTTTGAAAATACACCCTAAATGGGCAAGTTAGATAATTTTTATCGACGAGGGTCAGTCAGGTCTCCAATTCTGCTTGTACTGTTTATATTGAGAAGCAGACAATTTGTAGACATTGTGCTCGGCACGATTTTATGATTGAAAAGTACAAAAAAGGGATTGGAACTGGATATGGTATGAATTAGGGGTGAAACGATACACATCTGCCACGCATCGATACGATTCTCGATACACAGCCTACGATACGATACATTATCGATACACATATCAACTTGATGGTCTTTTCATCTTTAGAATGTCTGTCAATGGTAGGGTGGTACCATTTTTTATGTGTTGACATATTGGGTGTATTTCCAGTATGCAGATTACAACAAACATAGACTTATCATCTGTTCATATGCCATTCTCATCCTTGACAAGATTTTAAAAAAAAAAATACTTCTAAACAGACTAGCTGTTAGTGATTCTTATTCACCCTTTTAGGCCATTTCAGTCTGCTCCATTTGATCATATGCATGACTCATCCTGGTCACCACGCCCTTTGTTTTACATTGAATGAATGTTTTTAAAACATCTTATTGCCAGTTTCATGTCTTCACCTAAATTCTGAAGAGATTACGGTGTTATCTTCAAAACAGAAGAAACAGTGCAATTTCCTTGTGCAAGGAAATTCTTATCTAGAACAAGTCCGAGTGTGGAAGCGGAGACGACTAATAGCCAAATCCTTCACATTGTACTTCCAGCACATGCAAATCAACTGCCGCGGCCACAGACATTTGTTTCTGTCAGTGAAAAAGGAAATTATTGACAACACCCACTCCCTTTCTACAATTTTACGAGGTGGCTATAACTCGTGCGGTTTGGAATCTGCCCCCTTGCCGATTCTGTGCTATTTTTTTTAATTATTAGTATTTTTTTATATTTTTAAAAAAAATTTTCTTAATCTCATCGGCAGGTTTGGTCGCTGATTACATATATCAACGTAAAAGGAGATATTCCAAACTTATTCCCCATGTACGATTTAAGTACTTTACACATATCATTTAATAGTCACTTTTGTGTGAAGTTTCTATGTTGTTTTGTATCTATTTGGATAGAGTTTGGATGCTAATATGTCACGCAGTGAACACGCTACAGTTAGTTATGATTGGTGGTTATTGTTTTACCCTGGACTTGAACAAACAATAACCACTAATCAGAATTGCATGTAACACTGCTTGACACACCGGATGTGTAGCCTTAAGTTCGATCCAAGTAGACAAGATGCGATGCAACAGATAAATTTGGTAAAAGTGGTTATTAAATGATCAGTAAAGTACTTAAATTATACACAGGTAAGAGATCTGCAATGTCTTCTTTCAGTTGATATATGTTATCAGTGGCTGATGATGCAGACGAGATAAACTAATTAGCATGGAATTGGGGCGGGAGAAGGGAGCAGATTTCGAACCACGTGAGTAAGTCACTGGGTGTTAATTTGTAGAAGGCGAGTGGGTGTTGTCAATTGCTTTTATTTTTTACTGACTTAAATGAGTGCATGTACTTGCTACAGCTGTCTCAGATGAATTCTCAATTTAAAGAATGAAAAGGCAAACGACTAATAATTATTCACGACTGCTGAAGATTAAAGTAACTTGCATAGTGTAAGTATCGTTTTGTATCTATTATTCCCCTCTTATATCGATATGGGTATCGATATAGAAAAAGTATCGATACATCGATATATCGATTAATCGTTTCACCCCTAGTATGAATGGGATTTTTATCACTTACTAAAATTTGTACATGTATAGGAAATCTACGATTTTGTTTACCCTGTATAGAGTTATTCTTCAAATTTTTCGTATTCATGGCTATGTGAAATTCTGACATTATGTTTACATACAGGTTATTCCGATGTTACGCATGGTGACGTCACTGAACAAAAATGTTTAAATGCCGCGGTAATAGGCATACCGCGGTAATAGCACCTGCCACTATACTATTAATCTGCGTATAAATATCAAAATATTATGATTTACGGGAAATTATTTGCGGCTTTTGTGAATGGAGTTTAAACCTGATCTCAGTAATACGCATATTTTACGTGCATCAAAACAACATTTAACATATACTTGTACTGGAAAGCTTAAAGGTCAAAGTTCAAAACTAGTCGGTTGCTTGTAGTGCATAGGTATCATATTGACTGTGACTGGTTGAGTTGGAACTTAGTTATGTAACCGTATCAAACAAGGTGTGATTAGAAACATTTATTGGTCAATCTCATGGGGTACTGACCAAACAAACTTTACAAGTTGCGGTGTTTTCCAAAACCAGTCTCTTTCATCTAGGCATTATGGAATTGCGGACTAAATGCAATATTTACTTATCTACGAACTTGACAACGTGTAAAACCATGAATCTGCCCAATTGAAGATTTGACAACGGAAGTGCTCCAATAATCATGGGCAAGTTTACGTTTTGCAAAAACACGTTACCACAGGTTTACGAAGAATTTTACTTACTCCAAATTACAACCGAGACATATATTAGCTTGACCTTAGCAAGCCATCACAACAAACAAAGTAACGGGGCCAAGTGTTTGGAACTATTTTGTTAGAATCTTAACATTTATACATACGTGTCCGACAAGCTGGTCGGCGTAGGGATACTATCCAAAATTGTGTAGTAAATAGCCAGATAGCAGAGAGGCTTACTTATCGACGATGGTGCAGAGTGAGGTACTGAATAGTAAGTAAATTAGTCTCCTTCTATAGCCAATTAAAATTGGCAGGCGATCAAATAGCAGTTATGCTTTACCTATATATCACCATGTTCAGGTAGTTTCCCATACTTGCCAATATCAGGTAGTTTCCCTTACTTGCCACTATCAGATAGTTTCCCATACTTGCCAATATCAGGTAGTTTCCCATGCTTGCCAATATCAGGTAGTTATCATACTTGCCACTATCAGATAGTTTCCCATACTTGCCAATGTCAGGTAGTTTCCCATACTTGAATATATCAGGTAGTTTCTCTTACTTGCCAATATCAGATAGTTTACCATGAATGCCAATATCAGGTAGTTATCATACTTGCCAATATCAGGTAGTTTCCCATGCTTGCCATTATCAGGTAGTTATCATACTTGCCAATATCAGGTAGTTTCCCATGCTTGCCATTATCAGGTAGTTTCCCATGCTTGCCATTATCAGGTAGTTATCATACTTGCCAATATCAGGTAGTTTCCCATGCTTGCCATTATCAGGTAGTTATCATACTTGCCAATATCAGGTAGTTTGCCAATATCCTTTCCCACAGTGGTGATTAGAGGGGGTGGGGACTGGAGGGAGTCCTTTCCCATAGTGGTGATTAGAGGGGGTGGGGACTGGAGGGAGTCCTTTCCCATAGTGGTGATTAGAGGGGGTGGGGACTGGAGGGAGTCCTCTTGTAGAATTTATTTGTACAAAATGTATGACATGATGGTATCAGATTTAAAAGATCGCCACAAGAATTACAAATTAAGACTTTCAATAATGCAAGGGGTTTGATAAACCAGATAAATGTCAGATGACAGTACAAGTAAGATCTGCTGATTAATAAGCTACAGCAAACATATCGCAAACATGAACTTAGTAAATACAAGCTCGAATCATTTTTTTAAAAACGGTATGATATTTCGTTGAAATTAGTATGCGGTAAAAATACCCACAATTCGGTAACCTACCGCATGAATCGGTAATGTTTTAGGTCCGATTTCCTATGTCTGACAGCCAATCAGATCATGATATCCGAATTAAGACCGAAGGAAAGGTGAAACACCTCCCTTTTAATGTGTGGACTTGATCTTTAAATCAAGCAATAATAATAATAATAATAATAATAATAATAATAATAATAATAACAACAACAACAACAACAACACATTTTAATTGTTGTAGTTGTTATTGAGGTTGTTGCTCTTTATTGTAATTGTTGTTGTTGCTTCAGGAGATAACATTACCGGTATGGATTCCTATTCTAAGCTTCAGTTGCATGTCTGGTCTGTGCCGGATTTTGAAAGACAGAACGGCGTTCAGCAAGGCAAGGGACATCCGGGCTATTTCACGCGCATGGAGACTGCCGTTCCTGACCGGCAGGCCGGATACAACCATGTAGGCATCACCGATGGTCTCCACCTGACAGGGATAAGAAAATATAACTTTTACATAGATGGTGTGGTATAGCACATATTTATCATGACATTAGTGCAATTTCGAATGCTTTGTGCTCAGTCTAAAACGAATGGCACTGGAGTTAGCACGAAGTTATCATTTTATCAGTATGCACCTAAAATGTCCTTAATCGCCTAATTAACATTGTAAAATAACAGGCATGAAAGTTATGTTTCACTAATCTTAATTCTGCATGTAATACATCTGCGAATACAAGTGCTTTTTGGCTGGTTTACGTCACAAATTTTGGCATTAAAATCCACTACATACAAACAGATACTTTGACGTCCATGTAAAATTCTGACCCTTCATATGACGTTGTGCCACAAACAATTGTATTTTGAACTATTTTTCGACATATTTTTTGAAGTGTTAGAATAGGAACTTCAGTATATGGATTATACTATCCTTTCAGAATTTGTACCTCATGGATGTGGGGAAATTTTGACGTTTTATTGTCTCCGCTAACGCGTCGCCAAGAAAACTTAATGTACGACTGTATTACTACAGACATCGTATTACTACCGACATACAGTTGTCTGACAACTGAGCCTTGTTGTGCCCAAAATAATATTGTACCGAATATACTCGAGTATAATCCAATACCAACTGCAAACTGCATAGACCGAGATCTGCCGTCGCATAATGCGCCGGTAGTTCTGGATCTATGCAATTTGTAAGGACTAATCAGTAGAACAAACAACATATACCCTGATCTGCCGGCGCATTATGCGACGGCATATCAGGGTCTATGTTGTTTGCATTTGAACCTAGCTTATGCGCGAGAATATACGGTACTTGTCACAAACATTCATCTCAAGGTATTAGTGTAATTGACATTGGAGGATGCTTTTAATTTTTCCGCTTTGGACCAGAACTTGGATATCCTTTTATCTGAACAAATTATCTGTGTGATTCTATCATTTTTTGTTTATTCTTCAAAAATCTATAACTATGATTTTTTTTATTTTTTTTTTAAATTTTGTTGTTGTTGTTGATTTTTTGCTTATAAGTTTACAAGAATAGCTTCAACATTGTCCATGTACATTCTTAATTAAAGGTTTTTAATAATAAATAATCTTTTAATGATGTGTCTTAATTATAGGTTTTTAATAATAAATAATCTTTTAATGGTGTGTCTTAATTATAGGTTTTTAATAATAAATAATCTTTTTATGGTGTGTCTTAATTATAGGTTTTTAATAATAAATAATCTTTTAATGATGTGTCTTAATTATAGGTTTTTAATAATAAATAATCTTTCAATGATGTGTCTTAATTATAGGTTTTTAATAATAAATGTACTTTTTATGATGTGACTTAATTATATGTTTTTAATAATAAATAATCTTTTTATGATGTATTTTAATTAGAGGTTTTTAATAATAAATAATATTTTTATGATGTGTCTTAATTATAAGTTTTTAATAATAAATAATCTTTTAATGATGTGTCTTAATTATAGATTTTTAATAATAAATAATCTTTTAATGATGTGTCTTAATTATATGTTTTTAATAATGAATAATCTTTTTATGATGTGTCTTAATTATAAGTTTTTAATAATGAATAATCTTTTTATGATGTGTCTTATACTTTTCTCCAAATTTGTGAAATCTTGTATGCCTTATTTTTGTTGTCTTTAGATTTCTTTTTCATTTCTTGATTTAAAGTCAAGTAGGCTATCAAAGGACATGTAATGGTAAAATTATAACAAGAAAGAAAGAAAGGATCAAAGAAATGCTACGATTTACTTCTCTATCAAAACGACTTAAAAAATTATTAACTCTGTTAGAACGAGAGGCATAGATGAAGTTTCTTTCTTTCTTTCATTCATTCTTACTTACTTTCTTTCTTTCCTTAAACAGTGCAAATACAAGCTTTTGTGTTACTCACCTTATACACGTCAAATTTTTCTATAATGGAATCAAACATTGTGTACAGGTCATTCAGGAGATCAATCACCTGCAAATGCAGTACATATTTTTTTTTTTTTCTGGAAGGAAATATGCATTTAAAACAAAATCTTCTTGACTAACAAAGAAACGACAGGTATTTTAAAGAGATTTTAAAGAGATATTGTGTATCGGCATGATGACAAATATTATATATACATCTCTCTCTCTCTCTCTCTCTCTCTCTCTCTCTCTCTCTCTCTCTCTCTCTCTCTCTCTCTCGTTGTGCTTTAAGCTGGTAATTTTGATCCACTACTTATCAATATCTCATATTTATACTGAATCATAACGTTTTAACGGTGAGTCAAAAGCCCACAACCTTGGCACTGTAAATGTGTCTGGGGTAATTAAAAAATAATATTAATTACTAGTCTTCACGTAATAGTTATGCGTAATAATAAAAACTATAAAAGTATTATATTTGCAGTTATTATGGCCATGTATACTAGTATGTAACTTAAGAGACCAAAATTGGAAACGATAAAAAACAACAAGGGATCTCTTCATTGTAAGGGACCGACCATTACATTTTCGAGGGGGTGGGGTGAGTCCTGGGATTTTCTTTCGAGCCAGGAATTTATTTTCTTTTACCTTGAGATAATTTTTTTTCTTCAACTAATAATATATATAATATGTTCTTTTTTTCTATCAATCAGAGCAAAAATAAATTTTTCAAGCCACCCGCCTCCGGCCCACCCCCACCCCCTGCCCGGAAACAAAATGATCAGTCCTTAACAGACAACTCTACAGAAAAATGATAGAATTAAAAGACACTATCATGTATTATACATTTAGGAGAGGGACATAATTGCTGGATGTAGGAACGTAGTTAAGGCCCTTGGTATTTGATCACAAATATTATAACACTTACATTCAAGAAGCAAGGTGAGCCTTAGCTTTGTGCCTGTTAAAACCAATGTACGATTTGCCATTGACTCATACCTACACGTAGCATGAAATATAAACTGTTTTGCTGAAATGTATGTATACAAGTATATATCTGCATTACCGTTACTGACTTTTGAATTGTGTCATGTTCGACAAGCTTTACGGTACTTTTGCAACATCGGTAACCGTTGAGAGACTTGTATTTGTTACGGAAAAGGCTATTCTGAGCTAGAATAACTTGTGCCTGATTCTTTTACTTTTCTGATATATGCAATAAAATATGTTTACAACAAAACAGAGACCAAACCGTATGCCTACGGTGCCGTACGGTAAGTGAACGTTCGGAAATGGTACGAAGATGAAACGGTGCGATAACCAAAAGTATTAGGAAAGGTACGCAAACTGTACAAAGTGGTACAATTCAAAACGCTTCGGTTGCCTTAGAACCAGTGACATGCTTGGATACGGTTTGGTTTGGCACAGCAACACAAGTAGGTTATTTAGTTCCATGGCAATTGGAGCAATGTGCCTTGCCTCTGGACACACCAAGGTAGCTTACCCGGGCTAATCTGATGGTAGGATTCGAATCCGTGCCCTTTTGGTTTCTAATCACCGACCCACCGCGGCTCCTGCTTGGATACGGTCATAAAACATTATGAAATGGGATGGAAACGAAAAAGGCTGGATGACGGTAAGTTGTTTTTGTTGTTTTTTGTTGGTTGCTTTTTGTCGGCACTTTGAGCGCATTATTGGCTATACCATGCCGAGGAAATAGGAGCTAAGTGCCTTTCGCAAAAAAAAAAAATACACAGAGGCAGTCGACCCAGGCTGGCCATGGGCAGATATCAAACCCGTTATTTTGTATTACTGATCAGACGAACTACCAACTAAGCTACCGCGGCTCCTTCGAAGGACGGTAAGAGACAGCAAGGAAACGCATCGATAATAAATGACAAAGAAACAGTACCTTGCATTACGCAAATCGCATGCTAATTCTGCTGCAAAACACGTTAGAAATAGTAATAGGGCCATCGCAGTAGACGAAAGATTGCTACCTGTAAGTGGTTAAACGCTTTATTATCTACACTGTCAATGAGTCGAACACACTTTGGTGCACAAGGCCATATGTATGTATGTATGTATGTATGTATGTATGTATGTATGTATGTATGTATGTATGTATGTATGTATGTATGTATGTATGTATAGGATTTAACGGCACATCAGCACACACCTGGCTATATAATGTCGAGTAATAGTTATGTTGTAAAAACCGTCATATACTTTTTTCCTAAATATTTCACGCATTTTACACAGACATCGAACACAAAACTAAGTACTACTTGCAGGTGTACATGACACCCAACATCAAATTAACATCAATCTTTCTTTTTTCTTGTGAGGTTTAGTTATGATTATTATCAGTACAGATCTGTAACATATACGTTACATCATTTCCAGTAATTGATAACGATATATATAGGCATTGTTCTCAAATCACCCAAGAGCCACATGTGGTTTACCTACGCTGTGTGAAATACACACCGTAAAACAAAACAAACATGATATTGATTCTCTTATTCATTTGGGTCGCCAGATAGAAACTATTTATGATTTTACATATTGAAATAGATACAATTAGAGAAACAGTATATGGCAGTATGAACGTATTTCAAATCTAAACACCGAACTTAGCACTAAATACTAGAACGTCAAATATAAGTCATGCTGCCCTAGATTTGTCTTAACACTGAATAAAGCAGTACCTGCTCAGAATGTATATGTATTTCAAGCTATATGACTGCAGGCAATTACATATGAATAACTAGGACAAGTGTGGAACTTATTTCAAATCAATGGGGCCTAAAATATAGATCACAGTGACCTTGATTTGACGCGAAAGAATTACATATCAATTTACATGAGTCTGCAGAAAACATTATATAAGAATGTGAGTTAGGGCGAACTTTAACGTAAGTGTTAGTAGCAGACCGATGGACTGACAGATATCATCAATCCACATACCGATGGACTGACAAATATCGTCAATCCACAGACCGATGGACTGACATATATCATCAATCCACATACCGATGGACTGACAGATATCATCAATCCACAGACCGATGGACTGACATATATCATCAATCCACAGACCGATGGACTGACATATATCATCAATCCACAGACCGATGGACTGACAGATATCATCAATCCACAGACCGATGGACTGACAGATATCATCAACCCACAGACCGATGGACTGACAGATATCATCAATCCACAGACCGATGGACTGACAGATATCATCAATCCACAGACCGATGGACTGACAGATATCAGCAATCCACAGACCGATGGACTGACAGATATCATTAATCCACAAACAAGAGTAGCTTTTTTGAAATACGGCCAACAAAGGAAGCGACACTATACCTGCATAGGTGTACTCTCCGCTGATAAAGCAGTAAATCCACATATATCACTGAAGTAGATGGTCACGCCAGGATAGGATTCTGGAACTACAGGTTCTCCTCTAATAAGCTGGCCTGCTACGTATCTACCAGAGGATAAGTAAGATTTGAATGTACATACATGTTGACAATAGAGATAACTTAAATATAAGTAGTGCCATGCCTAATTTCAAAGCTCGAAAAGGTAAATATGCAATAAAGTCATGAAATAAACTGGTAATCTCAATAAACCGGTAATCTCATTAAACCGGTAATCTCAATAAACCAGTAATCTCAATAAACCAGTAATCTCAATAAACCAGTAATCTCAATAAACCGGTAATCTCAATAAACCAGTAATCTCAATAAACCAGTAATCTCATCATTTATTTATTCTATGGAAATATAGGAGTTAAAGTACGATCCGAAAATACTTAACAGAGAAACAAAAAGATGAAAAAAAGCAGAAATTGGAATAAAAGATAAAACAAAGGAAGAAATCGAGTGGCTCAAAGCTAACATGCATTATTTAGTTTTATTACTGACTATTTTGTTTTTCATTACATAATTGATAGAACTTTTGCTTAGGAACGATTATGGATATGTGTCCTCCTTTTTTATATACGTATTTTTGCTTCGGTTGGAAGAGTAATTTTTCAACTTTTTGAGTTTTTTTTTTACGCATTATTCCCTTGTTATTTCTTGATAATTGCTCCAAATATATGGTTTCATTCTTTTGACTTTATAACCGATGGTCAATTTGTTCATTTAAAATAAGACTTTTTATAGTCTTCATTTTCCGTCGAAACAAAGCTTTCCTAGATTTGGATGACCTTCTTTCTCTGCTTCACCAAAGTTCTGCACTTTTTTCTTAATTTTGTTCTTTATGGGGCTTTCAATGGTCTCTGGATTCAATCATGAAATATTAAGACTTCATGCTAAGGTGTTATATACACCATTTCACCCACTCGTATTATAAACCATTCTTCTATATATCTATCTATCCATCAAGTCTTTAATTTGGGGAACCATTTCTATTTTCCGCTCAGTCTTTCCCTGATGTCTATATAAGTTCTCTATCTGTCTTCATGTCTCCCTGCCGTAACTTTCAAATGTGGATAAATGGTTCGTTTGTTAGTAATTAATCCGATATTAGTCCCTGTTTCTCTTTAGGTACACCCTAGTTGTGGAATGGCAGCTTTCTGACATATGAAAATTTCCAGGGCAAGAATAATCCAATATTATCTCCTTGAAAGTCTAAACCTTTCTGTCTCTTTCAAGTATGACGATTTCCTGTGTATTCCCTTCTTCTATACAAAATTAATCTGTATTTATACCTGTCTGCCTGCATATCTGTCCTTTTTCGCATTCGAGGGCGGATACATGGGTTATTATTCCTTAATCTGGTGGCTGTAACATTTTTCTCTCATTGATAGGGACCGTTTATGCAAGTCATGAATTTACATTTTGTCTCCACTTTGAAAGTTCCACAAAAACATATGTATAATATTATCTTCTTGAAAGGCTAAACCTTTCCGGTTTCATTTGCTTACGTTTAATGAGTTACTCGTGTTGTTTTCTTTCTCTACAATCAAATCAGGTGTATCTATGTCTGTCTGATTGTCCGTCTGTCTTGGTTTTTTGTGTCTGTCTGATTGTCCGTCTGTTTTTTTGTGTGTGTGTCTGTCTCAGGTACAAAGGGTGAATACATGGCTCGGACGTTGTTTTATAGATCAAAATCAGCTGTATCTATGTCTGTTTGATTGTCCGTCTGTTTTGGGTTTTGTGTGTGTCTGTCTGATTGTCCGTCTGTTGTTTTTTGTGTGTGTCTGTCTCAAGTATAAAAGGTGAATACATGGCTCGAACGTTGTTTTATAGATCAAAATCAGCTGTATCTATGTCTGTCTGCCTGTCTGCAAGTTTGGCTGTCTGTCTCAAGTATAAAGAGTGAATGCGTGGCATGGACTTACTTTGGTAGCATCATGTAGAGAAGGTCCTCTGCTTTCTTCTTCTGTTCAAGGTAATCTGCAGTTCTCTCCTCTACCAGGGCCTCTAAGTTGTTTGCATACTGCTCCATTCTCGACAGTAAATTGTCCAGAATATTCCCTTTGTCTCCATCTCTGAAAGAGCAAAACATGGTACCTGATACTTAATTCACAGTAAATACGCATGTAACATGGTAGCTGATACTTAATTCACAGTGAATACGCATGTAACATGGTACCTGATACTAAATTCACAGTGTATACGCATGTAACATGGTACCTGATACTTAATTCACAGTGAATACGCATGTAACATGGTACCTGATACTTAGTTCACAGTGAATACGCATGTAACATGGTACCTGATACTTAATTCACAGTAAATACGCATGTAACATGGTACCTGATACTTAATTCACAGTGAATACGCATGTAACATGGTACCTGATACTTAGTTCACAGTGAATACGCATGTAACATGGTACCTGATACTTAGTTCACAGTGAATACGCATGTAAAGAACAAAACATGGTACCTGATACTTTAATTAACAGTAAATACGTATGTAAATTTATATCGACCATATCAGTTTCAATAAATATAAAAAGTTAGCTTAAGAAAGTTGTTTTCAACTTTTCTTTAGATCTGTTAAGAATATTTAATAATAATTATGTTCCCGTTTGCTAATTTTTTTTGCGATCTTGTACAGCTGGTTTTATTTCCAAAGTTTGTAAAAATTTTTATTCTGCAATGTTTTACTTTTATATACATACTTTTAAGTGATATGATCAATGTTGCAAGATTGTTAAGTTCTATGTATAAAAAAACCCACAAAGAAACAAACAAAAAATAAAAGCAAAAAACACCAACAAAACAAAGCACAAGTCCTGACGAAGGCAATTATTGATTGATTGATTGATCGATTGACCAATCGATCGATGCTTTTGTTAGGTAATTCATTTTCAAAAAAAGGGCCATAAAAGGCACATGGGCCCCTCAAATTACTTTGCATATTTTTTGTTGTTCAAGTATTAATGTTAAAAGAAAAGAAAATAAAATAATTAAAAAAAAACCATCTCAAAATGGATCAACGAAAGCGGTGTACCAATATTCTTATTGGTGTGATACCGATCTTGTATAATGTTTACTGCATTACAGACTTATTTCTTGCCACCTTTTGGATGGGATTATTTTGTAAAATGAGCACATAAGAATAAATTCTGTCTTCGTATCAGATATATGCCGTTACCATATCAAAAACAGAGAAATGTATTCAAAGATTTTGTTAATCCACTAACATGAATACACAGCAGAATGTTTTAAAAGTAATCTATAAATGCATCCGAGACAGCATGGCATTTGTACCTTTGTGATTGGCACCACATTCTTGACAAGTTTTGAGTATGAATATATTTGCTTACTACTGCGTCACACTTCATGTGATCGTAAGACCCGCAGATAACTATCAACCGTCGTCTTTGAAGAAAACACGGAGATTTCGTTCTTTTACTCATCATGCACAGCGTTAGGTATGCTTCCCTAACTATATTCAGACTAGCTTTATGTGAATGGCGCCACTATTGTGCGTATGACGTCACTGACAAGCCTTATATACTTGTGTATAAGTCGATACCAACTGCAAACTGCATAGACCCAGATCTGTCGTTGCATAATGCGCCGGCAGATCTGGGTCTATGCAGTTTGTAAGGACTAATTAGTAGAACAAACAACACAGACACTGATCTGCCGGCGCATTATGTGACGGCAGATCAGGGTCTATGTTGTTTGCATTTGGACTCTGTTTATACGCGAGTACAGACGGTAGTTAGCTGGGTATGATATTGGCTGGACACCAGCGAATAGAAAAGTGAAGCTCAAGCGCAAAGTCTCCAAAAATGTGGTATTCTGAAATTTAAGTGGAAGAAATTTTGACAATACAATTTCAAAATTTTCTAAGTTTGCAAGTATCGTATTTGATTCAAAGCTCTTGAGCTCGTGCTGAAGTTTTGGCTGAAACAGTTTCGAGAACAATGTGGCCTGGTAATGAATTCTATTATATCCCATTTCATAACACAATTTTTCTTTTGTTGTTGTTTTTTTCTTCCCATGATATAAAAATTCTGAAATATAAATATAAGAAGAAAAATATAGATCCGGCTACATAAAAAGCTAGCTGCACTGACCAAAGCAGTCTCCTCAGATACAAAATCTACTCCCCCCCCCCGGACAGTTTGTACTTCCCTACCGATTTTAAAAACTAGAAGCATCAAGGATATAAAAAATGTACAGAACTTAGTCATTTAATTCATCAATTTATAATTTATGACCTGATTGTCGCCATGGGGTCTCTAACACTGTCATCTTGTTCGCGTTTCAGACCGAACGAGAGTTTCTTTACTAACGCGGTCGCTATATTTGCGTGGGCTAGTCTAATATTTCAGACAGCAGATGTGATGTAGTTCGCCGTCTTCGATAAGCTCCAAATAATTCCGTAAATTTCCGTAACTATGGGAGTTACATCCTATGAACACATATTTATAAGAATTACACCTTTTTATTTTGTTCAACATTTTTTAAAATAAAAATATTGAAACTAGACATTGCAAATATTGGATGCAGACGACATAGTTTTTACTGAAAAATGGACTGTTCTAGGAACCGGAAAAGGACAGTGAACAGCCTGGTTGATTGCACCAACAGCTTCCGTTTGGTTTGAAACGCAAACAAGATGACAATGTTAGGGGCCCCCTGGCGACAATCCGATTATAAGTTATAAATTGATGAATGAAATGACTAAGTTTTGTCCACTTTTTATATCCTTGTTGTTTTTAGTTTTTAAAATGGCTAGGAAGGTACAAACTGCCGTGAGTGCATGCAAATAATATAAGACTGACAACCACAGTATCCGTTTCGTAACAACATACCACCCAGATGCCCCAATACTAGGGCAGATTGTCCGGAGGCATTATCACATTACTAACTCATCTACACGTCAAAAGGAGGTCTTTAAAGAAACACCTATGGTCAATTACCGTCGACCAAAAGACTTTAAAGACCACTATGTGCGTGGGCAGTTGAACTCAAGCCATAGTAAGGAAGCAGAAACATGCCCTAGAGTACTACTTTCAAGCGTTCATAAACAGGAGTTACTTACAAGATCAGTTAAAGGTTAGGATAAACTAAAAGTAGAAACATCATTTAGGTCCTGACGTGCAAGATTTGTGCCATGCAATATGTTGGCGAAACATACGATTTTAGAAAAAGAATGAACAATCACAAAATCCATGTCAGAAACAAGGTCAACACCACACTTGACAACCATTTGAACTCAGCCCTATAATCTCTCCAGTCTCTTTAAATGCTGTCAGTTGAGTGACAAAACTGATGGACTACCAATGAAAGTGGACATTCAGAACAAATATTGGATATTGCATTTGTGAACACATGGCGAAGTTTACTTAAAGTATATAATTTTATTTACAACGATCCCAAAGTGTTCTATTTAACCCACCGTGTGTCTGCTTCTTTACTGCCAGTTTGTTCAGCCCCACTCTCTTTTAGTGACATCAAGTTATTAGTATTATTACTATGTCATCCCACCAGTTTCCCCTGTAAAGCAAATACATTCATATATCTGTTTCTCGTAGTGGAACTTACATCTGGGATGTCATAAAAGCAAAAAAATAATGCACCGCTACAGATGGCGCCTTATGAAACCCGACTTTCTCGCAATGACGTAGATAACTAGGTCATGCCAAGCAGTATAACACTGCACTGTAGTCTGCTAGCTTAAATCCAAACCTGTTCGACTTATTCATACACAATAGGTCCCTCTCTAGACTTGTCGCTATTTCTTCTGTTATTCGGCTCTTTTTCTTTCGTTTAAACCTCTTAATTCTTCTAAATAGTTTCGCTACTCTGTGTCAAATGAAAATTATCTATTTCTCTATGCGTGTCACTCCTTGTGTGTGTGTGTGTGTGTTCTTTGTTGATTCCATGAGAAAGACCTTGCTTTTGGTCGAAACGTAGGAAAAACTTTGTTAGTTTCCCCGCGGTCCGTTCACCAACTTGTGTCACACACACAGACACACAGACACAGACACACATACATGCTTGTGCTCTTAAAGCCAGTTTTAAGTCGCTAAGTTGCTAATGCCATTTCAATAAAAGTCCAGTTTTCACCTCCATCGAATGAAGCCTGGTTTCGAAATACCCCGGTGACCGGAACATGTTTAAACATCACTCGGCCTATAGACAGACAGAACAATAGGATTAGACAACAAGCGTTATGCCGTGTTATCCAAGATGAGCTGGCAATAATTCCGAAGATAATTTCCATGGTAACATTGTACCATGTGATGGATATGTCCTGAGATTTTGCTTCTAATCGATATATGTTCTATTAATTAATCAGGCCAGAAGGACTAAATGACAAGTAATTCAAGGGTTCTCGTCCAGAATTGATTAATGTGCAAGTACAACAGCTTCATATAATCAAATTCATCTAACACAATACTTAAAGACACTACAGAAAGGCAGTATGAATATTTTAGTTACTGAGATGCTAGGCGATGGATTAAACTGTTGGTAAATTTCTTTCCAATGAAATCTATTGATTCTTTTTTTCTTTTTTTTTCTTTTTGTTTTTGTTTTTTATATGGAAGGTTTCATCCGCAGACTGCTCCAGGTGGTCACTTAAACGTACGTTCTCCTCCATTTTGTAGGAGTTTCATGTTTTTTTTTGTTGTTGTTGTTGTTTTTTTTGTTTTTGTTTTTAGTGGGTACATGCGCCGAAGTTTGTCTAGTTGACTGGTGGAGCCCCGGGTGGCCGTGTGGTCTAAGGCGCTCTGCTTTACAGATCACAGACATCTCACCTCTGTCCGCGTGGGTTCAAATCTCGACTCGACCAACGTGGGTATGTGAGAAAGCTTGTCAGTAGCTTCTCGTGGGTCGGTGGTTCTTCTCGGGGGTTTTCACGGGTTCTTCCTCCACCAAATATACTGGCCGCCATGTATAGTCTATCATGTGCTGAAAAATGGCGTTAAACCCACAAAACCAAATCAAACTGTCTACATGTTTGAAGTTGGCTAAATGGCTCATATTATATATGTAACTTTACTTGATTGTTATTTATTTTTCTTTCAAGGCAAGCCGCTCCTTCTTCCTTCAACCAGGAGACAAATCACGTTGGTGATAGTATGAGAGTTTTATGCCATGTTTAAGATCCCACAAAGCTATCGCACGGTGTCATGTACTTATTGAGCTACTTAGTAATGTAAATATGACTTCTTTCGTTTGGATTCGAGGATTTCATAGATTCATCCCATGACTAGTGATTAGTTTCATTGCAAAATGGTTCTCATCAAAGGCTGGAAAAATTTCTTTGTATTACCTTCAAGGGATGGCACATTCTTTAACATTGTAACATATTTTTGCAAATGAGTCAATGCTTTTAATAACCAGTACTACAAAAGAACAAAATGAATTGCCTTCATACCGATGAGACGATAAATAGATAAATGATCTGCATTGTCATACGGCAAGAGGTTCTCAAACTGTGGTCCGCGAGCTCCATTCATATCCTATATGAAACATTGTCTTTAATAGTCACGTGATCCGCGAAAAAAAATAGTTTGAGAACCACTGCCATAGAGTATTTCCTGAACCGATTACACATGTTCATTTCAAACGCTTATCAGTCTTGCAAATTAACGTAATTCGTCTGAAAGCAATACAATTTCAGGTATATATTTGGTATTCACATTTCTTTTCCACAACACAATTCAGTGCTATGTATTAATTACTATGCACAGGTGTATATTTATGTCAAAGGCTTTCTGGCTATTTGAATAGATCACGATACAGTTGATATTATTACTTAAGGTATTATTTCACAGGAATTATAAAACTGATTATTCAGTTAAAATACTCCAATTAATGTATTGTCTAAGCAAGCGCAATGTAATAAGGTAATAATGGCTTCCATTAATTTTGAGTCACGCTGAGTCTCTATGACAACCTGATTTCTTTCTTTTCCAAATTTCTCATATAGGTCATGTGAATCCGACTACCATTCACACAGATAGAAAAAAGATCTTCATTCATCCAGGAAGATTTTGGCGAACCCAAACATGGCGTGACGCAACTAACCGATATAACTGCATACGCAGTCCTTAAAAGTTCTAGCAAGACTGTTCCATATCTCCAGGGGTGGGGGTGGGGTGGGGGGTGAGGTGTGTGTTTGTATGTGTGTGTGTGTGAAGGTAATTTTCTCAAAGGTAAACGTAAATAAATCCAGCTACCCGCTGGACTTACAAGAATGTGTTGCCATTTTTTTCTTTAGGGGGTGGCGGGGGGGGGGGGGGGGCAATTCTGTTTGACAAGAATAAGATGCATAGTACCTTAGACCATCCCAGAATGACAGATTCATTTTGTACATATTTGTACCGATGGGAATGGAACAAAACAGATGGAAAAATATGGTAAAATTGAAGCAAATCATCGGATATAAAAAGGCAAAGGACAAATGTTTCCAGATGTGGATACATAAAACATGTAATTAATACTCGTAGATGTTTGTTTGATTTGGATTGGTTTAGTATTTTACGGCACAGGAACACGGGAAGGCGTCGAGGCAATTGGAGTAAACTGTCGTGTCCGAGGACACACCAAAGCAGCCGACCCAAGTTGATCCGATGGTAGAATTCGCACCCGGGCCATCTAGGTCGCGAATCTGGCACGCTAACCACTGAGATACTGCTGGAAAACCAATAAGCGCAGAGCTCTTTTTAATAAAACAACGACATTAGTTTGTTGCATACATAACTATTTAAAGCAAGGTTCATGACAATTCTATTACGATGCAATCTGTTTCCATATTTCATACACTGATTACAACGTTCGTACTTATAGGACTATCGTTATCTCTACATAAACTTCCGAATAAACATGTAAATTACACGGAAGTATACTTTAGTTGGTCTTACTTGTTCAATTTCCTGATGATGTTCTTGAGATGTGTAAAGTCTGGTCGCTCCATGGGGTCTTCTGACCAACACTTTCTTATTACTTCAGCCAATTCGTCACATGGGCAGTCGTATTCCTCCAGAGTAGGTCGAAAGTATGGCTTCAAACCGTTCTTCACTTTTTCGTAGATTTCTGTGAAAAACAACACGAACCATAGTAAACCCATGCACAAGGAAACAAGTTACAAATTGATAGAATCAACGGATTTATGAAATGTGCGGTTCATAATCAACACGATTCGCAGTATGTTGTGCGTCAGTCCATATGCAACAAGAGCAAGTGCGCATTTGAACAAGACACAACGTGGTTGGAAGAGAGGCTGTGAGACAGGTAATCGATGCGCTATGTACTATAAAACAAAGTAATACTTGGGACCGCTACCAATTAACCATATAGACGTATCAGTACATAATCAAGTTCATAAAGAGAAACGTATCCGAACAGCATTTAAATTGCATACATGCTGATACTTTAATAAAGGAGAGGAAACAGAAAGTTGGACTACTTGTACTCGATCCATTTGCCCTGTATACATTTTCTCTATAGAAATCAAACAACCAACAATTTTAATTACCCGTTTTAAACACGACATTGATTTTACTGGCATTTCTACACAAATCGCCATGAATGTATGCATAGGGTTTAACGGCACATCAGTACAATCCTGGCTATATGTGCCGAGTAAGTTTAGGTATCCCCAAAAGGGCACACAAGACAGATAAAAATGGGTACAATCATAAAAATATAAAGTCCACGTTTTGATACCAAACCGCACTCTTTAAAAAAAAGTCCAATATATTCTCAGATGGAACACCTTCATGTGACGCATTCCAGGGCAAAACGGTAGCCCCCATTAGTTTCCTCTAACGAAATGCAGTAGGGCACATCGGTCCTACTGGTCTATTCTACATCCCGGAGCCCGCATGGGTACTATATTAGTACAAGTATCAGTTGACATAGATGTTTTAGTGCTAAGCTGTGTTGAAAACAAAGGTGCATATTAGGATATATATATATATATATATATATATATATATATATATATATATATATATAGAGAGAGAGAGAGAGAGAGAGAGAGAGAGAGAGAGAGAGAGAGAGAGAGAATTACAAATATACACCAAACAGAGCGGTAAGTGCTATCCCTGGATCCTACAGGAGAATGCTTGATAACATTAACTTTTTTTAAAAAATAAATAATATTATCATACAGGTTAGTTAAAATTTTAATCTCGACCATGCACACATCACCAAAAAATGATGATACAAAGTCATATGCATTCGTGCGTAGCAGACATGTCCGCATGTCGACCCAGTAATTAATTCTCATCTAAGTACACAGACCATCTGGATACCTACTACTGTGTACTTAGATAAAAATTAATTACTGGGTCGACATGCGGGTGTGTCTGCTATGCACCAATTGCCCTATACCACCAACTTTGTAGCATCATTTTTTGGCGATGTGTGCATAGCCGAGATGGTATAGGGGTTGATGCTTACAGGCAAGGTGATGGGTGCCTTAACCCGCGGATCCGGGTAAGAATCTCCGTAGAGTACGAATTGAAATTCTCTGACCTTTATGATAATATTATTAAATCGTATATATACACCAACCAGAGCGGAACGTACCTTACATGAGGATGCGGCGTGATAAATGAAATTACATGGGGATAATATTATCATGAAAGTTAGAGAATTAAAAGTCGTCTCCGACTAAGAATATACCACAAACCCCTATAGCCTCTTGACTAAGCACACATCCCCCAAATAGATGAAACTTGGTCGTAAATATAGGCATTAATGCGCAGCATACACGCTTGCTTGGTAACCCTGAATGAAAATGTTACTTTTACCCCACATGACGTTTCTTCCTTGTGTGATTTTGTAGCAGAACGAGCACCTTCTGATATTGAATTTGTTATACCCAGATTCTCTGTTTGTGAAGTTTATAACATTCTTTTCAGTCTTGATCGGAAAAAAGCTACCGAACCAGATAGGATTAGTGCCAAAATATTAAAGCTTTCTGCACATATTATAGCTCCATCTCTCACTGATCTGGTCAATAATTGTCTAGAAACTGGTGTAATCCCAGATTATTGAAGCAAGGCAAAATTAGTCCTATTGATAAAGGCGAACTCAAGAATAACCCATCAAATTATAGACCTATTTCTATCCTGCCCGTCATTTCAAAAATAATTGAGAAATGCATTTATACCCACCTATTACGCTATCTCAATAAATATAACCTTCTACGCCGATGTCATTCGGGATTCAGACAAAATGACTCCAGTCAAACTGACCTCACTAAACTTATAGAGGAAAGGCTATCCGCTATTAACTCAGGTAAAATCCCTGGGGTTGTCGTTATAGATTTCAAAAAGGCTAATGATATTGTTGATCACGGTATTATTCTGAATAATTAGCAGTCTGTACATTTTCAACTATCACACACTCTTTGCTCAAATCTCACTAAACAAACAGGACTCAAAGTGTCAGTAGTGGAAACTACTCATCAGCATCAGAACCAGTAAAATGTGGCGTCCTGCAAGGATCCATTTTAGGACCTGCCTTTTTCTAATCTTGATAATCAAGCTACCTCTTTTTTTAAATATTCTAATTCCGATATATTCGCTGATAACACAGCTATCCACCATTCGGATACATCCGTCGTCGATTATCATCTTCAGATCGATATTCAATCTGTTCTAAAGTGGTGTAAGCAAAATAAAATGCACCTAAATCTGTTAAAAACTACGTGTGTGACAATGTCTCCACTCCGAAACAGTAGACAATTCCTGCACTCAAACTTTTGCTCACTGACCTTGAACTTGCCTCTGTATACTCTATAAAAATTGCTACGTATCTTCATTGATAACTTATCTTCACTGGGACAACCAAGTTAATCACATTTGTCTTTTACTGAGTAAACGGATTGCACTTATGAAAATTCTTTCAAATTATGTTTCTGAAAATGTTCTTCAAATATATTACAATAGCTTTATTTTGCAAATCTTAGATTATGGGTGCGCTATTTGAGGCAACTGCAGCACCACTCTAACTGCTAAGATTACTGAATTGCAAAAACGAGCTGCCCGAGTAATTCTAAAAAAAAAATTTTCACACCATCGTCTGAAATGTTTTAAATATTAAATTGGTTACCGTTTTGTGAACGTGTTGCATTGCAAAAAGGTTGCATGATGTACAAAACGGTTAATGGACTTGTACCTGATTATCTATCTATCTTATCTCACCAAACCGATAATATATGACCATGACCGTCGTTCATTTTCCAATAGTATATTTGAATTTTACGATCTCGCTCTTCCGATTTCGAAAAATCTCTCCTTGAATGGGGTCCAAAATTATGGAATACTATTCCTACGGAAATTAGAAATGCAACTTCTTATTGTAAATTCAGGCCCTTTTATAATGACTGTCTTTTGACTCACCGCTAATGGCTATCCAGACTTATACTAGCATTTTTATTGCATACACATATTTTCGTGTTCTTTTATTGTTTGAATGATATCATCAGCTATTATTTTACATGTCATTTTCCTCAGTCTTTTATATAGTATTACTAGTTTTAACTTATGTATATGCGTATATAGTTTGTCTACATTTTTTAGGACCGTATGAGAGATTAACTTTAATGTTAAATATGTTATCCTCTTACAATAAAAACATTATTATTATTATTATTATTATTATTATTATTATTATTATTATTATTATTATTATTATTATTATTATTATTATTATTATTATTATTACCGAGTAATTAACTCTCATCTAAATAAACCATTACTGTCATTACTGATTGCTGTGACAGAAATTAAGGTATATATAAGTTAATACTGATACTAGCCCATGTTTCTCTTCATAACAGGGACCGTACACACAAATCATGGAATAGCAGTTTCTGAAACATTAATGTTCCAGGGCAAGATTCGTATAATATCATCACTTTGAAGGTATAAACCTTTACGTCTCCCTCTTTCAAGTTTGCCAAGTTCCTCGCATATTTCCTTCTTCAAATACCAAATTCATCTCAATTTATATCTTTTTATTTATTATGTATTTTTCATGCTTAGCAGATACACTCGCTTGGTTAGAGAATTATAATTCGTCCCTTACTAAGAATCAACCCCGGGTTTGCAAGTGCGACTACTCGTAAAAGCCTATATGTGTGTATATTCGCACAGAAAATATCAGTAGTAACATAATTCTCCTTCCCAATTCAAAGTAAAACAGCATAAAAAAGAAGATAAAAAGTATATCCACATTGTGGGATTTGAACTTAGTTCGTACGCATGCGAGGCGGACGTACGACTAGACCACGCTAGCGTCTAAAAATAGCTCACATTTCTTGGTCATAATGTTATCGATGTCTACCGACGGGACAGTGAAAAAATATTCCTGGTATTCCACTCCAGTGAATTCTCAAAATCATTTCTCTTGGAAAATACAGTAATTCACGGTCTAGTATAAAACGAATGCCTTTATTCACGACTAAATTAGATCGTTTTTGGGTGGGATGTGCGCTTAGACGAGTGGGTATTGGGGTTTGGTGCGTGCAGACAAAGCGATGGATGCCGTAACTCGTGGACATGTGTTTGATTCTCAGTAGGGGACGAATATTAGTTCTCTAACCTGTATGATAAATATTCTTGCTCCACACACAAACACACACACACACACACACACACACACATATATATATATATATATATATATATATATATATATATATATATATATATATATATATATATATATATATATATAGTGTATATTGTGAACAGTAATTAAGAAAAATCTTCATATGTAAAACCGTAAATTCCTCAACTTCTTTCTCTATTTTCATGAGCCAGTATATTTACTTTTGTGCCTTTGTAATTGAGATAACCTATTAAAATAAATCTTTAGAGTATTTTCGATGTTTTATGCTTCCTTGTGTACTTTGTTAAATTAAACAAAACGCTTCAGGATCACCTAAATCTCTTTTTTATATGCTTTTGCAGTTGAGGTTTCCAATTAAATAAAATCGTCAGGGAATGTTCGATATTTTATGCTTCCTTATATATAAAAACATTACTGATATTCATTATCCACGATAGAGTGTCCCTTGTTCATTTGTTCTTTTCAAGCAAATAAATGAACCAGTTTGTTAAATTACTGGATTCTTATTGGACCCTTTAGTTAACTGAATAGTCGTGGCATTCATAATTGATTCGAAAAGTAAAGAAGGATAAAAAAAAAATATACAAAATCGTAAGCAGCACAGCTTCAGTGAAATATGTTTTCATAAAGCGATAAGGTTTTATGAAATCGATAGAGTGGCGTATCTTATTATATTTTGCGTTGTTATATCTGCAGTCAATGGAATTTATAAATTAACTTCATTCGTCCTGCACAGTAACAGTTGTATTGTGGTACTGTTATTGTTTTGGTAACGGCAAAAACAGTTTTATCCGAGCATTATACCCTTGATTCTGATAATTTATCAAAATGCAATGTTGAATATATATGAACCCTCCTCCCCCCCCCACACACAAACCTTTCAAAACAATAGAAAGAAAGAAAGAAAAGAAAGGCCACCGACCATGCTAACCACAGGAAAACTGCTAGCTGAGCCACATGCCTCAAAAGCCACATGCCTCAATAACTAAAATTAATTTCTGATTCTGATTGTAAACGTCAGCCGCAAGGCACTTGTTTCATTCGCACAGTTCTCATAATTGATCGATGACAGAGTAAATAGTTCTAGAACTATGATCTCATTAATTCATCTCTCCATGACAGATTGGAGGAGACCTGACACTTATGTCAATTAGCGCTATTTGCCAAGAATGATATTGCTTTCGAAAAAGAGACTGCATCACATAATTGAGGAAATCCCTTGAGTGTCTATAGCATAATGAGGTGAACACATTCTTTTATTGAAGTCGGAACATTGACCCTCAGCGATTGCGTCAATGATTACTAGTTTTTCAAATAGTCATAAATGGAAGAAAAAATAATCTACAACGCGACAAACTTCCAAACGTAAATAATAAGACTGAGTTGTAGCTGAAACCTTAACTAGATTAGAACTATGCATTTATTTACCTGTTGGACTGAGGTCCAAATTTGCCAAATAGCACACACCCATACGATAGACTATCTCTTGGCAGATGATGGCAAAGCTGTACACGTCTCCTTTTGGTGTCCCGTTCGGAGGTCGATTGTGCACGCGTAAAATTTCTGGTGCAGTCCAAAGCAAGCCTAAGGATAGGTTTAGAGACAAAAATGTGAAACTTGAATGTATATATATATATATATATATATATATATATATATATATATATATATATATATATATATATCGCGCATATCAACTGGCAGCAGAGTTCAACTTTTAAAATGATTAAGCTATCCCATAATAAGTAGGAGGATACGAGTTCTTCGATTAAATAACATACTGCAATGACAAAGCTAAAGTATGAAGAAATCCTTTAACTTAAAGGACTAGGATATAAAACCCAAATTAAGTAATGAGAAAATAGAGATAAAGATTTTTTTTTTTATTGACAATTGCAAATAATATCTAATGTGTTCTAATTTTCTAATTGAAGTTGCATACTGATAATGCAATAAAGCTATATTTTGAAATTTTAAAAAATCAATATAACTAGTCACTCAAACAGGACAAATACTTTTCCTCCTTGTCTTTCTATGCCTATTAGACAAGAAATCCACACAGTGGTGGCGCAAGGGGGTGGAGGGAGAAATTTGCCCAAGGCGCCAGGCGAAGTGGGGGGGGGGCGTCGGAAGCTTTTTATTTTTGCAGCTGTAAAGGAGGCTTAGATGGGGGGGGGGGAGGGGGAGAATGGAGGTTGGCAACTGACATAAAAACTGTTCTATGTGGCAACGTTGGGGCGCCACTAAAGAACATTGCCCCCGGGGGCATCGAACCCTCGCGCCGCCACTAAATCAACACTGTTCTGACTATTACCTACATGCCTTAACTATCTTTTATACAATACTTTTTATGGTCTTCTCGTAAATGAGGTAAACAATACTTGAATTGTACACCCATTTCATTTGATACAATAGTTACTAAAAGCGAGAGTGGCTTACTTCTGTAGTATGCATAAGATCCCTCCTCCACTTCCGCGTCCTGGCCTCGCAGTGCATATAGACCAAAGTCTGTTATCTTCAGCACAAACCGACTATCAACTACACAGTTTGTACTTTTAAGGTAACCATGGCTTCTGATTTCTGTTGAATGTAAATAAGCCATTCCCTGAAATGAATATGCATATGCTATTATTAATACACGCATCAAATTGCCATTTTTGGATAATCAATTTGCAAATAAGAGAGTAAAACTCAAATTAATTTTACAGGCGTCATCAAAAGTCTTTTGAATTTGTTCTCCAAATTGAATGATCATTATTGTTTCGAGATACATTTTCCTCAATCTCGAACAGCGGCGGCTATTTTTATTCGAAATCAAATAAGAAAAAGACAGTGGAGTCGGAATTACACATATAAGAATGTGTAAAATTACACAATCATCTCTACAGATTTTTTTTTCTTCAGTTTTAACGGCACTTTAAACACATTAACGACTATATCATGCCGAAAAAATGGGAGCCAAGTAATTTTCCCAAAGACACACCGTGTCAGCCGACTCGAGCTAGCCTAGGCGGGTAACAAACCCTTGGATTACGTGTCCGATACTCTACCAAGTGAGCTATCGCAACACCCTAAGGCTCTCGGGTATTTTATGCAAATCAACAACGTACCTATGATATTGCTTCTCATTAAAAAAGAATCTTGTTTGTCTTTTAGATACTTGTATATAGCTTGATTACATATGTTATTTTTTGTATCGAAATCTTAAGCCAAAACCTTAAGCAAAAGAAGAAGATGTAAACGAGACTCTGTGGAAATTGTTTAGTTTGTATTAAGTGGAATTCTTTATGAGAGAGTTAACAAATTATAACTGATTCAACAAGTAATACTGACCCTGACAATATCCTGCATTAAGGAGTATCTAAACATCCAGTCCAACTTAATCTGCTCATTTTCTAGGACGTCCTGAAAGATCAAAATTATATTTTCACTATTACCTCATAAAATTGGTCCTAAAAATTTAATTGCAGCCCTCTGACCACAAGCAGCATCTTTAAACACTTTTGGAAGCACATTTCCAGTTGTATAAGTCCCCTGTGGTAATTATACTGGCAGTTTGTGATACCTATAATGACTGAACTCGAACTGCAAAAAGTATTAAAAAATCAATTGTAACAGCATTGGAAACATTTGTTCATGCATCCTTTACATGCAAAGAAACTTCTTTGCCATACGAATTTTTTTTTTTTTGTGATGGCACTCCATGACTCGTTGTATAACATAAAATATTAAATAACCTGTCAACGACCTGATTATTTATAAAGCTAATGTACCTCTATTATTACATGAAATTGTGGTTCTAATGTATGTTTATTTTTTCATTAAGAATGTGCTTTGTCCGTATGCATTGAAACTCCGCTTTCCTTGCCAGTGTCGTACTCCAGACAAGACAGCATCTGACATCGTGGCTCCGCCTAATAGAACACCTCCTCCCCAACTGGAAAAAGATCATTCCCTTTTCTTGTTTGCACTGGAAATTTGATTACTATCAAAATCAATAATCACCTAATGGCGGGTCAATGTCCCTGACTTTTTGGCAAAAGTGCAAACACATGCACATTGTCGCCATATATGTACCTATAGAAAAATAAGTTTCCTAATTAATTTCGAACACGGATGGATCCTAATTAATTTAGAACACGGATGGATCCTAATTAATTTAGAACACGGATAGCTCCAAATTTCGAAAGTGCAACTTATACTGATAGTGTAGGCTTATACATCTATAATTAGGATATTTACTACTTATTTTTTATTATAAAAAAAACCCTCAGCTAAATCTTACCACGTACACTGTAGGGGATACATGAAATGTGTCTTGACAAAATTTTGTCACATCTTCAGACTAGTTGCACTTAACCAACCCCTAAACTTACAAGAAAGCTATACGTCTGTATAAGCTGTTACATTCTTCTTTGGACCCCAAAAGACTCAGCCGAACCGAGTAGAAGCTGAATGCATTTGCTAATTGTAAATATTGATTCATCATGGGAGATACGGCTGAGAGAGTTAAATAAGTCCCGTATTTAAATCCTTTATAATTTTCTTTTCTTTTATTCATCTAGTATTTATCTGAATTTTCATACCTGTAAGCTAGTATTTGTCTGAATGTACACACCTGTAAAAAAGCCAGTAATTGCCTGAGTGTACACACCTGTAAGCTAGTATTTGTCTGAGTGTACACACCTGTAAGCTAGTATTTGTCTGAATGTACACACCTGTAAGCTAGTATTTATCTGAATGTACACACATGTAAGCTAGTATTTGTCTGAATGTACACACCTGTAAGCTAGTATTTATCTGAATGTACACACCTTTAAGCTAGTATTTGTCTGAATGTACACACGTGTAAAAAAGCTAGTATTTGTCTGAATGTACACACCTGTAAGCTAGTATTTGTCTGAATGTACACACCTGTAAGCTAGTATTTATCTGAATGTACACACCTGGAAGCTAGTATTTATCTGAGTGTACACACCTGTAAGCTAGTATTTGTCTGAATGTACACACCTGTAAGCTAGTATTTATCTGAGTTTACACACCTGTAAGCTAGTATTTGTCTGAATGTACACACCTGTAAGCTAGTATTTATTTGAATGTACACACCGGTAAGCTAGTATTTATCTGAATGTACACACCTTTAAGCTAGTATTTATCTGAATGTACACACCTGTAAGCTAGTATTTATCTGAATGTGCACACCTGTAAGCTAGTATTTATCTGAATGTACACACCTGTAAGCTAGTATTTATCTGAATGTACACACCGGTAAGCTAGTATTTGTCTGAATGTACACACCGGTAAGCTAGTATTTATTTGAATGTACACACCGGTAAGCTAGTATTTATCTGAATGTACACACCTGTAAGCTAGTATTTATCTGAATGTACACACCTGTAAGCTAGTATTTATCTGAATGTACACACCTGTAAGCTAGTATTTATCTGAATGTACACACCTGTAAGCTAGTATTTATCTGAATGTACACACCGGTAAGCTAGTATTTGTCTGAATGTGCACACCTGTAAGCTAGTATTTGTCTGAATGTACACACCGGTAAGCTAGTATTTATCTGAATGTACACACCTGTAAACTAGTATTTATCTGAATGTACACACCTGTAAGCTAGTATTTATCTGAATGTACACACCTGTAAGCTAGTATTTGTCTGAATGTACACACCTGTAAGCTAGTATTTGTCTGAATGTACACACCTGTAAGCTAGTATTTGTCTGAATGTACACACCTGTAAACTAGTATTTGTCTGAATGTACACACCTGTAAAAAAGCTAGTATTTGTCTGAGTGTACACACCTGTAAGCTAGTATTTATCTGAATGTACACACCTGTAAGCTAGTATTTGTCTGAATGTACACACCTGTAAGCTAGTATTTGTCTGAATGTACACACCTGTAAGCTAGTATTTGTCTGAATGTACACACCTGTAAGCTAGTATTTATCTGAATGTGCACACCTGTAAACTAGTATTTATCTGAATGTACACACCTGTAAGCTAGTATTTATCTGAATGTGCACACCTGTAAACTAGTATTTGTCTGAATGTACACACCTGTAAAAAAGCTAGTATTTGTCTGAGTGTACACACCTGTAAGCTAGTATTTGTCTGAATGTACACACCTGTAAGCTTCCTTTCTGACAATACTCTGTGAGTATACACATGTGAGGCGCATCGATGCAAGAGCCTATAAACCGGACTACATGATCGCTCTGTAGATCCTTTATCTGAAAGAAGATGTAGAAAATCAATTAACATATTTCTTTGCACAGATTAAAGTATAAGGAGATTAACATTACAATGTGGGTATGTGAGAAAACTTGCCAGTAGCTTCCCGTGAGTCGGTGGTTCTTCCCGGGGACTTCCTCCACCAAATATACTGATCGCCATGTAAAGCCTATCATGTGCTGAAAAATGGCGTTAAACCCAACAAAATCAAATCAAATGAGATGAACATCAACAACATATGACTTTCTTAGATCTGCAGACAATTTTTGCATAGAGCTTATTTCAGCGTGCTGAACAGTTTCTAAATAATTATAACACATTCAAAAGTTGGTCCGATAGATACTAAAAAATATATATTGCATGCATAATCGCTGTCTCGTGAAAAAAAAAAGTTGCGAAAATGTGATGGCGTTTTGTGATCCAAATGTATGCATGTTGTTCACATGAACACCTACACCATCTTATGGTCTAAATCATTGAACAGTCATGTTGTTCATGCTCAAAATCTTTGAACAGTCATCGCCACCCGCCTATTACTTTGAAGAAAAAAAAAACAATAAGTAATGATACCTACATGTTGTACATTACTACGAAGACCGAAAATATCATTGATTTTATGTAACTTTCTGTATCTCTCTTATAAATGCTTTTCCTGATTCTCCATGCGTCATTTATTTAAATGTGTTATCTACGAGAGAAGCATACAATCAATTAAGGGGGAGTAAGTTCTGAAAATCTCAGTGCTTTGCCTAAATCGACATGGAGTTATATCCCTTATATTGTCATTTGCAGCCTCTCTGATAAGGGAGAATTATACGCCCAGCCTCTCTGATAAAGGAGAAAGATACGCTTGACTCGAGGACTGCAGGTCTAATACATTATCCAGACAGTACATGGTCAAGTCTGGTACATTTGATTTGATAGGCTTTTTATCATCTGCACCACGGAACAAGTTGAAATATTAATACTCAGGCTCAGTCAGGTATAAATTACATAGAAACAATCATTTTTAGATATAAATCCTGATCTCTATGGGATTTAACAAATTCTTAGCTGTTAGTTTGCCTTGAAATATTGCCATCTATTTCAAAGATACTCACACACACAAAAATGTGTCAGAGGCAGCTGTATGAGAATTGATGTATTTATAGGACAAGATAAAATCACTAAATCTACATAGCCTAAATTCTAAGTGTTCAAGATTTAAGATATGATTCATGCTCTATCTATCTATATATCGTTGTATACAAAATGCATTCAAGTTCAAACAAGACTTGAATTTAGATAAAAAGGAATTTCAATTCTCTTTCAGTATACATGAGAATCGTAATGTCTGACACCGCCCTGTAAAGTATTCAGTTATTATATATATATATATATATATATATATATATATATATATATATATATATAGAGAGAGAGAGAGAGAGAGAGAGAGAGAGAGAGAGAGAGAGAGAGAGAGAGAGGGAGGGAGAGAAACAAATATACTTGAACAAACAGCAGAACAGCGGAAAGTGCTATCCTTCCATCCTACAGGAGAATGCTTGATAATAATAAGTGAATTTTTAAAATATGAAGAAATAAAATTATCATACACGTTAGAGAATTTTTAATTCGTACTCTACGGAGATTCTGACCCGGATCTGTGGAATATTTTGACTATCTGCATTTGTATTCTTTTTCTTTATCACACCTAATTTCATCTTCGAATATTGTTCTGAGGAGTTTGAGATGAATCTGTCACCTGTCACTATCTTACTAATATTCATTTTTTTTGGGTGCTCATCTTACTCTGCTTTGTGAGCCATTGTGTAGAGTTTGTCAAGCATCCAAAGGTTGGAATACTCTGCTAATTAGTACTTTCTTTACATACATACAATTACATATTTGTTGTATATTTTGCAAATATGTTTGTCTTTAACTTAAAATTTGACGCTCCTGCCAGTCTTTCAAGCTTGATTGTAATTTTTATCACTGTACCCCTATTGTAGTTTTGATCACTGTACCCCTATTGTAATTGTTATCACTGTACCCCTATTGTAATTGTTATCACTGTACCCCTATTGTAATTGTTATCACTGTACTCCTATTGGAATTTTTATCACTCTATCCCAACTAGAATTTTTATAAACCCTACATACATACTTACCCTTTTTATTTCTAGTAGTAGAGGTTTGTTCACTGTAACTACTGTTTTATTGACCTTCTTAATGGCCACAATAGCTCCCTGAAATATAAAACATAACGAGTTCTTTAACTATTGGAATTGCAGTTGCTACTTTTCCTCCTAACATCTGGCATAACAATCATTTTTTGTTGTTGTATAGAGAATAGAATTTAGTTTTAATTTATGAAAATATATCCAAATCTTTGGAAATCATATATATGCTTTTTTAAGGACGATTGTGACTGAGGCATTGTTTTTCTTTCATGATTACAACGGTTTTTAAAACGACGACGACGACAATGATGACAACGATACTACTACTACTACTAATAATAATAATTATAAAAATGATGAGGAGGTGTAAGATGATGACAAATTAATTTAGTCAATAAGAAGAAGAAGAAGAGAGAAGAAAAAAGGAAGAAAGAAAGACAGAAAGAAAATGAAAGAGAATGGAACTTAAAAAGATACCTCGGTTTTCCGAATTCTCAAGCACTTGCCATATTTTATGTATAAATATCAACATATTAAACGCCTAATCTTTCAAAAAGGATTTGTTCTTCCCATCCGTTGATATTGCTCTCAAATGTGCAAATCTACTGCAAAAGTACAGTCTATAAAAGTAGCATATAAATGTTTGTCTTTCTAAACATTCAAAAACTCAAACCGCCAGTCATCAAACCCTTTGCTGATAACGAAGAATTAAAAATCGTAATTATTAAAAACACATCATGTTATAGTTTTTTATTTTTGGTCTATCTTGCTAAATACCTTGTAGTATCCTGTTTTTGTGAAAAGTTGTCTTTGTCCGACATCACTGAGGTGGACTGCGATTGTGTCACCAGAACACGAACTGGCCACTGAATATTTCTGGGAAAAAAATTAGAAGATCTCATGCAAAATAGAGATATACCGTATCCAAATTAGCTATAAATACGAACAAAATCAAAAATCTGTATTTCCCCGCCGAAGGTGCCAAGGCCGTTGCATGAAGGAATTAGACAAAAACAGAGAAAAAGAGAGCTGTAGACGGAGAGCAACCCGTTTTTTTCACTGTCCATATAGTCCTATTTCTGTATTGCTTCTGCCCAGAGGGATATTTTCGCTGAATCAGTCGTTGCATCTAGATTAAGACAGCTGGAATCATTCCTATGAACACGATACAAAGGAAATATGTTTTATTTAGTCTCTCCGACAAGAAGTATGAAAAATAAGCAAGATGGTTATGTAGCTGCTGATAATTAAATCAACTCAGAATATACAAATTCATTGTTTGAAACCATGAAGGTACTCATCAACATTTGTTCATTTTTAACACCTTAATCCCTATTTTTTCCCTTGATGACCCGGATGTCTCTTTTAACGCTTTATACTCTTTGGAAGCAAAGATGGACTGGATGAACATGATTATTATTGGTTACTTTTAATTTTCCAGCAAATAGCAAATCCATCCCAAACGTCCACGATATCACAATTAATTCAATTCTGTATCGTAAACTGTCTTGATGTCTTACGATGTAGAGTGATCAAGAAAGACCACTAGAGTAACACTTAAAATCATGATCTAAATGGACATCATTGTTTTCTCACACTTTGAAATTTTTTATGGTCATGGTTTGCCCATTCGCATGGGCGCTTTATTCATTTTTAAGTTTGTTTATTGCACTTTTTCTTATACTTTATTTCACTTTCAAGAAGTTGAAGTTTAGCTTGAAAAATTCTGAAATATTTGTCTCTGTATGCATAAATGTAAGAACTCTGAGTTAAGCATTGTATCCATGTTGTTTACAAGAATATTATATCATAAAATTTAAAAATACGTTCTGCGTCAAACGTTGTCCGTATGGATCATTGTATTACTTTCAAGATAAATAATTACTTAAAAAATGGGGGGGGGGAGGGGGCGTGATTTTAGGAGATAACGATGTGGTAGCCGTAGAAAAGTATGGACAGGTAAAGTATTATTCTCACCATTTGGGCATTTCAATAGGTAAAAAATACGATAGACAATGGATATTGATAAAAAGTAAAACGCTTTATTCAGTTTATTAATATTTATTCAGTTGGTTTACACCATGAAGACATCGTGGAAACAAACAATGATAAAGTTGTATTTAAATGGTAGACTCTATATGACCTTTGATGGGAATGTTGACACATTAGAATGTATATTCTGTGTTACTTAAATTGAAGCGATTTGAAAATAAAGAACTTGTTAACTTAAAAACTTCATTGCACCATGGCGACATATTAGAATTCAAATAATGTAATGTTATCAACAGTTATATCTCATAAAGATGGTTCTAAGCTAAACCTTGCAGCCTTGTGTTCTAGATGTAGAAAAAGGCGTCAACGTCAACAACAGTGTGTCATCAACGATTACATAGCTCACTTCTAGAAAAAGCGTCAACGCTCAACGTCAACAACAGTGTGTCATCAATGATTACATAGCTCACATCAACTTTTTCTTAGTCTCAAGTAGCCATTGTAAACAATATCATGCATAAAATGAATTCAGACTAAATTAATCTTTGCATCAGAACTTTTAATAATTTTAAAATTTACAATTTTAACTTTTAATTGGCATTATATAGCCAGTATTGTGCTGACATATTGTGAAACCACCTACCTACCTAACCACCGACCTACCTAGTTACATACCTACCTACTGTGACAGGGCATAAACCATATAAAACGATTAAAATAAACATTCGTTACTAGGACATGGTAGTATAGGTACTATAATGAGTTGGTAAAAAACCAGAGATTAATGTTGTTTTTGTATTATTTTTTTAAAAAAGCATTGTTGTTAAAATCTAATTGACAAGCTATTATCATTGTCCACCCATTGAAGCCAGATTCAACTGGGTAAAAGTCACAGTCTTTGAATAAACTTGGAGTTACAACCAGCTGTACAATCATAGTTCATGCATCAATAATTACCTTGATTAGCCACTACAGCTAAGGTCTCAATATGAAAAGCATGCAGCACGCAGTCCACTCATTTAAATCCTATACTCATTCAAATGTAGAATACACAGTTCACCTGCTGGGGGTAACGTATCACAAGATATAGTGTATAATCATTAATATGGAAAGTCTACCGTTCAATAAACATATTTATCCCTGCTTTCAACTGCATTGATCAAGGATGTATATAGGTCTGGCGTGAATGAATGAATGAATGTGATCATAAACACAAATATTTAACCCGTGTTAGTAAAGCATAACATGTAGGTCACAGTGACCTTAATTGGTTTTAATCCTGCAGAAGTAATAGAGCTGCACCCAACAAATGGTAAATACAAAACCTAACCCAAGCCGGTAAAATGCAAAATATAAGTCAAATTTACCATTTATGGTATGGATATGTATACAATCATTTAATGAACAGTAAAAACATCAAAATGTAACCAAAGTCAGTGAATTGTAAAGTATCGGTCACAGTGACCTTCTTTTAAGATGAGGGTTTAGTACTCATCAAGCTGCATTCTCTCGCCAAGTTTTATGATGCCAGGTTTAACAGTGTTATACAGTTTATAAAAAAAAACAACGATGTGGTGTTAAGGTAAATGCAAAAACAAAAGCCAGTAAATTCTGAAATATAGGTCATAATGACCTTCATTTGTTGTAAAGGGTGTGATACAAATAGAGATGCATACACTCACCTAGTTTGATGATTCTGGCATAAACAGTGTTTACGAGTGAACCCAAGTCAGTGAATCATGAAATATGTGTCACAGTGACCTACTTTTATAACGAGAGTGTAGTACTCATCAAGATACATACCATTACCAAGTTTAATAAATTTAGGTATAAAAGTATATGTACCATCAATTTTGGTCATGAGGTAAATGCATAAACTGAACCTAAGCCATTAAAATGTGAAATTTAGGTCACATTGACCTTCCTTTGTTGTAAGGGTGAGGTACTGATAGAGATGCATGAACAGAACTTGAGAAATAAACATAAAGCACTCAATTTAACAAAAGTCAGTGAAGCATGAATTATAGGTCACAGTGACCTACTTTTCTGATAAGGGTGTAGTACTCATCAAGCTGCGTCCCCTCACTATGTTTCATGATTCCAGGTATAACAATTTTTATACAGTTTGCAAACACCTGAGCTAAACGCAGAAACTGAACCAAGAATGTACAACTAAAGTACAAATATGTACAAAGGTAGCCCCCTCCCCTGGGGGTAGGTACTGTGAAACCCACTCCAAACTGTTGTCTAAGACCTAGGAAGAAAGAATGGTTATATGTTTTTATCTGTGCGGACGCCAATGCCGACACCAACGCGGGTGGTGGGGGTGGGTGGGTAGTGCAGTAGCTTACCGCTACCTCGTAGAGGGACGCTATTACGAGCGTATGCAATCGTCAAGTAACAGGTTCATAAACTAACCTTACTTTGCAAATTACATTTAATTATGAGTTATTTTAATGTAACTTAACATACACATTTTTTTTTAAAAATTATTTTTCATGTCTTGTTCATTTCATAGCAGATATATAAAGGAACAAACTGTTTAATATATGCCTAGTAAATATAATTCAAATTAATGATGGGTATCGCCTACAAGTTTATTATTTCTGCCAAGCGTTTTGCAAGTGGAATTATGCATAAGTTAAAAATTTAAAAAGAAAAGAGTCGATGTTTTGAGCGAACGTTACAAACCATCTATTGTGATAAAGTGGACAAATTAAAACGCATGAAGGCTAAACTACCTCAGATGGAAAAAGTGATAGTATAAATTACCTACGGAGTTTTAACCTGTCTTTAAAATGATAGGGTCAATCGTTTGTTTCCCCTCGTACTGTTTTCGTTATATCTCTGATTGGTTGAATATCAATGTAATACACAGGTACCCTGGAAATAAATCATAAATAAAATGCGGACAATTATAAGTCCAAGTTTGTAGTAATTATTTTTTTACGGAGGGTCGTCAAGGTACGCAACGTCCCCATCCCCCGGCAAACGCAATAGTAGCTATATCGTTTTTCTAACGTTCATAAAATCTTTTTGTAAATGATGCTTCTTATCTCAGTGCTGTACATGGTGATATGATGAAAGTTCGACATATCTGGTCAAACCTCTTGACATTCGGAAGATTCTCGTCTCTTTCCGATGAGAGTCGAATAACTTCAACTCTCCGAAAGATACTATTAGGGAGTCATAATGACACTTCCCAAATTGATCAGTTTTTGTCGGATTAACATCCGTCTAGATGTACGAAGAACAGATTTTTATAAAATTATAGGTGTTGAGAATAATACTCGACGAAGTTTCAACAATCAAAGAAAATACCTGCACTTTTAATTTTTAATGTTATTAATGCAACTTTGTAATGAAAACAAAATTAAGAAATCATTCAGTTTCAATGGCCCGAAACTGTTGCTGACGTTGCTGTTAGTGATGACACGTCATCTAGTCACTGTGACGTCAATGCAGTTATTATGACGTAATAACAACCACGGGCTTGAGGCCAGTTCAAAATGGCCCTTATTTACATCTGATGTTATATCTAACATGCGATGGAAAAGGCGGCGGACGTGCCGATTGCCGTCCTCGCACAAGTACATCGTAACCTCTGATGTAGCTATACTACGGGATGTAGCTATAGTACGGATTTTCTCTAAATCATAGTTGTCACTCGGAGCACCTTGGCGTTCTTACAAAATCTGATGCACTACTTCTCAGGGCAACCGTAGAAACTGAGTAAATAGGTCGGTATCCAGTGAAGAAATGTGTCGCGGAGCTACATATCAAGTTTCTTGACACATTCAAGTTTTTCGATATGTGTGCACGTGAGGAATTTAGAGAAGGTAACTGTGTCGTTCAAGTGACGTAACTGAAGTCGCAGTGAGCAAAGAAAGCATGTATATGGCCATTTGTAACTTATTTACACGTTGCATTTGTAACGGTCAATATGCATAGCACTAGACAATACAACGGTCTTTGTGACATTTTAAAACTTAACGGATTATTGTGCAACACCAAAAAATAGGACATCAATTTCGATAACTCGGCACAGGATATTGTTCCATTTAGTACAGAGCAAAATAACTGCATTATTCTCTGCTTGATAATGTACCTTCAAAATGAGACAAGATGACGAAATTATACAAAACTAATTAGATAATGCATAAACGAGATGAACAGTAGTCAAATCAAGCATTTTTCATAACATTGATGAAAATATCATAGAAGAGGGAAAGTCCGTCACAACCAGTACAGGAGAGAACATTTCATGCTTAATAACATCATTTTACATAACACGTGTAAGCATACTGCATACATCTGTATTTCCGACATGTAAGATTTGATTTTACATAAAGACTTCAAATATTTTCGGCAGTGTTCAATGGTATATCCAATATACTCATATACTGCATTCTTTCAAGCAGTACCACACAATAACATGGTGAACTATTATTTCTGTTTCTGTTAAAAATAGTCAATCAAACCAATTTGTTCAATTTTATCAATGTATCTTTTCATCTGAGTCCAACGTATTCTTTGTAATCGAACTTATGGATCCAACACTTAAATCTCATGTCCGAACAATACTTTCTTAAGAAATAATGCCACAGAAAAGAAAGAAACACTTTTTAAATAAATAGCATAATTAGTAGCAATAAATTAAATGGGACACAAATATATACATATTGGGGAAAACATATATAAATTAAATAAATGATATCAGAATGTGACATTCGAAAATAAAACTATACAAGCAAGTATTAGGATTGTTTATATAATATAACCCTGCCAATAGTATTTTTTTGTAAAAGGTACATGCCATTGAAAGGTATATCATTAATGTAAGAAAAATAATATACTAAAGAGAAAGAATATTTGAACAAAATAAATATATGCTCATAAAATGTTGTTTGATAGAAATCTTCACCAATTTATTGAGATCATTAATTTACAGGTTTATTTTTAAACTCATAATATCGTTTCTTTAAATTTGGATACCTACTAAGTATTTCTTGAATACGTATCGGATGTATATTGTTTTCTTTAGTGATTATAACGGTATCCTGAATATAAACTGGTTAGAGTATAGACAAAGTAATAATCCGTTTGAATTCAAACCATGTTAGGCTTGGGTTCTTGAAAACCTAAGCAACACTTTTCTTAAGCTATGTGTTGTTTATATTCAACAAATGAATATTCCATCTCTTTCAATTAATCCACGTGAGTACTGTAAGAAGTCAATACTAGTTGTGTTTTGATAATTTCTAACTTTGTGGCATCTGCGTCCTGAAAAGAAGAAGCCGAAAACACTTACTTCAAATAAAATCGTTCCAAAAGAAGATCTATTTTACCTCCCCAACATCATTATATGCAAACTTTTACATATAAATAGTATAAAATGGATGACCTAAATTAGTATGATTAAATACTTAACTTGATTTTGGAACGCTGATTAGATGTCCTCTTATCAGTCTGAAGGAAGAGTTTATATGTCGTAAAAATAGGGGAAATATCTATGAATTTCTACCTCAGTTAATTGTTGGTGTGAACCCCGTCATCCCCCCCCCCCCAAAAAAAAAATATTACATTCCCTTTTCTTTTAAATAAGTAAATGATGAGTAAAATTATCAATGTTTATTAGTATTTGTTTGTGTAATTCTGGCTGCATGTATCTTCTAAGGATTAATGCAAGCAATATATATATATATATATATATATATATATATATATATATATATATATATATATGTGCGTGTGTGTGTGTGTACGCAAAACCACTTGAAACTAAAACAAAACAAAACTAAACTAAAACAAAACAAAACAAAACAAACAAATAAGAGGTTATGTGATCAGGAAAAACGAAACAGCATTCTGACAGAAGTTGTGGTAGTGGGATTGGAATTCAGTTTGAGTTGTGAACTTATAGTTGTTTTCAAATAGCATCGAGAATTGTACCCGATATTGCATTGCATAATATGTTGATGCAAAGGACATGAAGAAAGGCAAGAAATAAATCTTTCAATTTTTAACTTAAATAGTTTCATACCTTTCTTTCCTCCGTTGACGCAAACCGTATAAATTTGATTCACATTCAAAGGTTCAATGCTCTCATAATTTTAAAACTACCGACATTTTGTCAAAAGATTTGCTTGCAGGGGCGCTCGGGTTCCAACTTCTCTCTTCTGCCTTCAGGTCATTTACTATTTCAGTAATATTTGTAAAAAAAATTTTATGGAAAGCGTTTTATAAATATTTTAGGTTTTGCTTTTAAATTGATTTTTTAGACAAAAAAAATTGTTTGCAAATTATGTAAAGGGCGATAACTGTTGACTCTTCTCGAGCAATTAACTCCGCATTTTGTTTCGACTCCAGTCACTCTTTCCGGAGTTTCAATTGCAAGTTATGACTACTTTGAACTTTGTAAGGTGAATCAAATACATAGTTCTCGTGTAAATGGATGAACAAATGGTATGGAGTTATTACGTTCGAATATAAGGAACTCATTCTTGCATTTTTTACACCGTCAGCATTAATACATTTTCAGATACAACATTTGGCACGAGCCGCAATGCCATTTATCTAAACTATTATCATGGCATCTTACAAGCACATACTTTGTATATATTTGTTAAAATATCTCACTTTGTAGTTTAACACAATGATGTGTATTCATCATAACAACAAGCAAACTTAAAATTACCCGTTATTTTAATGAAAAGAAAAACAGAACAATACCGCGTACATGAGAGAAACAATAGAGGAATACAAATAAACATGATACTGATATGTTAAATTTTGAACATGAACTCATTCGTCATTACTGCCTTACAACTGGACATGGCGAACAGTACAGAAAACAACATGAATGATTTATGATTGTCAATGTGTTTGGTAATATTGTCATCATGAGTGTTAACATTTTTTATGTTGCAAAAGAGCACAAACAACAAGCTGTTGGAGTGAATCAAACAATAGACGTACATACACACAATAGTTTTATATCTGCATGGAATGCGAACATTAATAACAGGACAAACAATATTTTACTTTTATGAAACGTAAAAGAAATGTTATGCAAAATTTTCACAATGTAACATGAAAAAATTATACATTATCCTGAACAAAATCTGATTATGTGAGAGAGGTAAGAGAAAACATGATATACTCTGACAGCTATTCCGTCCCACGCAAGAGCCCAGTTGCTTTTTGTCCGAATGAAATTAATTTTGAAATAAAAAGTAGATAATTTAAACAAGACGGATAAAACATTTGTCTTTGGTCCCCATAAACAACAAAGAAATACTTTCTTAATGGTTTGAATTGCATTGTATATACTATATAGACTGGAAGTCGATAAAGAAGAGACATTACCTGGTCATGTAGGTGTTAATACACCATTCAGAATGACTAAAAATAATGCTCCTTTAATAATAAACATTTGTGGAAATGTGGCAAGAGGTGTATATGTTTCAGGAATTTGAAAATGTTAAAAATGCATAACAATGCAAAAATAATCAGGTGAATACGTATGATAAGATTTCTGGACTTCTCCGTAGGCCGGTATAACTCTTAGGCCAGCTGTGGACAATGCGATTATTCGGAACATATTTGATGAGACGCTTACACCTGTGTATTGATAAACAAACCTTTAGCAATGTATGGATGTGTGCATTGGATGAAGCATTACAATACAATCGAATACTACATAAGATACAAAAATATTACTCACCAAAACAAGATTTAATTACATTTCATATCAAATATTTTGCAAAAATATATAGGTTTGATTAAAGTTAAAGCAAAAATAACATGACATTTGTTGAGTTCTCCGCAGGAAAAAAATTGTGTTGAACATACAGTTGGCCTGTTAAACTGAGGTATGATTAATGTTTTCTATTGAAATCATTTCATCTAAACTTAATGAACCAGCGTCATCTCCTGACGTCACTTCTGCTCCGACATCCGGGAACATAAGTCGAATGGCTCTTGTGACACATGTTGGTATTGACCATCTAATTTCTTTTTTCAGGGATTCACCGCTGTGGACCCAGCAAAGGAACTGGCGTGCAGCCATTAGTCGGCATTTACTGCAAACACAAAGAAAATCCCAGCTTTGTATGGGAAACTTAGTATAAGTAATACAACGGATTCTAAATGACAAGGAACAGAAAACAATTGTGCACTTTGTTTAATAGATTTTTTTGCACATCTAACTGGCGTCAAGACATTTCTTTCGATACCAACTTGTAATGTTTAATACCTCCTTATAAGTATGAAACAAGGGATATATATCCCAAATGACTTTTACATTTGTTGGAGAAATGACACCTATAAATGCATTTATGCTAAATTTTCCTGACGTTTGCAACTAAAAATGGAAAGTTTATATATATTTTAAGTTATACTTTACACACAGAATGATTCCATGATTTAAATAAATGCATCTAATGTTTTCTTATTTCTAATAATAGTAATCACCCACTAACTCACTTAATCATTCATTTAATCAATCAATCAATAAATAAATAAATTAATTAATCAATCTACATTTTAGTGGATGTGCTCATCTGGCTTTTATCATCGATAATTATGTATTATGACATTCTTCTTCAGATGTATTCATGTTTAAAGATAATTAAAGATATTTATTTAAATTTTACAAATGCATCGGCGATTGCTGTTCGATATCAACTAAAACTTTATCTAATTTAAACATAGAATATTCCATGCAGAAATGCATAGAAAAAAAGCATTTTAAAACTGATATAGAACTCACAAATAATTTAAATATTAAAGAATATTATGATAATCATAGGAATACATTTTGGTGTAAGTTTTTTTTTATTTAGTTCTGTCTTTGTCCTTGCTTTTGTATTCTTTTCTTTTCTAAACTGCCGTATACATTCTTTCCTAATATGTTTGAGACTTTTCGATAACCGAAATAGGACACTCTCTGGAAACAGCACCTTTAAGGATAAAAGTCCATCCGTTTCACATTATTTTATCTTTTATTTGCACACGATAAGCATGAAACCAGATTATTCTTCTATATTAGAACCAAGTGACATTCAATATGACCTTTGATTGCTTGCTATCTTATAAGCTTTTAAAAAAATTTGTTTTGGAAATATTGATTAAAAATATACATAATACCAAAGGCAAATCGTATAGTTTACGTTTAGTTTTGCTCCTCCCTCTAAGTATCTCTCTTTGAGTTCTTCGGGAATTTAACTTATCTCAATAAATATGCAAAATGTAATTATTGGGAAAATTATTCTCAAACTTTGACGCGGTGTCATGAATCGAAAGTTATCCCATCATAGATCAATCATTTTTCCCCATGGAAAAAAATTACAAACATTCTACAACTGAGTTTTTCTAAGCGTGATTTGCCTTTTATGAAGTATAATTTTTGAATTTTGGGGCATTTGTATTTTTTTTTGTCTTTTCGTAAGAGCGCAAAGAGTTTGTTTTATGTAGCCTAAATGTTAAAAAATTTGTCATTTTGGTTCCTCATCGCCTTATCGGATGTATCTTCTCAAATTTGAATGTTCATATGGTATGACTTTTAAAAGTGTTTAGTAGATCTAAGTAACATGGTTATAATAACCTACTCTAATGATAGAAAGGGTGCATACAAATTTTAAAAACAAAGAAATTCATAACACAAAATAATCAAAAACTAATGTTCTTTCAAAATAGACCTCAAATTACTGTTGCTGATTTTTAGGGGAAAAAATGACTGCAATTTTTCATATAGAACTGAAGATATTGAGTAATATATATATATATATATATATATATATATATATATATATATATATATATATATATATATATATATATATATATATATATATATATACATAGCATAACAAATTACCTGCACTTTCAGAAATATTATTCGTTAAGCTATCGATAATATATATATTCAGTGGATACGTTATAGCTAATACAGAGAACAAAAGGACATAAATGGAGAATAACTACTATATAAATTCTAATTAAAAAAACTGTATCCAAATTGTACGGCCAGAGTGATCAATTTTTTTTTTTATACCCACACTTTGCAGCAACACATTTAAATATTTCATATCCAACACATGTTTATATTAAAAACTAGATCAATAAAATGTCCACGAAATATGTGTCTCATTGTGTGTGTGTGTGTGTGTGTGTGTGTGTGTGTGTGTGTGTGTGTGTGTGTGTGTGTGTGTGTGTGTGTGTAGGATGAGGTCAAAAGACGATTCTTGTATGCCATTTGTTGGGATAGTATATGAGGAATGGTACTTACTAAGGCGTTAAATCATGCGGTGCTACCCCCCGTTGTCTTCTTGCCAACATGACATGTATAAAGACAGTCAGCAGAACTTGTTTATTAAGTACGACATCTTGAAAATCCTTTGAAGATGCAATGCAACGTTCGCCATCCAGCCTATCGTCCAGTTTGTCGATGTGACGACAACAGACACGACGCACATGGTCCGGCTCTTCGCACTGGCCACATTTACACCAATCCTTGCTGCTCAAACTTGACCTTGACCTTGCTATAAGCGTTTGGCCTTCCACACTTCCGTCCTCGGTCTGTGGAGAAAATGTGCTGTCGTCGTATTTTAGTGCAAGTGTTCAAATCAACTTTTATGTGCACGAAACTATAAAAAGCACGAGTATTTGGTGCAAAAGACACACGTGAGAAGGAACCGACGTAAAACGGCATTGGTTCTAACTCTATTTTACGGGATTTTCTATTACTAGAAGGAATGGTATGTACACGGTTTCCAATTTCATAAAATAATGTGTCAAGTTACGCCTCTGTTTTGTTATGTGCAGATATGCACAGTGTCCTTTAAACAAGTGGCCTTTGTTTCGACGCTTGATAAATGACAGGGATATATTAAAATTACTACACACTTTGGAAGATGACATAATGCAAGCAATATAAAACGGTATGTCACATTCTGATATATGTTTGCAATCTTTGCATAGTCCAAAGTTACGTCAAAAGTAGACGACACAAATTACAAGAAACTTTACTCTTATGCATTATGACGCGTTTATAGCGTTATTTTATCAATCAAATACCATAACCATTTCGCCATTTTCATCGTTTGGCGATGACCTACAGTTTGATAATGAGCTCTTTCAAACATTTATCATTACTTGTAGAAAAGTAATATACGTCATCCATAACAATTTATTTGTATACTAGCCCAGCGTCGATATAAATAAAAAAATGAATTTACATACTGGCCCAGCACCGATAAATGTATTTGTGTACTGGCCCAGCACTGATATAAATTAAAGAAGGTATTTGTATAATCGCCAACCATCGATGTAAATTAAAAGCGATTAAAAACCAGGAGCTGCAAGTATGTACTAGAGGTGTTGTAACTTCCCAGCTAGTTTAAGCATTCATCAATATTTTGATATGTAGGACAACATAGTATGTTTTTGATATGTAGGACAACATAGTATGTTTTTGATATGTAGGACAACATAGTATGTTTTATGTGTCAAATTTCCATGAAATCTAGAAAGGGTTCAAAATATCAGAAGTCAAAAGTTCATTTTGATAATAGGAAAAAAGTAAATGTCAAGAAAAACGCTCAAACGAAAGATGAAGAGCGTTTCAGTGATCTCGATGCTGAACAAATAGAGCGCCTTTATAGCAACTCATGACTTCAACCAATAAAGAATTTACAGTTTCCGTAAAACTGAGTTGGGCAGCAAAACCTACACGGTGGAAGCCTGAGGTAAGGTCTTTGCAAGATAAAGTCATACATGTGCTTAAAAAGATACTGTCTTCATTTGATGTAGAAAGCACAAAATAGTATCCATATAATCTATAACAATGCGTATATAACATTAATTAGCACAAAGAAAACTGAGGAAAAGCGAAATAGATTACAGTGTAGAAAAATACTGCATCAAAGGACATTAGACATTTATTTGAGAATTTGTATACTGAAAATTACATCGGTTGGTTGGTTGGTTGGTTGGTTGGTTGGTTGGTTGCTTGCTTGCTTGTTTGGTTTTCAACGGAACTTTAATGCATACGAACGGCTATATCATGCCGAGGAAATGGACAGAAAATCATATCAGCCTCATCTGTTGTCACTTTTTGATTAAGTGTCCATCGGTAATCACATGGAAATCAACATAGGTATATATTCTGTCTATGCCCAGGTGACATCAGCACAGTTTCATTCAAAGTGTTGCAGTGCTCAGAAAAACGTACATGTTTTAAAAACCATGTAATTATAGCCATCAAGACATAATTTAAGACCCACGTACTTATTTCCATGATTAACAGTATGTTTGCAAATATACACATCATGTGAAACCTAGTGTTGTTGATCCTTGAGATCAAGTTCCGCTTACACCTAACAGTTTGTGTAACCTACAAAAATGAATAAACACAACACAAGGATTCTAACTGAAACAAACCTAATTTTAGTCAAATTGTCATGGCTGCGAAATGGTAATTCCGCCATTAAAATGATTGGAAGTTATTACCATCTAAATACAATGTAGTACTCGGGTAAGGGATATACCTTCTATACTCGCGTATGAACCGGGTCCAAATGCAAACAACATAGACCCTAATCTGCCGTCGCACAATGCGCCGGCAGATCAGGGTCTATGTTGTTTGTTCTACTGATTATTCCTTACAAACTGCATAGACCCAGATCAACCGGCGCCTTATGCGACGGCAGATCTGGGTCTATGCAGTTTGCAGTTGCTAGAATATATAGGTTAGTTAGTTATTAGTAGCAGCTAAAAGTATGGGTGCCTATGATGTTTTAGAGTTGACTCTGTATGAACACGGTGACATGTACGATATCTACAGATGGGCTTACCCTAGCCAAGCTTAGATTGCTTCCCTGCCTCTTCTTTCTGTCTCCTTCCATTGCGCCGAACATGATGTCCTCCCATTTCACCCTCCAGTTCATCTCGGCGAGTTCCGCCTCAAGTTTTATACGTCTGCATAATAATAAAAAAATGCACATCGTAATTTGTATTTATAACACAACGTTTATATCTCGCCATAAAGAAACACAAATCACTCTGTCATACCACTTTACAAACGCCACCTATCAGCGTCAAGCTCTATGCAAAGTCCATGTCAATGTGCCAAAAATAAAATTTCAAGCATGTGTTTTGTTCATACGAGAGTGAGAAACTCCTCAAAATATTCAAATTTCCCTCGTATGACCAGTTTCATAAAGTTCTTATCAAGTGTACAAGGTGTAAGGTCATATGTGTAAATAAAGAAATACAATAAGTTTGCTAATTGACGTCACTGACATGACCTTTCAAACAGCCCCGAGTTATTGCAATTTTAAGGAAGTAAGACGTAAAATTGCGACGTGATAGAAGGTGTGAAAAATGAGTTAAAGGATTTCGGAGTATTTGTCACTTTGTCACGTTAATAATTATTTTCTGTATAAAACGTTATTTAACGACGTCTTCCAATGATACAGTTCGTTATAGTTAGTTATGTATGTATATATATATATATATATATATATATATATATATATATATATATATATATATATATATATATATATATAACCTTGGTTGTTTGAGTCTTGCAAGAGAAACTTTCTAATTAATATACATAACTCTGCATGCTGAAAACAGTCATTCTATTCTGCATTGACATAGGCACATACAAAAACAAGAAGTAATAAAATATTTACACCTAGCTGTATGTATACTGTCTAATTGTAGTGGGGGAGTTGTTTTGGCATGTGGCCGACGCAAGCTACTCCACAACAACAACTCCACTTATGATATAAGACAGTACACGCGGTGGCTGAGTAATTAGCGTACCAGACTCGTGACCGAAAGGGTGCGCGTTCGAATCCTGCTATTTGATCAGCCTATGCCAGATACCATGGTGTGTCCTTGGGCAAAAAACTTTACTCTAATTGCATTGGCACTAAATAAATTATTTGTGTTGCCGTGCTGTAAAACACCAAACTAAATCCAAACAATCACACAGTATCGATACAAAAGACTGATTATTATATACTCTAATTTGTAATTAGCATCAATTAACAGATATTTTAAGATTTCTATAGTTTAAATATTATGCTCTCTTTATTCTGTATTCAGCTTCATACAGAATTCCTTTTATGATACGCATTACTACAACTGGGGGAGTTGGATGACATCAAAATGTAAAATGTTGGGTCACGTCATAATGTTATAACGCGCGTCCTTATCGCCTACATATACCGTTTGAAGGGTATGTGGGAAAATACTGTATCACATGACTACCGTGTTATTTACTTTAATATACTCATATTATAATTTTCAGTCATGTAACACGTGTAATAACACTTCATGACGTCACAAATTACGTCATAACCTAATGCAAAGGATATGTGTAACGACCGAGGCATCCGAATGTACTCCGTAGCCATTTCACTGCACTGTTATCCTGTTTGGTCAAATAAAATAAATATATTTTGTCGTGAGGTAAATATAATCTTACTTGTGTGTACATTTCAAATGATATTAAAGAAACTCGGGGAATAATCTAAATCTTTTGCTCGCTAAGGTTCGCTACCTTTTTCGGTTCGTTTCATAAAGGCACTCATGTTGGATCCTATTTTTAGTTACCTCTTATGTTAAAGCTATGGAACTCAATTAGAGTGTGTCGTATTACATTCCTCTCAATCATATGCTAATTTAATATTGCATTTGCAACTGAACCTTTGAATGACTGGAAGGCTACACAAGATTTATGTCACGTAATGTTATCACAACTCATAAGAATTTATCTCACAAAATATTTTAGCGAGACATTAGAAATTAGGTGTTATATGGAGAATGACAATTTCATCAAAAGATTTTGACAGAAGTCCATGAGGATGCTGACTGGTTTTCAACCACGTAGCACTGGCATCATCGTTGACCGATGAAACCATGATTTGTGTGTATGTCTGTAAAACGTAGAATGAGACACATACATCTACCATAGTTTTTACATTAGTGTTTTTAGTCAAAGCAAGAGAGTTATTTTTTATTCCTCCCGCATATTGTCTCTAAATGCATCGAATTCGAATTTTAACATGACCTTTGCACAGCTTAAAAAATACTTCCACTACCAACTATATACTTCAGCCATACGTCTTTCATTTTTTGTAAGCTGATTGCAAATCTAATTTTAGGCAAACAAATAAACGGAATTTATGAAAATTTCAAGATAGTTTTTGGGATAGAATTTATCTTGTCCAATCTGTGGAATGAACTTAAACACCTGAATAAAATCCACTGTACATTTTAACATTTGAGAAAAGTTGCGATCAATAAGGAATTCCAAACTCTAAATCTTACGATGTATTAGGAGCTCACGACTTGCTTCACGTGTTTCTTTTTATCTGCATTCAAAACATGTTAATCTCGAGCAAGATGCAGATCATCCTCCAATAAAGGTATTGCAATCGTTGGAAGTGTAATTAAATATTACCATAATTACGAGATACACTACTGTATTTCTAAAACGTCAAAATTATTCTATATAACATATCGTTTTGACAGTCCGATATACATGTTACAGACTCAAGAAAAGATCTAGATTATTTCAGTTTCCAAGACAAGCGCCGATTACAGCGGATTTCTAATCGTATTAGACACAGCTCCTGACCGGTTGTTGTCTCATTAAATCATAATAAAACAACAGGGACTGAAGAACGGCGGCTTGACTCATTAAATTTCTATTGACCGCAAAGCGCTTCGTTTAAAACAGGTGATGCCGATGGAGGACGTCATATTAAATTATCTCGAAGGTGGTCGATTGCCCATCTTGTACGTCGCTAACAATCACAATCCTCGCCACTGTACGAAACGTTGCAAACTATATCTTGACTGATTCTTCCTGCAGGTTAATGCCTTCTCAGCGAAAGTTTGCGTTAAAATGTTTCTTTACGTAAAAGATAATTTTCTTGCACAAAAGTAAAGAAAAAGAAATGATAGATTTAAACAGATGAAAAAAGTTCCAGTTTCGAAATTCCCGATTTCCCTGCCTCTGTCACGTTTTCGTTTTGTTTTACCAAGTTGCTATTTGCTGTACGCTGTTTTGAACTGGAGAGATATTCAAACTATATGCAAGACGTATTATACTTTTGACTGTAGAGTAAATCTATTATAACAAACAACTCTGACTGTAGAGTAAAACAATAAATTTCAACCAATCAGCATACACGCTTGAAAAGGAAATAAATACAGTTTAGTTCTAATTTAAGTATATTTTGTATTGATTCATAAGATTGTAAGTAACTTTTCGTTGTATGTATGTATGTAAATATACATACCTACATACACACACACACACACACACACACACACACACACACACACACACACATATATATATATATATATATATATATATATATATATATATATATATAATTTGCAGCTTTGTTGGTGTCTTTTGCAATGATCCGTTAGATATGTCCTTCAAAAGATTAAGTACCTAATTATCGATTACTTAGTTAATTAATGAATGTTATTATTTTGTACATACAATTCTACAAAAATTAGTCTCTGCATATTGCTATAAATTACCTGTAAATGAAAAAGGAGGCAATCAGGACAATTACAAGCAATGTACCCAGGACGATGATTCCTATAGCATACTCCGGGAAAGGTTCTGAAAGGAATAACAGAAATATAGTAGTTCTAATTTGCTATGGATTGTCTTAATAACATTTAAATAGCATCGCCAGGGACCGGATCTAACGAACTCCAGGAAAGGAGTAATAACTCTGCTACAACAAACTTGAGGGAACAAAATAAATTAATGTTTGCGCAGGCAACGTGTGCTTGTGTATAGTCAACTATCAGACAAGTGGTACAAAGTAACACGTGCTGTATATGAAATATGCCCCATCAATGTTTCTCCTACGCTTTTTATCTTTTTTATTCTGAACTAAAATTATATATTCATATCAAAACTTTTAAGTGAGTTGTATGAAGGCTTGGCCACTCAAGTCAAACGTCCGAAATTGCATGTATTTGTTCATTTATCTCCATATAATATTGAATTTTAAAGGAATATAATAACTTGTCTAGTATTATATTTAAGGTAGACAACGATTTTTATAAGTTACATATAATATCAACACATTTCAATCAGAAATAGCATTTCTGATTTATCTTCTTGAGGATTTACCTTGTATAAGGAAACAATTCCTGTTTTTTGTTTGTTTTATTTGTTTTTTTTATTTGTTTTGTTGCTGTTTTTTCTATAGAAAAAAATATCCTTATGAACTGTACTTTTTTGATAACTTATCCTATAAATAATAAAAGCTTACTCTCTATTATTTTTTTTTCCCAGTGAAACCTAATAACACAGGAAGCAGTGAATTGTTCCCTAAATGCTTGTTCTTTATACAATGCAGTCATATAGCATGCAAACATGCTCGTACAATCAGAACACGCTTGGGCTTTTTTTGCCAATAATCAGAAAGAACCTTGTAAATACTACAGATGCCGCGAAAATCAGAACATCCTCGCCTTTTCCGTCGTGCAGAGAAAGAAACCGCGGATGTAAATCGCAACCATTGAGAACTATATTCGGAACGACTTTTGTTCACATGGCATAATATGGCGGCGAAAGGAGACAATCGGAACATCGTCGACCTTTTCTGTCGTAACGTACGTGGTGCACTCCGCCGGAGGCGAATCACCCAACCAATCAAATATATGTGTATTCCTACAACTACATCTGGACTCAGGTCACAATTATTATTTCCGAGTCAGTACCCAAGAATGTAGTCTCAACCTATTTTTTGAGCATTTGTTTCCTCTCTTTTTTAGATGGTGATCCTTGGCTTAGATTTAGGCATTCTTGGTATTGATTTAAAGGAAATTGTTTCTTCTTTAGAATATGAGCATTATGGTATTATTGTCTGTGTGTATTTTAGCGACATTGCACAATGAGTAATGTGGCATTCATGCGTGCTCGGAAGTGAAATCTGTGACCCATGGCACGTTGTTTTGTTTGCAGTTCAGCCTCTCAAAAATGCCGGTTAACCAATTACAAGAACTTCACCGTGAGTTCACCTTTGAAGATACTGTTACGGAATTATGTATAATTTCTTTAAATAATGGTATAGTTTTATTAGTTTATGACTTGTGTGTAATAGTCAAATAGGTGTCGTTTTGCAGAGTGCACATATACGGTAAAATCAATATTGTCGGTTGAAGCATGAGTCATATCACGTGATTCGGCGCGTGAGATTTGTCCTTTTGACCTGCATTCAATGTTCTGACCGAGATTTCGCAATTACAGAAAGTGATTCATTTTTTGTTGACTTGAAGTAGAATAAGTTCGTAAATACCGAGATGTTGATTTAAGACGGAATTAAGAAATGGGTTTTATTTGTATTTCAAAGACGCAGATTAAGAAACTATATAAAAGGATGTAATTGGAGCGTTCGTCATTCTTACATAGTTCGTCAGCTTGAGAGGTCATAAACGAGATTGGTTCATTTTGTGTGGTATTCTGCTTTAGAGATATACATTACATTTTGGATTTAGTACTGCTACTTCAACTTTAAGAATTATTCAGCTCCGTTGGAATTAGCGGAAACATTTCTAGAACTTGTGTGATATTCCATATTCACAAGGATTATTTGGAATTAATAATATTTGGATATAACTGATTCTTGATGGCACTCAAGCACATTGGAGGTTTCATTCAGAACGCTTTTCATTCGGAATAATTTGGATTAACTTCCGGATCATTGAACTTTAGAACAATTTAGGACTTTTAAGGATATTCTATACTGTAAGTTATTTTTAATTCTTTCACTTTGATTGTTTGTTGAAATATTTTAATATTTTAGGAAATTAAATATTTGTATTTTAAATCTTGAAAGCTTGTTTGAGTCTTTTCTTTTGTTACATTTACCCCTAGTCGTAACAATACTTTAGATTAACATATGATTTATCAGTACTGACAAACAACTGTAAGGACTATAAGAAAAATAATTGTGATCTGAGTCCATGTGAGGTCATTTCTTGACTTAACGGAAATGGCCAAGCGATGTTCCAATGTAGCCGCGGTTGTATATACATGTAGCTTGTTTACCTAATGACCTGATGTGAACATTAAACACCATCAAAGAGGTCATTATGGCGATTTATCGATTGAGATCATTTAATTTTGGCAAAAACATTTCCAAGTTTCTTGTTTCAAATATGAATTTACTGGAGAACTGTTTTTTTCTTCTACAGAACTTGTGCAAATAATTCCAGAAAGGTATCACACTACTTTTGACATGGTTATATTTTGCCTTGCGTACTTCAGTGTGTGGCTGAGTTTAACGTCACTTCCGGTTATTTCCACTTTGTTTTACGCTGTATCAATTCATCGAATTATTTCAGAGTTGTTTTTTTGCGTATGAAAAAACAAACAAACATGAGGTGTCCCAATTACATCTTAGTATTGACTGCATAAAGATTCTATACTTAAATTACTTTATAATCACATGGAGTTATAGCTGTCCTAATCATTGCAAAAGGTGTCTGCAATTCATGTGGAGCTATTCTATATAATCGAAAGAGAAGAAGCTAAATATGTACACGTTCTTCCATACCCGACATTTTTATAAATCAGAGTGTTTCTGATGCATGTAGTGGTTATATATGAAACCTGGATGAAAATGTGGAACGAATTACTACATTCAATTTACCTGTATTGTGGTTGATCCTGTGTGTGTGCTATAAAATTAATACAAAACATTAAATACACTTTCAGTGCTCATTATGTTTTTTTGTACATGATGTGAATACATCTCAGACCTGTGTTAGATAAGCCTTTGGTTCAACAGTCTATCGATAATAATAATAATAATAATAATAATAATAATAATAATAATAATAATAATAATTTTTATTATTATTATTATCGTCATTATTATTATTATGATGATGATGATTATTAAGATTATTATTATTATTATTGTTATTATTATTATTATTATCGTCATTATTATTATTATTATGATTATTATTAGATTATTATTATTATTATTATTATTATCATCATCGTCATTATTATTATTATTATTATTATTATTATTATTATTATGATGATGATGATGATGATGATTATTATTATTATTATTATTATTATTATTGGTAGTAGTAGCATTAGTAATGTATATCCAAGTCTCATAGATTCAGTCATAATAAATTTGTAACCTCTATCGTATGGTTTATTCTGATATTTATTTTATTTATTTATTTATTATCATCAATTTCCAGTTTCGCTCTTTTATAAAAGACAGGTCTTAATACCCACTGTTATGTATGTGTCTTTTTTTGGATATATTACCATCTTGTATTGATGTTATATGTTTTCCAAAATTCTTATTCAAGAAAAAAAAAAAAAAAAAAGCTTGTAATTCACAGAGGGAATTCATGACCAAATTACGCATTGCACGATAAAGTATCTTTATTACAATTTTAAGAAAATTGAGTACATCCAATAACATGGCAAAACTAATTCACTTTCTAAAATTAAACTGCGTTAGAATCGCATTAATCAAAGACTGGGTTCACTTTTGTTAGATTTAATTTAATATATCAAAGTTAAAAGGATGAAACTATATTACGTTGCTGTTTTCCTTTTCACGCCTGACTATATCCCACACAACGGGTTATAATAAATCGAATGTCAATTTTACTTGTAATCATATTAACGCCTATATAATAAAATTAAATTCGAGCGCAATCAGAGGGTGCAAAAAAAAAAATCAGGTTTCGAATCGAGTCCTCACGAGTCCGCCGAGGCTAAGAGAAAAAAAAGTTGTTGAGCATTCAAGGGGTCTTGTATAATGAAGTGAAGTGTACATTTGTATGTCTGTGTCTACGTGTACTAGTTTTGTCCCCTTATCGTCGAGTATACCTCTTTTGTATATCTGCGGCAGTCGCCCACGCCATACGATATCACTACACTAACTGAGCCAATCAACTGTTATTGAACCATGTTATAGTCCCTTAGAAATTATTATTATTTTGCTTATATGTTTCCTGGGGATTTGTTTACTAGTGAAGGATGTTACTTACATTCAATAGAGAGCAATATTAAAGCCTAAACAGAAAATAAAATGTATACTGAGTTCACCCTGTTTGCTTCTGCATAGGAAAAACAAAGCAAACATATGTGATTCGGACAGTTCCGGAAAGGTCACTAAGTCTTACACTAAAAATTAAAGTCATTTCATTTATATGCAACTATTTCCAAAAAATGCAATAAACCTATGCTGCTATTTGTGTATGCTCTGTCCAACTCAAGTAAGATAGTCTTGGTGCATCTGAACGTTTGACTATCGCACTTGATTCCATACTAAATACAGGAAAATAAAAGAAATATATCAGGAACTTAATTAGTGCAGTGATGCCATGAAAAACATAATAGTGAAAATCCATAGTGAACACATTGTTTTAATAATTAAGCATGCTAGATGCATTCATAGCTAATTATGCATGTAAATGAGATAAGTAAATAAATATTTTGTTGCATATTTAAAAAATGCTGTACTAAAATTATTTATTTTTTATGGGCGGGGGGGGGGGGGGGGGCATCAGATTTAACGAGATTTCTTTCTTACTTATGCACGTTAATTTATCACATTGTTGTGTAGTTTTAAATTTATTTTACACTTCATATGAATCCAGACAAAACTTGATTGCATAGCTGTTACCTAAATTGTGTTTTATTCACCTTGGCGGTACTGGTACACAGTTATTACCAAATCTGCGAGTGATTTGGATCTTCCAATTTGATTATACCACTATGCCGTTTTAGAGGAATGCTTTGTCTTTCCTTACAAGAATTTTAAACTCAGGCATATATTGGCCATTTACTATAGAACCGAGTTTGATTTGTCCACTGAAAATGACATTGAGAACTATTACAAGGCATACACGGAGTCTCCTGGTCTGGTTAATTGTGAGGAATATACTAAAGTTTTTACTCCGAAGGAATCAAATTCTAAAACTGACCATTCTCAACAATGAAAATATCTTCTGAAAGTTGGAAATCAATATAAAAAATGAGTTAATGACACTCATTTTGATTACCAAGTTTGTATGCCAATGTTTATGCAACTACTATATATGCAGTTTTTTATGTCTGGAAATTACCATTGTATCTCAAAATTGTTAATATCTCACCTCGGGTGCGTACGGGTGATAAACTTTCACCATATCAGTTTACAGAGAGATTATATGTGCCATTGCGAATAATTTTTGCGGGGCGTCTTACTCCCAAATCCCAAACCTGAGTTGAGATTTTTGGCCAAAAAGTTGAAGCATTCTTTTCATTGTTTCAAAATTAAATATTTATAAATGTATTACAATTGAATAAGATTGGTCTTTAAAAATGAAAAAAATAAATATTTATTTGTAGAAATTTATGCTAACTAGCTCAGCAATATCAAGGAAACTTCATTTATGAACATGGCAAGCGTGTCCTTGTGTTTAGACTTTAATTTGTCACCAGTGGCATTCTACTGAGACCATTATCTTGTAAGACAAATTGTACTCTGGGGCAACATGTAGGTATCGGACCACTAATTATTTTACAGCCAATGAACCAGTCTACTTGTGGGGGACCAAAAAATAGAGTACTAAATCTTTTGAGATGCGCCCATTGCGTAATATGTACTAGAGCTTACAAAAAAAATATTTACTTTTATTTTGATATCCTGTTTTTAATTTCCTACTGACAAAATTGCATATGTACTCTTGGTGCGAGGCTATGTTATTATGTGTAGACCAGGGAGTCCCCCTGTATAGCATCACGAGACTCAAAAATATGCCGCGAGGCACCTGTTTTTTAAGGCTGGACACAATTTCTCTAACTCTAATGAATAGAGCCAAGTGTGGTTTGTATGCCAAGCTATTGAAGAACCTACTTATATTTTTTAATATATTAACATTAAGTTCTATGGCAAATGAATTAGTGGTCCGATCCCTGTAACCAAACTTCACAGTTATGCTTCAGTGTTGCTACATATGCAGAAAAGACAAATTTATTAAATAGGTGCAACTTTTGTCGTCTCTTCAAGGTATCACTACATTAACTGAGCCAATCGACTGTTATTAGATTCTAATATAGTCCCTTAGAAAATCGTTAATACTTGTTTCTGGTTTTTCTTGGAGAGTTTCTGACCGGTGAAGAATATTACTTGTATTCAGTAGAAACGAGGATTAAAGTCTAAACAAAAGAAGAAAATATATATTTATTGAGTTCAGGCTCATTGTTATTGCATAGGATAAAAAAAGCAAACTTGCGTGATTCAGCCAGTTCTAGAAAGGTCACTTACACTAAAAATTCCAATCACTTCATTCCAATGCAGCTATGTCCAGAAAGTGCAACATAACCTATCCTTAATTGTCTTATATGTCGTGCCCAAGTTAGTGATAAAGTTACATACGATAGTCTTGGTGTATCTGAACTTATAACTGATGCACTGGATTTCATCCAAACATTAAGGACGATGAAGGAAATATAAAAGGAATTTAATTCGTGTAATGACGTTCATAAGAGCCTTCCGATACAATATAGGTCGCCGGCACTTCTTTTACACATATTTATGAAAAGTATTGAGGTCATTACTACAACACTGCGAGGTACCATTTGTGATTTTTTTTCTTCTTCAAGTTGTATATAATTAATAAAGCATTATTTGGCACCATAACAAACACCATAGGATACTGAAATGGAGATTTTAGGATCGATATATTTTTCGCTTGAAATATCAGAATGGAAATAACAAACGTATATCGTTATCTGGAACCTCTGTTTTGAACAAGAACAATTAATCGCGAATCTCTTGATGTACATATATAGTGTTCTTCATTTGTTAAAGATGTATCTTTCGAACTGACTAGAATGTTTTTACTTACTTTCTGGCGGACACTTGGAGCCGTCAAAGCCACATTTGGGTGTGTCCGCGGGAGGGCGATCTTTACCTCCTGCCCAGTGGATATTTTTACCCGGCACTGGTTCGTATTTCTTGGAATTTCCAAAATAGTTCGCTACAACCTGTAATGACATAAGCAATTATCAAACGCTTCAAACAACGAAAATGAAAAGCGATTTAAATTATACAACTGAATATTGTCAATGACGCTTTTAATTGGTAAGCCTTAAAGTATTTAAGTATACTAGATGTCTTGACAAAACGGCATTAGGGATAAGACTTTGTAAGTATTTAAAAAAATGAAAATGAATATTATGAACTGATCATTTCTAAGAAATGAAAACTATCAACACAGTTGAAAGTCTTGTCCGAATAAACAAGAAACACTGTATGTCTCATACAAAACAATGAAGGTTGTTCAAGTCAGAATGAAATGGTAATTAGAAAAGATTACTGTAGTCAAATACTTTCGGTTTCGAAGACTTGTTATCATGTTATATTTTTCTCCTTATATGTCGTCGCATAGTATTATTACTTACATTTTAATGGATTCAGGAAATGGGTCTTAAATGATTATCAGGGTAATCGTCCGGAAATTTTGTAATGGACTGTATCCTGTCAGACAGTGAGATCAAAGACACTTTTAGACATAAAGCAAAGTTTCTGCATGCTCGACAAATTTGTTTTTAAATAGAGGAGTGTGTCTGCACTTGGTTTAGAATGGAGGGGTGTATCTTCACTTTAGAATAGAGGGGCGTATCTTCACTTGCTTTAGAACAGAGGAGTTTATCTTCATATCAAACGTAACCTAAACATGCTAATATAAATATTGTTTCGATTGATCTAGCTTTTTTGTAGGAACTGTCTTTAACCTCGTTACTGTTAAGACTTGTACAATATTTCATGGCTAACTCGAATTTCGAGATAATCTGAATTTTAAAAGTCCTTAAGTTATTAAAAGACAATCGGGGGAATAACAAATTCAGCTGATGAATTGTTATTGTTATATTCATTAATTAACTTCATTTTTGTGTGTGTGTGTGTTGCTTTGCTATTTATATTGCGCAAGTTCGCTAAAGTGAGTTATTACCCGACAATATAGAATGCTCTTGATTTATGGTCGCTGCGTTTATGATTTATACTGATTTACATGTTCAATCTATTTGCAGATTTTTCATACTATGATAAAAAATAGAGTTCGATAATTATATGCAATGCTCTCTCTCTCTCTCTCTCTCTCTGGTGATTATATCTATTTTTTTACATTATATTGTTATATTTAAAGTGCTAATTTTTAAATCTTGTTTTTCCTTTGTAAGAAAAAGGTTTATAGCTTCGTTGTTAAAAACTTTGTTTTATGCTGTCTGTGTATTTTCAGGAAAAGATAACAGGTTATTTTCAAAAATTTCCTTTGATTCAACAATATCGTCGAAAATTAATTGGCCTTTGTTGTCGTATTATATAGCCATCTTTGCAATGAAAGAAAGGTAAATTCAATAGGTGCAGTCAAGAGAGTGAATAAATAAATTTAATATTTTAGGTACTGGTTATTTTAGTATGAATATTTTAGTATGAATATAACAACTTACTATATACGGTCTGTCAATGAATGTGTGTGATACCACATATATACCGTATACCCATACTATATATACCGTATATAATCGTCAATAAGTCGAGCCCAATTGCAAAAACTGTACAGACCCAGGCTTGCCATCGCATAATGCGCCGCCAGATTTGCGTCTATGCAGTTTCCTACGAGTATTCAGTAGAACAAACAACATAGACCGTGACCTGCCAGTACATTATGCTACGCCAGATCAGGGTCTATGTTGTTTGCAGTTGAACTTTCATTTATTTTCGATTATATATATATATATATATATATATATATATATATATATATATATATATATATATATATATATATATATATATATATATATATATATATATCCTTGTTGTCATCCGTAATCTTATAAATTTCAGACTCATTATTTTTAGGTATACCAGAGAATTAGAAAACTTCATGATACACAGAACGCATTCAGATTGATAAATAAATTAATAACTGTTTACCCCATACTGCTATAGTTTAAGAATATATTCTGTATGATAAGCAATCTTTCACGAATTTTGCTCAGTTGAATTGGATCGAATCCTGCAAGTTTGTGCCATTGCAGATTTAAGTTAAAAAAAAAAATGCTTTCGGGTTTTATCTCTTAAATAAGTCCCCAAGGACTTTCTAGCGGCATTTATTTTGTGGAACAGAGATTATGTCTAAAAATTTTATTTTCTGCTTATAGTCTAGTTTTATTGTACTGTTTTAAACATTTTGCTAGCATATTTACAATTTTATCGTGTTGTAATGAGTCTTGTTTAAGATACATTTTTATCGTGCTATAATGGGTCTTGTTCAAGATACAACTGCATCGTGCTTAATGGGTCTTGTTCAAGATACAACTGCATCGTGCTTAATGGGTCTTGTTTAAGATACAACTGTATCATGCTATAATGGGTCATGTTTATGATACAATTGTATCGTGCCATAATGGGTCTTGTTTAAGATACAATTCAGAGTTTTTCTAAAGCTTCTGATGAAATTGTTTTTGCTTTTTTAAAATCTTAAGTCGATTGAAGTTACAATGAAATCATGCATAAAGCCTGTAACGATTTATTTCTATGGAGACATAACTCTCTATATGACTTTTGTGGAGAACTTTACAAATTGGATATTGTTTCACGAGATGCATGTGCGACACGCGCCTAACATGATTTGAGATAAAGTTTTTAATAAATTGATTTATTTATTTTAGGATGAATGTTTCCTTTGTATTCTTTTTGTCATTGACAATTATTCATCTTCTCTGTGGATTTCTTTAAAGTTATTTTCTCAGTGACATAATAAAAACAATCTGTCGTCACGATTTCTAAAGCTTGTTGCTCGCTGTTATACGGTCTACCGCGAACAAAAGTTTACACAACAAAAGCTCTGAGACGCAGTAAGACGAAGAAACTATTGACTTCCCATTGCATTCTCCCCTCATGTTGGACGAAAACAAGTTCTGACGTTTGGTCTCCTTTTAACTAATTCCATCTACAATAGCTGTGAGTGCAGTGGAGAAATCACTTCAATCCATAAGAAAAAGACGAATAATATATGTATGTATATATATATATATATATATATATATATATATATATATATATATATATATATATATATATATACACACACATATATTTCTTTGAGGAAAATTTCTGTTTAATTGGGAAACCCCGCAAGTCCGAATATTGGCAAGCATACAGAATTTACCGATGTGCTTATTTGATGACGGAAACATTGATCGATTAGTTTTTGTAATTAAGGGAAGCAAGTGTGGTGACATAACCATGAAATGAGATTCTTTTTAAATGCGATCCTTTTAATTTTGGCTATTAGAAGCTAAAGCAGTACATCGTGCTTCCGATTGATGATACTTCAAATGGCTTTTGGGATTAATTTTGACGTATCAGTTAAAATACAATATATTAGAAAGGATGTGTAGGAAAGGAAAGAAAATCTGCAAACTGATAGAGGAGGTGGAAATAACACTTGAAAAGCTAGACGTATTCGGCATGACCATATTGATTTTAATATAAAGCATATAGCATTGCAAATTCCTAACTTTGAATTCTGAACAAATTGTCCTTAAAATTGTACGACCAAAAATATTTAATTTGTCATCCGCATAACTTTGTGGGTATATTTTAATTTTGACAACCATATACCGTTAATTATTTTGTCAACTGTATATCAAGACAGAGGTAAATAAAATCAAATGACACCATAACAGATAATAAGGTAAAACTATAAAGGTAAATAACATTAAAATACAATACTTAACATCAATCAACAATTTCTGGAAATTTACTGTTCAAAAGAGCGACATGATTCATGTGTCCTTAATTCACAAAGAAATATGGCAATAAACTCTCTCTCTCTCTCTCATGAAGCAACGTATTATTACAAACAACCGAGTACAAAATGATTTTTAATGGTGATAGAGTTTCTATTATACAAACCGTACATTTCTGAAGATTCATTATCAGAATGAAGAACAAACCTCAAAATTTCCTGTTGCCGGATTCATATCCAGCAGAGAGTAATCGGCACTCCTGTCTCCATTAGTGTCAATACTGACATTTCCCGTTATTCCTGGAAAAATATAATTTACATTTTGAGTGATTTTAAGGAGAGAGAGAGAGAGAGAGAGAGAGAGAAAGAGAAAGATTTATCTTTAAGACAAGTTGTTGAATTTGCCAATTATTAATTCAGCGATGTACATAAGATGTAGAATAATCTATTCATATCTGCATTTTGCTAATTTAAATGCTTACATTTAATAAAATTGGGGAGAAAATCCTAGGGTTGCTTGTCACTGAAAAATACGTATCGAATCGAGTCACTGAAAAATACGTATCGAATCGAGTCACTGAAAAATACGTATCGAATCGAGTCACTGAAAAATACGTATCGAATCGAGTCACTGAAAAATACGTATCGAATCGAGTCACTGAAAAATACGTATCGAATCGAGTCACTGAAAAATACGTATCGAATCGAGTCACTGAAAAATACTTATCGAATCGAGTCACTGAAAAATACGTATCGAATCGAGGAGCTAAAAGAGAGTACATTATGATAAAATAAGCTGATATTTTTAGAATATTCTAGAGAATTCTAAAACTAAATACTACGTAAGCCCTATTTCGAGTGAAAAATTATTTATAAATGTATGTTTAATATATTTACTACATACTTCAAGCATGGATGAGACAATTCAATCGTTTGCAAGTGACGGTATTCTTTAATTTGACAAATGAAATGCCCGTAAAAACTTAAGCTGAAAGAGATACATGTAACTTTTAAGGGAAATGAAGGCCAGACGGAAAAATTAAAGCTATACATTTACTCATCAGGCATTATTGGCATTACGGACTGACTTTGCTGAAATCCTAATGGATTGCTTGAAGGAATATACGTAAAATATGTTTTTTTTTTCGTTTTTTTTTTTTTTTAATTGGGTTGTTGTTGTTGTTGTTGTTGTCATACGTTACACATGAAGTAATATTCATCCCTTTCCGCCTTGGTTTTGCATTAAACTCATTCACAAGGAAAAAACAAATACCATCTTTTAAAAGTTTGGTTTATTCCTGCTGCAATTAGTCAGCAACAGAAGGAGAGAAACAAATATTTGATGCAATTTTAGTCTTCCATAATGCATTTTTTTTCTTCTGAGGACTGCCTGCAGCTGATGAATGAAAGGTATGAATATCTACCAATTTTCTACATATGTGTTTATTTGTCGAAACCGTTCCCAAAATTCAATGGCATATTTTTTATGTATTTTTTTTTAATTTTTAAAATGCGGTTTTGCTTCTATATAGGATGTAATACAATACTAGTAAGATGACAGCAACTCTATCAAGAAACAGTACCGGATATTCATTTGATGAATGTTCGTTTGTAAATATTATTTTTATTTATTATTCGGAACAGGTTTCTTTTCCTTTTGAGGCTAGGAAAGTTTGAAACTCTATTCAAGTCAAGACCTCAAGCAAGTCAAGACCTCAAGCTGGAGTGTTTAACAAAAACTGAATACATTAATCAAAACATAGTTGTATACTCATGCGAAAATTAAGTTATAGGGTGTCAAATTAATACACAAGTAAACTAACTGAAACTGGATAAGAAACTTCTAGCTGTGGATAGTGTTGGCATCAACTGACCTTTAAACGTTCTATTCCACATCCGCCTCGTGATCTCTGTTCCATTTGAGATAGACCTATTAGCTTCAAGCGTCTCGTTGAGGGCGATCGCATATAGGATCACGGCATCGTGAAAAGCCCCAACAAAACTGTTTACCTGTGGAAAAGAGTGTAAATCGTTTAAAGTTATAAAGAAAAAATAAGATCTCGCTGACACAGTTCTCTCTTAAAATGTTGCTTCATGTCTGGCAAATCTGAATGGTCAATCTTGCTATCTTTTTTTTTTCTTTAATTTCACTAAAATGATTTAACCATATGTGCCACAACGCTTGTATTTTCCTCACATTTCACACCACCCCACCCAGAAAAAAACTCTAAAACAAAACGCCCCTCCCTGCCAAAAAATAAAAAATAAAAAAAGTAAATAAATAAAATAAAAACAAACAACAAATTAAATTAATTAAATACACAAACAAACCCCACTTAAACGGGAAGACTACATTTTTCTTAATCCATGTCCATGGCCAGCGTTTAGAAAGTTTTCAAAATTGTGTGTACACTATAATGTTCTAATACAAATCTGTTATTACAACTTTATCTCGAATTTTCGTTCAAGACATTGTTATAGTTTAACAACGCATTCATTTGAATAAACTGCCCCCCCCCCCCCCCCCCCCCCGCCGAACAAAAACATTCTATGTCGAGAGGTATGTTCATTATCAGCTGTCAATCATCGATAATGTGTGTTCATTTTACAGTAGTAGATTCGAGAATATGTTGCCCGTCTGATAATCAAAGATCACTATTTATAGATCTCACGTAACAGTCAACTGATTTCATCTGAGATCCTGCATGAGTGTAATGAGACCCTTGATTTCTATAATGTTATCACTGAGATACATACTCAGTGTCAATAACATCGTAATTAAAGACCAAGATCTAATTAATTCTGACTATTAAAGCGATATACTGAAGAAAGAACGGTATAAACTAGAGTTCATTTCAATTTTATGTATTTATTTCAAGGACAAGAGCCAAGCAACTTTACACGTTGCATCGGATGAGAGAGAAAGATCTGTGTACTCGCTTATGGTTGTATGCATCATGGAGAGAAAATTTGTGAGGACAAAATATAATATAAAACATATATGTGAAATGAAAAGTTTGAAACAGGGAAATGTTATTAACGAAGAAAAAGAAGTCAACCAATTTTCTGCAAGATTCTCTGATGCAAGACCATCAAAGGCTCAGAATAAAGATGTATAGTTGTAATTACTCACAGCATGTATTTTGATGGAATATTGGGGCAAAAGATTAGTATGGCTTTTATATACAAAACATACAGAACGGATAACCACTTGCTCCAACCATACCCACTATGAAAGGGCCTTCATGAATTGATCACTGTTTTGTTTTGTTTGTTTTTTTAACCGAAAAATAACGCTTTCGATTGGAAAGAGAACACCTATATTTGGTATGTTCTTATCTTGCTCTCTTAAGCGAGTACCGTGATTAGTCAGTGATTTGGGGAATGACCTTTCAAATTAATAACAGACGTTAATTTTTCTTTATGTGTATATATGTAAATATCCGCTAACTTAGTGTTAAAAACACCCTATAATATAAAGCACACACACGCACATATAGACACATGAATTCATTTATGTTCGTGGGTATTAATTTTCATGGGTTTGTGGGAAAAGTACATTCTCGTTGGTACATTAATTCGTACATCGGGTATGAGATTCTGGGTTGTTTTGTTTACACAGACAAATTATTATTCGTTGTTCGTAGGGTCTTTAAATTCGTTGTTTCTATCAACCACAGAATCCACGAAAATTGCTACGCCACGAAAAAAATTTGAATTCTCAACTGCATCGCTTTAACTCAGATTGTAGCCATGGAGACACTACGTTAGTCATTGCATTGGTTTTCTTTCGAGGATTTTTTTTCGGAGAAAGAGCACATTATGAGAAATTTCAAAAGCCACATTTGTTATAGGAAACTGTTACAAGTGTTTGAGGATTATGCACTCGTTGAGTCTGAATGTATCATACTCAGCATGAAAAAAATCTACTCCAATGAGAAGAAAGGACTCCCTGATCTCTGGCACTATAAAAAGGCAATGTCGCAAATTAATGAAGTCCTTCAAGAGAAAATAACATTATACAGTTTACTATAGCTCTACAAGATACAATTAGGTCAGTGTCAACGAGTCCTTGGAAAAACATTGGATCGATCATGACTTCATAAATAAGTACAGGCCCTAAACTAGACGATACAGAGTAACATATTCCAGACACAAGGCACTTCATACTTTATGCACATTTTTATTATCTTGAATGTGGTTATAGCCATTAGGGTAAATGGTATGGTTAACATCAAATCAAGTTGTTATGTCGCCACATATGCTCACCTTTACTATGTGTCGGCTATAGCGATTCCAAAAGGTACAATCTTATTTTTCTATACTTGATATGAGACAGTACACTCATAATCATAATCGTTAAACTTTTGTTTTTAACTTTTGTTTTCTTCATAGAATGCTAAAATTTTGAAACGTACATGATACTTGTCGAAGAACAATTTGTCCAGCAATTAAGGTTTCATGACTAGAAGGGTGATAACTTCTTGGTGAAGACCTAAGTTGCTTTGAAATATGGGGAAATATCGGATTTGTATTTCAAAGTTTCCAACGGTCGGGTCACCGTTAATTAATGTTACTTAAATCCGTGTCTAAATTGAAGAAATCAAACGATTCACACGACGCCCCTTCGAAATGAAAACTTCAACAAGGCGATTTATAATTGGAGTAAATCTAACACACCTTGAGGTCTAAAGAGGAGATTTCTAACAAGAGAAGAGATTTGGTTCTCATGATGGGAGTTATGATTCTGCTGGGTTTGTTCCTACTATTTTGGTCTTCTTCAGCAACAATTCCGTCTACGATTTTTCACTTAATTGAACCTCTTAGACAGGATCAACGAAGCAACAAAAGTTCTTCAATTAGAGTTGCTTTGTTCTTTACCAATCTAGACCGCTGAAAAGACTTGCAACATTATTCTACAAATTGCGTTATTGACATATTTCCATATATATAATGTCAACTGATCAATGAGATAAAATTGGGGAAGATGGCATGTTTAAAAAAACAACAACAAAAAGAACAACAACAGAAAAAACAGTCATGAACCAATATTTGGGCGGGAGAAACAAAAATAGTGATTCAGATTACGATTAAAGAAATTCAGATTCAAAAGCTAAATTGGTAAATCAAGGAAATAATCTGCACATTGTAAACGTACCTCCTCTTCTCCATATGTAAAGTTCTCGTACTTTGTTTTAGCCCTTCTCTTGACTTCATCGCTAAATTCCCGGTACTCGTTGCTGGTTGGTTTCCGTAACGTCACCGTCATCAGTGCCTCGTATGCTTTTTTAGCCTTGTCATTCCTTTCAACTGTGTCATTTTCTCGGTGCCATGGTCGCTCGCTTTCGTTCTTACTGAAATATAGACATAAACTCTCTTAAGAATCACCGAGATGCTGTAATATTTGCAATAATGGAGGAAACAAAATGAGATAATCTGTGACAGAATCGAGAACTCTTCGATGAGGAAATCCACTGTTGTCAATTTAAAAGGAATCGGTTCATTTACTGAAATCTACGATTTGTTGAGGATTATCTAATCCAATTATCTTTACGGTCACATATACCTTAAATCATCTTCCTTTATGAGAGTCTTCTGTATAGAACAGTATCAAATGCATCCATAAAATCCCTATAGACGGCATAGTAACCTAACCTCCTTGACCAATATATCGGTCTGACGGTTGATAACATGATCAATTAGTGCAGCGCAGTCGTACACCACACGTAACGCACCTTCTTCATGATCCAGAGTTCATTCTGTTATTCGCGTAAAACAATTCTCTCGTCATTTCCTAGATGCGATTAAAAGGAAACCGGACAACTCGGACCAAAACAAGTCGGACCAGGTTTGGGACAGCTTAGGACCCAACCTCAGATGCAAGTCGACTCCATGCAATTTGATAAAGGACAAATAGGACCAATTTGTTTATTATCATCAACAAGGGGCCTTAAATCTTATATCTTAGTGGATATCCTCAACTATGACAGCATATGGTCTTTGTCTTGACAGAAAGTCAGATAGGGTTGGCTTTGTTAGGGCTTGGTTTCGGTTGTCTGAAATGTATCGAATAAAGGTATGGCGCTTATGAATACCGGAATACTAGCTGTCATAAGTGGTAGTGGTTGCTAATATACGGAATACTAGCTGTCGTAAGTGGTAGTGGTTGCTAGTATACGGAATACTAGCTGTCATAAGTGGTAGTGGTTGCTAGTATACGGAATACTAGCTGTCATAAGTGGTAGTGGTTGCTAGTATACGGAATACTAGCTGTCATAAGTGGTAGTGGTTGCTAGTATACGGAATACTAGCTGTCATAAGTGGTAGTGGTTGCTAGTATACGGAATACTAGCTGTCATAAGTGGTAGTGCTTGCTAGTATACGGAATACTAGCTGTCATAAGTGGTAGTGGTTGCTAGTATACGGAATACTAGCTGTCATAAGTGGTAGTGGTTGCTAGTATACGGAATACTAGCTGTCATAAGTGGTAGTGGTTGCTAGTATACGGAATACTAGCTGTCGTAAGTGGTAGTGGTTGCTAGTATACGGAATACTAGCTGTCATAAGTGGTAGTGGTTGCTAGTATACGGAATACTAGCTGTCATAAGTGGTAGTGGTTTCTAGTATAAGGAATACTAGCTGTCATAAGTGGTAGTGGTTGCTAGTATACGGAATATTGTCATAAGTGGTAGTGGTTGCTAGTATACGGACAGTGGATATCTTTAGGCAATGCGTTGTTTATGTCACATAAAATTCATTCATTTAAAATATCACATCTCTTTATATTATCTTACATAAATTTTTTAAGTTTTGCTTTAAATATTGGTGTGCACGATCATTTGTGTATGGCTGAACTTTCGTAAAGTGGTACCTAGCTTGGAAGAGACTTGCCGAGACGGTGTTTCAAATTATCCACCGCTATCTACTCAAGTTTTAAACATTTGGACTGTGAATGTGCTAGTTACAAAATTCATATCTGGAACGTCCTTTATTTCATATTTGTAGATGGTATTTAAATATTTTCTTATCAAAGTTGATATATGATAATGATACAAAGTGAGTCATTAACTCTACAGTTTGATAAGGGATGCTTTATCCTAAGAAGAAAGTTAACACCTTGAACTGACGGCATAAACACGAACTTAATTTTAAAAAAATAAATTAGCGAAAATGCTATTTATTCTTTGTTTTCTCCAAAACCGCGGGAAGCCTGTTCTAGGCTGGAAGCCGCAAGCACTTTGCGTGCTACTTTTCTGAGACTGTATTGAACTATTTTCCTGTTGAATAAATTAAACAGTCTGTTGTTTAATCAACCACTTGATGCCATGAAAATCGATACGTAAAACCACGAAAGAGTTGGAACACGCAGAAAGAAAGTGAAGCTTGGTAATTCCCGCATCCTCCTCCACAGAACAAGACATCGTCTTTACAGATGTAAATTAGTGAAAATGCATTAAATCTCATATAAAATTATCACATTCCGCTATGCATAAAAACATCCTTCAATAGCTTATAAAAGGCTAAAGAAACTGAATTGTGCTTACGTATTTCAATACAAGTATCGAAACAGCATACGTGTTTTGTTCTGAGTCGGTGGAAAGAACGATTTGATATGGCGTAAGGATACGTCGAGGCCGTCAGGCCGAGACGTATTAATTAACCATATCAAACGAGTTCTTTCCCCCTGCTCAGAACAAAACACGAATGCGATTCTGTATTTACTTACATACCACCTTTATACGCTTTCGAAATATTTTTAGCTTTACTGCATGAATGAAATTCAAAACAAACTGGGATTTTTAAAAGTTCGATTAACTGCTTCTAAAACTATCGACGCGCCGACGTCAAAGAAGACACATAAGTAGTTCCAACCTGGGTGTGTGATACCGAAATATGGATTTTTATACGGATCGAAGTTTTAATTTATGTCACAACAAAAGAAAAAAAAATAAGATTATGTGATTAAGTACTATAATTAATGAAGAAGTATAACTTTACATGTAGGAAATTCAAGAGTCTTCGAATCAGGATTTTGAAATGGAGGAAAACCGCCAAATGATAAGTCCAAGAAATAATGATGTAAAACTTACAAAATGCAAACCCGATATTCGGATCTCACCTCATCGGGATTGCCACTAAGATATTCAAATATCAGACGTTAACCACTGTTTTGCTTGCAGTCGGTATCAAATTTATCAGTTTTATCTGCACGAAATGACACTTAAAACTGGACAATGTATTTATAGATCTTTCATACCACTGTTTTATATGTGTCTTAAGTGCAGATTAGCTTGAAAGTCTTGATAGTTATTTTCCCTCTACATATCAGGCGATATTTGCTTACATTTAAAATAGTAAAACTACGTGGTTGTCCAATCGCGTGAATAACGGCCAGCGTTGCTTAGCCACAACCGCTCTCATTTGCGTGTAGACTATAGCCTTTTAAAAAAAATGCGTTTGCGGAAGAGAAAAGAGTTTGTCATCAGTCAAAGTAATAATAACCGCGAAGAACTTCATATTTTCTGAGCTGATTAAGTTTATTAGAAATATCTCAAAGGAAGAGTATATCATTTCCATGGACGAGAGAGACAGGGCAAGGGTCATATGATGTAGATTGAAACGGACATGACATTAAGTCCTTTGTATCGGATGAAAAGTAGAAAATCAATAGAAACGGTCTTTTCCAGTGAAATTGCAATATAAATCAAATGATCTATCGATTATGCTCGCCTACTTATCAGCATATTAACTTCTTCAGAATTAACGATTTATGTAAGATGTTTTCCACACATACTTCAACAGCACTGCTTATAGGGCAATACCACAGTTCAGCTGAGACTCAGGTTCACAATAGGATGAATAACAGTTGTCAATAGGTCAATAAGATGGAGCTAGGTGGAAGTAAAATTTATAAAACGAAGGACTCCTTCAAGTAACGAGAACAATTTTCACGACGAAGCTAACAATGCCATGTATCATTGTTAAAGAGAGAGGGCCCTATACGATGCTTATAATGCAATCCATCTTCACATAGGACGTTTCGCAAAATAACAAAAATAAATACAAGCGGTAGTAATGATTTATGACTTTCCTGGATATCATCAATAATTAGCAACCAAAGTCTTTAAGAGGTTCTCAACGATCTGTATCACTGTTACAGAGAGATACGATGCTTATAATGCCATCCAGCTTCGCCATGAACACTTTGCAAAATAATACAAATAAATACAAGCGGTAGTAATGATTTATGACTTTCCTGGATGTCATCAATAATTGTCAATCAAAGTCTTCAAGAGGTCACATCTGGCAAGATGCTCTTGTTATTAAATTTTGTTTATATTTAAGTAAACGACACAATCTATTTCACATTTTAGATTCAAGGAATGGACAATGCCTGTTTTTGCTGATGCTTTATAATTAACAATTTCTGATAAATACATAAACCGAATATAAATTACTTCCACTACAGAGCATTGCCAATAGCCTGCTCATGCCGGCAGATCCGTAATAGGTGGGGGAAAATAAATTTGTTTTAAATAAAGGTCACAATAAAGAGAATAATACACGTAGCATTTAATAAAATTTATTGCAAACAATTCTGACCTTAGACATCTTTCACTAAGATAGTTGAAAATCAGTCGTATCTAGATAAGAATGAATGAAAAAGTATGTTAAAGAAAACATTTGCTGTCTTATAGAATTACAATAAAATTTTGATAACTCGAACATCACTCGATTGCTCCGTATATCTCAAATGAGTCGCTCAGGCCCGGCTAGCAGTTTTCTCTTGTTTGTGATCTCAAAAAACTCGAAACCACCAAAACGTCGAACCCAACGTTTGGTTCCTCAGCAATTGATGTTTTCAAAGTTCAATGGCATCTTTCTAATTTAAATGACCGTTGTTGAAACCATAAACGGCGAATAAACAAGATAATGAAGTAACAGGCTCACATTTGTTCAAAGTGTATGTATGTCTGTGCATCGATGTGAGTCATCGACATTTAGGAGAGGAAACAAAATAATCTTGTCATGTTAAGCCAGTTTGGATCCATATCCGCACAGAACCATAACTGTAGCTCCGTTTGAGCTTCCCAAGTCGAAAACTATTTGGCTTTAAGAATGGTACTAGGATTAAAGATTTTCTCCATTGCTTCCGTCTCATAAGTGACAAGGTTCGTGACAAATACTTAAGCATCCCCTGGCTAAAGCAACATGCCGACGTCAAAGAGCTTAACTTTGCCTCACTGAATAAAGGATTTAGATCCAGCAGTAGTGGTCATGGACACAAACGAACGAACAATAAAATAGACTTTGTTTCTTACAACAGAATTGAACAGATACTAGGATATGATTATCATCAGTCGATATATTTCAAGAGAATAACTCAAACAGTTATATAGCTATGAAACTAACATTTCAATAGAATAAGACAAACAGTAATATAGCTCTAAAACTTATATTTCAATATAATAAGACAAACAGTAATAAGAATAATCAAAACGTGTCATACTACAAAACCATGGAGAAGTGGGCTGCCAAAGTGTGTAATTTATAAAATCAAGTGGTCAAAAAGAAACCCAGGATCTGTATTCGGAACAGAAACTTGAGTAATTGTATGGAATAATGTCTACCACCATTAAATACTTTAACGTTCGCACTATTACCACATTCAAACATTCTATGCAGTGCATTACAAGGGGGAGAAATCTATCATCAGTGCATGTAAAGAACTTTACGCCCCAATGACTTTCGGCTACAAAGTAAAACTCGCGGCATTTGACATAATGATCTTCAGTCGCAAAAATCAGATATGGTTAAGCAGTTCGACGTCTAGCTTCAAGTAATTAAGGTAAAAATATTCTAAAGACATTGCATTTCTATTACTTCTCTTTCTATTTTCGTTACCTAAAGCGTATTTTGCGCAAAGTTTACTATAAAGGTCAACATGCACAAGGCAATATTTGGTTGCATGGGCGACTCATTAGTTCTCTGAACAAGTCATTCGTTAGACAAAATAAATTTGCTCCACATAAAAGTACTAAATAATAATTTCTCCAGACTGTCTAAAGCAAGGTAAAAAGTACTAACGCAACATGTTAAATAATTATTTTTACAGGCTGTCTTCCGGTCTCCAAATCTCTCTCATTTTGGGGGTGATTCATGAACTATTAATCTGACAGCCTTGAATATGTGATGGACAATTTGTTTCCTTGGTTTTACTTTTAACACATTATTGGCTATATCATGCCAAGGAAATGGTAGCTAAGTGTCTTTCCCAAGGACTTACTGAGGAAGCCGACATGGGCTGGTTTAGGCGGGCATCGCACCCGCGACCCTTGGATTACGAGTCCGACGCTCTGGCCAAATGAGCTACCGCAGCTCCAAGGTGGAGGACAAACCTTTAACTGGAATCTTAAGTTCCAATTCACAATATAACAGAGACAGCGATTTTTCCTTAATGCATTTCCTGATCACAATATTTATGAGACCCTTGCATAGATCTGTTATATAATAGCGTTGGAGAGAAAATGTTTCCATCCATGTTTGTTAATCATAGCGATTCTTCTTCGCTACTGATGCTTCGTACCACTCATCACAGAAGCGCTAATTTCTGTCTGGATAGTTTCGGTGATACTGTACCATCATCAGCATTGGATTACAGCGAAAACGGTTTAGTGGGAGGATCAAGAAGCAAAGAGAAAATTGGGGTATTCAATATAAGAGAACAGATGAGATATGGTGACACACCTCTAAAATACACAATGGAAGAAATACAGGATATACGCTCAAGCACACATAAACTCAACAAGAATTTGATCCAGAGGTGAAGAAGTCCGCTAGAAACAAAACCCCCATGAAACAAGGAGCAACTGTTTGAGTTCTAACAAAACGGCCAAGAGCTTGTCCTGGGGAACCAAGTTGCCAACTAGTTGTACAAATGGTGATTCAATATTTATCGTACAGAGTTGTTTTAATGACTAGAAATGGACACCGTATTAGCCAGCGTGTACAGTGCTGTAGAAGCAGCATGATAATGCCAAAAAAGCTCTTCACAAAAGTATAAGAAATGCTCACAAAGAAACTTTTGACGAAAAGGCTATCACGTTAAGCATCCTAGGAATTCCTGAGATATGGTTTCCATTTCGTCCTAAATTTATTTAGCCTATTGGTAAATAGGGCCGACATATGGCTTCCCCCAGTGCTTTCTTTTTTTCAGTACAATTAGCGTTATCTTACATGGCATCATTTGCCCTCTTTTGGCCATTGTCATTTCTATATTTAACGTTCCTGCATATACGTCAATACACCAAAAACCGGAAAATATCAGCAAAAGTTACGCGTGAAAATAATACGCTTCAGGAGTCTACTTGCAAGTACAATAATATTATTTTGATTTGTAGTACTGCTTGCTGTTTGCAGTTTATTACTACTTTTAATGCTTTAATGGGAGTCGACACACACACACACACACACACACACACACACACATATATATATATATATATATATATATATATATATATATATATATATATATATATATATATTTATATATATATATATATGTATATATACATATATAAATATATATATATATATATATATATATATATATATATATATATATAATAAATAAATACCATATACGCAACATCCTAGCTTCAAATATGTCACTCGGGCCTATATGGGACGTTGTCATTATGCGGTAAACATGATGGGACTATCTGGAGACAAGGAGGAATTTAATGTTAGAACTACACCTAATAACAAACACGCCGTTGGAGTGACCAACAGACACAATTGCTACCCAATAACCCGTTGGAGTGACCAACACACTTACTAACCAATAGGCAGTTGGACTGACCATCACCAGCAACAATTAACCAATATGTCATCTAATGACCAACACTCGCACCTACTAACCAACAAACAGTCTGACTGACCAAAACCAAGTAATCTACTGACCAAACACTCATACTTTCTAACAATATAAAGTTTGGACTGACCAACGCCTACACTTACTAACGAATACGGCGTTTGAACTGACCATCACCCACACCTAATAACGAATACGCCGTTTGACCGACCATCACCCAGTCATCTACTGACCAACACCCACACCTGCTGACCAAAATACCGCCTGACTGACCAGCACCCACTCATCTACTGACCAACACCCACATTTACTAACCAATACGCCGTTTTACTGACCATCGCCCATGTCATCTACTGACCAACATTAGATTAAAATGGCCGAGACAAAAAGTACGAAATTGAACAAAAGACTCAAAGAAATCCAGATTTTAAAAAATATGGTCAAAACTAGAAGTAATACCAAAACTTCTAAACTAATACGACATTTAGCGGAGATTGAAAGAAATTTCCCCCCAATTGTAAAATGTTTTAAAAACTATGTTTACAAATTGTGAATGTTTTTTTTATAGAAAAGTTAAGAACTTACGATTTAAAGAAATAAAACATATTATATAATTAACGAAATATATACAGAATTTTGCGAAGACTAAATAAAAGTCCGGACAAATTTTACAATTGACAAGATACCCCCCCCCCCATTACAAAAATTGAAATTTGTGTTAAAAATGTACAATTTTAATAATACACTTTTATCAATTATGATATATATATATATATATATATATATATATATATATATATATATATATATATATATATATATAATAATAATAATAATAATAATAATAATAATAATGTAAAAATGTTTAAATAGAATTTTAAAACATTTAAACTTTGCAAAATTAAACATTTAAAATAATGCATAGGGGTGGAAGTATTATTTCTTTTCTTTGAAACCTCGGTTACAGGGCCGTTGGGGGATAAGAACTAACACCTACTGACCTTCCATCAACCACCTTGACTATCCAACACCACATATACAAACAAAACAAACGAGGGAAAGGGGAGTTATATGATGGTCACTAATATACATAATTGCAATCCAACACCAACGCTTAGAAACAAAACAGATGATGAAATGGGATAGTCGTGGGTTACTCACACCTACTTATGAACAAACAAACAAACACCCTTACTATCCATCAACCCCACACATGCATACACACTCATTTAAAAGGGGACAAAGGGTATGTAGTTACTATCACTCATGATTACAATTAAAGACGGGTTATTTACTATTCAACACCACACTCATATAAACCCATGTGAACTGGATATAGTTTATATAGTCAAATAGTTCTATCACACATAATTACAATTCAGCACACGTTAATTACTATACAATACCTATACACTTACATACAAACTCATGTCAAAGGCGATGCAAGATATTTGATAGGCAGGATCACTGAAACTCGTCCTTACAAACAAATACATATTTTTATAATTCAACACTCACCATTACAGAAACAGATGAGCGTAGAGAATGGGTGTATGTGATGACTACTAACACACATTTTAACATGCATCAATCATAGATGGCCATAATAGATGAGAGTGTTGTACGAAACATCGTTGCTAAAAGCCATGAGAAAAATGAAACCACCAGCATCATCAACTGCAGCAATTGCAATTAGGACGACGACGACCGCAGCGGCGGTGGACTACAACAAGAAAAGGTTTAATACAGTTAATGTTAATGATGGAAGCTGCATGACTTTTTGTGGACTTTTTTTTTAAGCAACGGCCCTTTTCAGGACCAACCATATCTCTCAGAAAATAGATACTACTCAGTTATTGCCAAATAAAAATCAGCTCTCCAAAAAGTGTGTGATTCTATCTTTTTTTAATTAATACTAAAAATAATTCTCCCAGAAATGCCACCCTGAGCGACAGAAGACATTTTGACGTAAAGTGCTGAAAGAAACTGTATGAGGATGAACCACCTGAGAAAATTATAGTCTTTTTCAGGGGATTCGGTTTATAGAACAAATTGTAATCATGTTTTAAGGATTTTACATGTGTTACCTTTATCTGTCATTTTATACACATTTTACACAATTTAACATCGTTACGTTTTATATTTGATGTTCTTGGACTTATTGTTTACATTTATTTGAAAGGGCTTGTCGTCAACAATTTGTGTGTGGTTCATTTTTCCATTTTTTAAAATCTACCTTTGGTTGGCACTACATAACCTCTTTCGTGCTCAGGTGCCGTACAACACTACCACATACATACATTTAGGAACAAATTGCTAGTCAAATGATTGCCAAATAAAAATGTCAATCCTATAAAAGTGTGCGTGAGTGTATTTATATTCTACAGCTACTACTACTACTATTAAACATGCTACTACTGCTACTACTACTACTACTAATAATAATACAAATAATAATGAGAATAAACAAATCAATAAGATTTTGATTTTCACTTACGTTTGGAATATTCTCGTGAACTAGAATCACAGTGACATTTCAAGCATATCACAAAAACTCCATTTCGTCTCGTGAATGTCTTGCTTTGAATTGTGTAGAGCGAATGAGTTATTCTGCTTCTTCTTCTTCTTCTGAAATCTCTTTTGTCTCCCCCTTCTCTCTGTCTTCATTTTAATTTTGTCTGGAGGACACTCTGAAGGCCAATGCCCTTGCTCGTGACACACAAAATATTCGTCTTGGCTTTTGTGAAGTGTCCTCTGTTCTCCATTCTTAGGATAAGAGGTTCCTTTTCTTTAACGTTGTGGACATTCTGGGGCCAAATGTCCTTTCTCTCGACAGATATAACAATTATCTTTACGTTTCTCTCGGGAGAAGCTGTGGTTTTATAGAGGGTCCAAAGAACTATTTTCCTGTCTGGATCAACACATTTTTCGAGCTTTCATTAATGCTTGTTTAGGACTCGGCATGTCCATGAACACATTTTGGATGAATTCTTTTCTTTGCGAAAGGGCAACTTTTTTAAATTATGCAGTCCTTGGGAGACAATAGGTTTTAAGGCTTGTGCCACAGGATGAAAGACTAATTTAAACATAGTACCCAAACGATTCCCGCGTTGTCGAACTTCTCCTCTGTACGGTGAATACCTGAGATAAAACTCTGTCTAGAATCCTTTTTTAAAAATGTAGTTTCACGGCGACTTTTCCTTTGCAGAATATAATATTTTGTCCCAGATCTCCTTTTATACCAATATTCACACTGTTAAAATACGATTTACTGACAGGAAGATGATGGGGATGCACAAATTCTAGGAGAGCGTGATAGGCGTCTCCTCATTCGTCGTTAGCACTAATTGCAGACTTCACTTTATACGGAATGACTCTCAGGAACGGAACAGTTGTGTTTTCCACCATGTTGTACTCGAAGACGTCGGAGTACTCAAACATCAAATTGAGTCCTTCGTTCAATTCGATGGGGTATCGAAAATAATAGAAGAATTTGTTGTTTTTGGTGATGTCTGTTGTTGGAGTAATGTGTTTCTACCCAGAATAGCAAGCAAACTTGGAGAATATTTGATGGACAGCGTTCTGATGTCGGAAAAATCCACTTTAAAACAATGACAGGGTGGATGGTACTCGATAAGAACACATCTGTTGGTTTTCTCGAGTACCTTGCGAAACTGATCGTTGAAAACATTCCAATCGTATAGACAAGATGTCAAGCATTAAATTAATATCTACAGGAATTATCATGTCATACACATTCAATCGGGAATTGGCCTCAGCGTGTTTTATTGTTCGTAATAGCCGGGGTTCTTTTTGTTCAAGTGTTCTTGTGCGTGTTCAGTGAGTATTTCTACGACGGAATTGATTAATTTTGCGGTGAAATAACGCAACGTGTTGCTGGGAAATACATCTAGAGAACTGTCACTTGGTAAAGTCAAATAAAATTGATTATTAATATGGCTTTGTATAATCGAGGTTCCAAAGATTTGTTTTGTGTCATTGATGTGGTCTCTTTGACATCTAAAACAGATTCGGAGTTAGTGCGAGCTTTGAAAATCGTCCTGAAACAAAGTGGTCGACAACCTCTGCGATCGCAAACAGACAATAGCACTTAATTTCTCAATCAACAATTGCAAAACGAACGACACATTCATATTTACACCGCTGACAATCATGTAAACGAAAGCCAGTGGAACGTTTCAAAGAACCTTGAAAGAACGTATGTGAAAATATTGCACACATACTCCTCTCAAATACATCGACGTGTTATCAAGTCTAGTCAAATCCCACAATCAAGCGTACCTTCGCAGCATCGGATGAGCCCCAGAAGAAGCGATTCCCCAAAACGAAATGGCAGTGTTTGATCGATTGTTTCGAACTTCTGAGGCATCCAAAAAGAAAGACGTTTTAAACACAGGAGATTAGGTTTACCTCGGAAAAACAAAACGCACTTTTGATAAAGGATATTTACCTAACTGGACGAGAGAATTGTTTCGTGTCTTAGGACAGGTCCTTGGATGTCATCCGCCTGTCTACACATTGGAAGATATTGCCCGAATTACAAGGAGTGACAAACAAAAAAAAAAGACGCCGACGTGTACGATATTGAAATCATTCTAGATCCAAGAACCCGCAAAATAGGAAAACGTTGTATCCAAGAAGGCAAACTACGTTGGAAATTATATCCTCACAGTTCCGATTCTTGTACTGCTGCACCCCAAGTTACTGAATATAAGAAGAAGAAAAATTAAAGAAGTTGTCTTTGAACACTGTGTGACCGTCTCCCACTTCATCTCTCCATGAACCCCAGAAACAAAAACAACAACAACCACAGTGGTTGTCGTTCTGTCACACCATCGTGATTTATTGTGTCATTAGAACAGCTATTGCAGATTTGAGGTGCAACATGTCGATAAATAATTGTGGATCATTTTACTCAGCAGTTGTATTGCTTATCTTCTTCCCAATCTATCGTAGAAAGATACCAACAGTAGCAACAGCGAAGGTAAGTGCAGTAACAGTAGCTACAACCAGAAGAATCAAAGTCACAGCAACCCTTTGGAACTGTCGGAAAGTCAGTTTTTCATTTACAAAAAGACAAGAACAATCGGACTTTGAATAATCAATTTTATTTGACTGTATCTGTTAACAGTTCTCTGGGTGTGTTTCCCAACAACACGTGTTGTTTCACGGCAAAATTACCTCATTCCATACATTTGGATCACGACGCTCATTGGGAAGTGACTTTGGTAGAAATCATTCACCCCACTCAAGTCTTAAATATCACAGAGGATCAAACCAGTTCCGTCGTAGAAATACTGAATGAACAAGTACAAGAACACTTGGATAAAAATAATCCTGGCTATTACGAAAATAAAACACACGCAGCAGCCAATTCCCGATTAAATGTGTGTCATGAGAATTCCGGCAGGATATTATCTTAGTGCTCGACATCTCGTCGATATGATTTGGAATGTTTTTGAACGATCAGCTTCGCAAGGCACTCGGGAAAAGCACCGAACGCGTACCATCCACCATTTCATCGTCTTAAAATGGATTTTGTTCCCGACAACAAAACGCTGTCCATCACATTTTCTCCAAGTTTATTTGATATTCTGGGTGGAAACAAAGCCCTCACACTAACAACAACAACAACAAAAACAAAAAACAAAAAACAAAAAAAAAAACAACTCATCAACAACATATTTTTCTAGTACTTTCGATACCCCATCGAATTAAACGAAGGGCTAAATCTGATGTTTGTGTACTCAGATGTCGTCGATTACAACATGGTAGGAAAAACACAACTGTTCCGTTCCCGAGAGTCATTTCCTTTAATGTGGAATATGCAATTAGTGATAACGATAAAGGAGGAAACAACTATCACGCTCTCCGAGAATTTGTGCATCCCCATCATCTTCCTCTCAGTAAATTGTATTTTGACAGTGTAAATATTGGTATAGAAGGAGATCTGGGACAAAATATTATATTCTCCAAAGGAAAAGTCGCCGTGAAACTACATTTTCGAAAACAATTCTCGACTGAGTTTTAAGTCACGTATTCAGTGTATTGAGGAGAAGTTCGACACCGAGAGCATGGTTTGGGGAGTATGCTCAAATCGGTCTTTCGTCCTGTAGCACAAGTCCTGAAACCTATTGTCTCCCAATTACTTCATACTTTAATAAATGCTGCCTTGACACAAAGAAAAAGATTCATCCAAAATGCGCTCATCGACAAACCGAGTCCAAAATAAACGTTAATGAAAGCCCGAAAAATGTGTTGATCCAGGCAAGAAAATAGCTTTCTATACCCTCTATAAAACCACAGCTTCTCCCGAGAGATAATCGCTATATCTATCCAGAGAAATTACATTCGGCCCCAGAATTTCCACAAAGGTAAAAAAAAGAACCCTTTTCCTAAGAATGGAGAACAGAGGTCACTACACAAAAGCCAAGACAAATGTTTTGTGTTGCACGAGCAAGGGCATTGGCCTGCAGAGTGTCCTCCACACAAAATGAAAATGAAGACGGAGAGAAGAATGGAGAAAAAAGAGATTTCAGAAAAAGAAGAAGAAGAGGAAGCAGATCGAATTCGCTCTACACTAATCAAAGCAAAACATTCACAAGACAAAATGGAATTTTGTGACATGCTTGAAATGTCATTGTGATTCTTGTTCAGGACAATATGCCAAACGTAAGTGAAAATAAAAATATTATTGATTTTATTAATTACCGGTATTATTATTATTATTATTATTATTATCAGTAGTAGTAGTAGTAGAAATAGTAGTAGTAGCAGCAATACTCACACACACTTTTGGAGGGTTGTTTTTTAATTTGCAATCATTTGAGTAGTATCTTTTTTTAAAGTATGTACGTTTGTGGTAGTGTTTTAAGGCACCTCAGCACAAAAGTGACTGCGAAGTGGCAACCAAAGGTAAAGTTCAAAAAAGGGGAAAATTAACTGCACCCAAATTTTAGAAGATAAACCCTTTCAAATAAATGTAAACATTATGTACAACAAGATAAACTATAAAACGAAACGATGTTACAATTCTGTCAAATGTATATAAAATAACAGATAACATAGGTACAATCCTTAAGACATGATTCAAATTTGTTCTATAACCGCATTCCCTTAAAAAGTCTAAAATGTTCTCAGGTGGTACATCCTCATACAGTTTCTTCAAGCAGTTTACGTCAAATTACTTCTGTCTCACGTGGTGGCATTTCTGAGAGAATTATCATTAGTATTAAGAGAATAAAGATACACTCACACAGATTTTGGAGGGTTGTTTTTATTTGGCAATAATTGAGTATATCTGTTTTCTGAGAGATATGGGTATTCCTGAAAAGGGCCGTTGCTATGAAAAAAGTCCACTAAAAAGCATGCATCTTCCATCATCAGCTGTAACTCTCTTAAAAGAAATCTCGTCATAGTCCACCTCCGCTGCCCTCGTCGTCGTCCTTATTGTAATGATAATGATGGTCTGATGTTTTGGGTGAGAAAATCAAGTTTATTTCTCTCGGACTTTTAGCATTACTTTTAGTATTGTCCATTTACTGTTGTCATGATTATAGTTATTTATAACATCAGTACAATATATGCAAATTACTGACACTGCCAACAGAATCTGAGGTATAGCTATTCTTTTCGAATGACTTCCTTTCGACTGGTATTGGTTAGTAGGCGTGGGTGTTGGTCTGTAGATGAGTGGGTGCTGGCCAGTCAGACGGTGTGTTGGTTAATAGGTGGGGATGTTGGTTAGTATATGACTGGGTGATGGTCAGTCAAATGGCGTATTGGTTAGAAGCTGTGGGTGATGGTCAGTCCAAATGGCGTGTTGGTTAGTAAGTGTAGGTGTTGGTCAGTCCAAACGGCCAATTGGTTAATAGGTGTGGGTGTTGGTCAGTAGATAAGTGGATGCTGGTCAGTCAGACGGTGTCTTGGTTAGTGGGTGTGAGTGGTGGTCAGTAGTTGACTGGGTGATGGTCAGTCAAACGTCGTATTCGTTATTATGTGTGGGTGATGATTGGTCCAAACGATGTGTTGGTTAGTAAGTGCAGGTATTGGCCAGTCCAAACGGCATATTAGTTAGTACGTGTGATTGTTTGGTCATTAGATGACTGGGTGTTAGTCAGTAAGACGGTGTGTTGGTTAGTAGGTGTGGGTGTTGGTCAGTAGATGACTGGGTGATGGTCACTCAAACGGCTTATTGGTTACTAAGTGTAGGTGTTGGTCATTCCAACGGCGTATTGGTTAGTAGATGTAGTTTTAACATTATATTTTCCTTTGTCTCCGTGCAGTCCCATCATGTTATTCCTAAAAATGCCTCATAATTGTTATTTCCCATAGAGCCCAGAGTGACATATTTGAGACTATACTTGCATTCATTGCTACTATTACTATTGCTAAGTTGGCGACACAAGCCACGAAGAAATCGGAGAGCAGTTCATCTTCACATTCGGCAACGCTACGGATTTAGCTAGTTAAAATCACTTTGAACAACCACAAGAGTCTGATGTTTTGTCAGTTATGTCGAAAACCAGGTTGGAAGAGAGAGAGAGAGAGAGAGAGAGAGAGAGAGAGAGAGAGAGAGAGAGAGAGAGAGAGAGAGAGAGTACTTCCCAAATGGACAACATAAAAGAAACACTACTTATCTCTTGCGTCAACATTAGTGAGGACGACGTATTAAACGTTATTATTGGCTTAAGTCAATCCAAGGCGAGTGGTCCAGATTTATTGTATCCCAAGTTACTTAAAAGAATTGCACGTTCAATTAAGTATCCACTGTGTCGCAGTTTTAAAATTTCTCTTAATACTTCAAGATTTCCGGATTCTTGGATATTAGCAAATGTGGTCCCTGTATATAAAAAAGGACGTAGAACAAATGTTTCAAACTATCGCCCTATATCACTCCTTTGAATTGTGTCCAAGGTGTTTGAAAAACGTGTCTGCAAATATTTGCATAATTATACTATTCAGCATGATATGATTGGACCTAATCAATCAGGTTTGACACCCAGAGACTCTACAATAAATCAGTTACTCGCTATTTATAGTACGATTTGTTTAGCTCTAGACAAGAGAAAGGAAGTTGGAACTGTTTTCTTTGATATAAGTAAAGCGTTTGATCGTGTAGGGCATTCCGGAGTACTTATTAAACTTAAGAAGATCGGCATTTAAGGTAGTTTACTGTTGTGGTTAGAACATTATTTATCATTAAGAAAGCAAAGATTTGTCCTGAATTCCCGAATGTCGGATTTTAAATGACAAATGCAGGAGTCCCTCAAGGATCGATCCTTGGACCATTATTATTTTTAGTATATATAAATGATATCGTAAATGATATACAACCATCACTTAGACTATTCGCGGATGGTACTACACTTTATATAATCGTTGAAAATCCAAATGAGGTTGGTCGAATTCTAAATTCGGACATTCAAAAATTACAAGACTGGTCCCGTCTTTGGCTAGTAACCGTTAACCCAGACAAAACATAGTCAGGGCTCATAACACGAAAACACAATTCAAATATCCATCCTATACTGTAGATGTCCAGCAAAGATACTTAAGACGTATTCCAACATAAGTATTTAGGTATTATATTGCCTGGTGATGCCGCTTGGCACGCACATGTCAAGCATTTGTCTGAAAAGGCTTGGGAGAAAGTTAGTACTTTGAAGAATTTTAAATATAGATTGGATCGCGTGTCCTTGGAAAGAATGTATACATCTTATATACTTCCCTTGTTTGACTATGCTGATTGTATCTGGGATAATTGTATTATGCAAGAAAAAGAATCACTGGAAAAAATAAATGTGGAGGCTATGAGAATATTAACAGGTGCTACCAAGAGAGCGACTCGGGCATTAATATATGAGGAAACCGGGTGGGATAGCCTGAATGTTCGACGCTATAGACATAATTTAATTCTGTTCTTTAAAATGCACCATGGATTTGCTCGAAGTATTTGCAAGATATAATTCAACCTCTTGTTGTTAACAAATGATACACACACCACTCGATCATCGAATACTATTCGACCTCCTTTGTATCAAAAATCATTTCTGCCTTTCACAATTCAACAGTGGAACACGTTGCCGATTGAACTAATACGTAACCCATCGGTTAAAATGTTAAAGGTTCAAAATTTTAAAACTTACTTGAATCGGGATAAACATAAAATTCCTTCGTATTATTTTGTTGGTGCTCGGGTGGATCAAGTTCAGCATACTCGATTGAGAACCAAATGCAGTAACTTAAATAACGATTTATTCCTAAACCATGTTTCTAACAATGCGGACAAGTAGAAACAGCTGAACACTTTCTGTTAGAATGTCAAAAATATACAACTCTGAGACATTGTATTCTCTTCACAATACCGATTCGACTTACAATTATGACATTATTATCGGGCAATCCTATGTACTCTGATGAAATTAATACGCAAATACTTATGGCAGTGCAAACCTTCATAAAATTATCAAAACATTTTTCATATTAATTCACCGGTCACAACCACACAAGTGTATTCCATATTTTTTGTTTACTATTATATGATCTCTGAAATAATTATATATACTAGAACCGATCATGTATACATTTATATTTGAATATGATTTATCTACTTTCTAAAGTCAGTAGACAATTATTGATTGTTAAAATGTCTATGTAAGAGGGGAGACAGTTTTCAACAAGCTTCCAGCCTTCTACTGAATCTCCATATATATTATATTCTTATAAATCATACATGGAAATGTTTTCTAGAATAAATACTGTTAAAATACACTACTTATGCAATAAGTTCAATGCTCATGAGAGAGAGAGAGAGAGAGAGAGAGAGAGAGAGTACTTCCAAAATGGACAACACAAATGAAACACCACTTATGCAATAAGTTCAATGCTTATTAGAGAGAGAGAGAGAGAGAGAGAGAGAGAGAGAGAAAGAAAGAAAGAAAGAGAGAGAGAGAGAGTACTTCCAAAATGGACAACATAAATGAAACACTACTTATGCAATAAGTTCAATGCTCATTAGAGAGAGAGAGAGAGAGAGAGATAGTACTTCCAAAATGGACAACATAAATGAAACACTACTTATGCAATAAGTTCAATTCTCATTAGGGAGAGAGAGAGAGTATTTCGAAATGGACAACATAAATGAAACACTACTTATGCAATATGTTCAGTGCTCATTAGAGAGAGAGAGAGAGAGAGAGAGAGAGAGAGAGAGAGAGAGAGTGAGAGAGAGAGAGAACCTCCGAAATGGGCAACATAAATGAAACACTACTGATGCAATAAGTTCAATGCTTATTAGAGAGAGAGAGAGAGAGAGAGAGAGAGAGAGAGAGAGAGAGAGTACTTCCGAAATGGACAACATAAATGAAACACTACTGATGCAATAAGTTCAATGCTTATGAGAGAGAGAGAGAGTACTTCCGAAATGGACAACATAAATGAAGTACAATGCTCATGAGAGAGAGAGAGAGAGTACTTCCGAAATGGACAACATAAATGAAACACTACTGATGCAATAAGTTCAGTGCTCATGAGAGAGAGAGAGAGAGAGAGAGAGAGTACTTCCGAAATGGACAACATAAATGAAACACTACTGATGCAATAAATTCAGTGCTCATTTCGCTCCTGTATGTTTTAAATGAGTGCTGATAATAGCTGAATGTTCAATTTTACTTATACAATAAATTCAATTATCGTTTCGTGTCCGTATCTTTTAAAGGGCAATACTGAGAATAGTTCAATATTCAAGTCTACATTTGATGCAATAAGTTAATAATCAGTTCGTTATCTTAAAGCAGAACCATAAGAATGTATGTGTCTTCAAATCTACATTTTATACCTAAAATGAAAAAAAAAGAAGAAAAAAAACAGAACTCACTTATGAAAAAAATCTTCAAGATGCAGAGAAACGCTGCTTTATGTTATCACGGATGTGTGTCTTTAACATATGGAATATTACGCGAAAAGGCCATTGCACAACGGAGTCAGGCGGTGAGAGATTAACAATATTAAATTCTATTACTTGGATACAGATTTTTATTTACAAAACTACGTAAAGGAGAAAACCAGGTTCGTTTTTGTATTTGGCTTTTTCATTGTTTAGAACACGATAAATATCGGGATAGACCTTCAGGTATCATTGTCTGAAGAAGAGAAAAAAAAAACTGATGGCTGAATAAAGAGACGGATAGATGAGAGAGATAGAGATAAAGACAGAATTACAAAATAACTTTATTCTATTGGTATAATCATGCGAACTTGTACTGGTCGTCTTTAGTCCAGTAAACTTTGCGCGAAGAATTCCTTTAGAAATACACGCAGATACATGATAATATTAGTTTTTATATGTATGACTGTCGATGCGAAACCTTTGGAAAACAATTAATATTATTGCTATGAAATAGTATTATGAAAGAGTTTGCTTGTATCGAGTAAATAAATGATATATTTCATCGAGTGGGTGAAAAACTCAGTATTTTCACGAGTGGCGAAGCCCACTAGATTAAATATACCCGTTGCTCACTCAGAACAAGCAAATTTTCTTTTCATTTTAAGCTCAAACGTGTTTGCTGCCTAAAGTCTATAACAGATTTAAGTAGCAGATTTCTTACGGTAATGTCAGCTGTTTACCATTTATGTTTTACCTTGTTGCGTGTACATTCGTACATAAAATATGATAAGTAACATACTTCTAGTTCCTAATACAAGGTTAGAAAGAACCGTAATCAATTTTATAGTGGAATTCGAGCGTCGTTCTCTTGCATGACATTTAGACATGCTACCACTTCACGAAGCGATTGACAACATGGCAGACGAAATTCTTTGGTCATAATGTATTCCATGTAAATCGAAACAAAAGTTCTGAAAAAATAAAATTGAGAATTCACTCTAGTGTCTATAATTGAAAGGAATGCAGTCGAATGAATGGACGTTTTTAGTTTTCTCCGAGATCGCGGTGAGCTTGCTAAAAACCTGACGCCGCGTGAGTCTGCTCAAATCCGATCCGCGGTGAACCTGCTCAAAGCTGACAAAATGCTTTCAATTTTGGTGATTAGTATAAGCTAAGTTTTGAATATATGACAAGCTGTTTCCAGCAGAGTAACAGTCAACGATCTGCTCTCTACAGAACCATTTCAATGCGAATAAAATCGATATGTAATACCATGTAAGAGTTTGCTCAAGCGAAAAAAAGCTCTTGAGAGACGTAATTCCTGCATTTATTCTGAGAAGAAAGATGTCCTCATCATTGATTTAATTAAATGCAATTGCCCTTATACTTCATCTCATCAGCCATTAAAAGCTTCTCACATGAGTAAGAGGTGAAATTGTGCCTTTTGATATTCCGACTTAAACATTCAACAAGGGTGGAATATCATATTGCAATTTATTGCAACGTCTGGATTCAATTGCACAATTGCATAAGAAAACAAGAAAGGTTTCTTTGATTATAGGGGTAAAATATTCACGAAAAGGTTCAAGATTGCAAGGCGAGATAATCAAACTCAGTGTAAATGTACTGAGTATACACATATTTAAGGCAGTAATTATTTGTGGTCAAAAATACATATAATATGCCAGGAAAAACATTTTTAAAATTTTATATATTTTCTTGAGGGATTGTTTTAAATTCTCTGCATTTATACGAGATCCGAATTTCAGTAAATGTATTGGATTGGAAGTTTGCTCAGATAACGTGACATATAGGCTCAGTAGCGTACTAACAGGGGGACGGGGGGCGGACGGGGCTGTTGTCCCGAGCGCCAGAAGTCTTGGGGCGCCAAAACAGCTGATAAAAATTCGGGCCTCGTATTCTGGACCTTTGGGCCATCATCGTCGCCTCGGGCGCCATTTACCCTTAGTACGCCACTGTATAGGCTATCGTCTTGTCATTACGGTATGGCTAATTTGGGTATAACAACAACCATTATCTTTCGGCAGTGACTATCATTCTCCATCAGCCAAAGTATTAATACTCCAAATTCTTGAATGCAGATGGCTGCAAAGAGATACATGGGTCTGATGCAATTGGCCTTGGAGTTTATTCATGAAAGAGTTTATTTCATTTCCCTTGTAAAAGAGACACTAGAAAGCATATTAAATAAGTACAACGTTGTCAGTTATTGAGACTGACTAGACATTACATTTTTGCTTTCTGTTAAAAAGTTAAGAACGTATGAGAATGGTCTGCTTGAAATATAGAAACACACGCCTCTGATTCAGGTACAGTTATCGGTGTATTTAAATATATACGTAACAAACGTAGAATAAATACATGAAATAGTCAAAATTATGTTTTCTAAAACTGGGCATTTTATTAATCAGAAAATGCCAGTCGAGACTACGAGAAAAAAAAAATCAGATATAATAAAAGTTTAAATGAAAAAGAAAAACAAAAAAGCAAAAACAAAACCCCAACGAAAAATACATTTGTGCTGCATGAAATCTCACGGTAGTCTAGACTTCGACTGTCCTGATGTTGTTCATCACTCGCCGTGCCTTATATATATATATATATATATATATATATATATATATATATATATATATATATATATATATATATGTGTGTGTGTGTGTGTGTGTGTGTGTGTGTGTGTGTGTGTGTGTACACACACGTTTATTGTGCATTTCGAAACTACCAGCCCGAATACACCACTTCACACAAAGGTCATTGTTCTAGAACGCCTGGGTAAATAGTTGAAGTTGATTGATATGTTATTAATAGGCAAAGCTTATAGTATATTTATGGAGGGATCCCTATAACTGCGATCTAGTCAGATTCCAACAATCTTTCTACAAATACAGTGTATATATATATATATATATATATATATATATATATATATATATATATATATATATATATATATATATATATATATATATACATTGAAAACGGCGCAAATTCAAGACGGTTTCTCAACGTTTCGAGCTAAACATCGTTAGGGTAACGAAGAGCTTAGATACACAAAACAAGCACTAAACACAAAATCTATGAACAATTCTAGATTCCTAAATGTTAGAATCACTAGGGTAAATTTACAACAAGTGATATAACAATATATATAAAGATCACTAGGTTACCAACGATATGACTTATTCTTCTTTGCATCAAAGTATAAAATGTACTAATATTAGGATTCGCCACACAATATGATGGTAAGTAGTCTCTTCTTAACTTTTAGTTCGCTACCTGACTCAACCATTCTTGCATTAAATTATGATGTATACGTTGCCGAAATAAAAGGCAAAAATGAGTTTACTATTTCCAACATCCTGCGCGTGCCAAGCAAATTCCAGCCCATATCTTAACAGTAAACCTTTAACCTTAGACACCCAATTTGACCTCACTGCATCATCGAACTTTCTTAACATGACTTATCATTTAGTTCGATATCGAGCCCGATTGGTTCTGGTCAATTGAATACAATACTTTACAAACTTTACGAATCCTTCCTACACAGAGGGTATCGTCCAGATTCTCTTCTGACCCGAAAGGAAGTAGTATTTCGCGGAAGTTTTGAGATTTTTTTTTTACAAAATCGAGTTTTTACTTTTTCAATTTCTGGAGCATATTCATACCCCTAGATTTTGATATCACATACTAAAATTAGTTGAACCATAATATCAAATAATTTAAAATAATCTGCAATCGAAAAAGTACCCACTTATCCTTGTATATTATTGATGAAAAATAACGGCTTCCTATGCCTGTATTACTAAACGTTCTTTCGATTTTGTCCAACTGTGTTTTGAAGTAAAGAGCATACCCACATATTTATAAAATGGGACAGTTTCAATTTTATTTGGCCGCCAAAAAAACAACCTTTCATTTCTTTGTATAAAGACCCATTTTTGAGCACAATTATCTTTGTTTTATCTAAATTTACTCTCATTCGTGTTCTATTACTAACTTGTTCTATAACATCCAACAGAGACTGAAGACCTCCAACTGTATCTGCACAATTAGAAACATCATCTGCGTATATCAATGCATATATATATATATATATATATATATATATATATATATATATATATATATATATATATATGAAATCTCTTCTGTTACAAAGATACCTTTATCTGATTTTAACATATGACAGTTATTAAATCATTAAATCGTTAATGAACAGATGAAATAAAACTGGACTAAGAATACACCTCTGTTTTGCTCCAATATTACTTTCAAAATAGAGTATACTTATAAACACAGGTTGATCAACATACAATTCATATGCGCAAAAAGTTTCCACCACCCATTTTCTTTATTAACCTTTTCAATAGTGTCCTATGGTCATAGAATCAAATGCCCTCGCAAAATCCACAAAGTGACAATAAAACCTTCCTCCATTTTTATTGAGATGCTTTAGGATGATAAATTGGAGCGTTAACAGCTGAGCATCCATTACGAAATCCTGCTTGTGGTTCATCTATAAAACCGTTATCTTCAGCCCAATTAATTAATCTCTCATTTAAGACCCTGACAAAAATCTTATTTAGTACATTTATAAGTGAAATTCCTCGATAATTAATTAACCTTTCTTAACAATTGGGTATACAACATATCCATACGCCTATGGGAAACAATCTGTAGAGAATATTTCGTTATAAATAAGCCTGGAAACTCAACTAATTTCTTCAATTATGTATTTAATAATCTCACTAAGTATCCAACCTCGTACCCCCCCCCCCCCCCATCTTTCCAATTCTAATGACTTGTAAACTTTGCACGACTTCAGATACTTTCATAGGTTGTTTAAACTTTCATCTTCTTCTTCTGTATAGTTTACCATTTCTAACGTCTCATTTGCCAATCTAGCAGTTTATACATTCAAAAGCTTACTAAAATGGGTATGCCACTTTGAGTTAGACAAAGTATTCAAAATTGTCTTCCCTTGTTTCAAAAAATCTAACTGTTTTCCAACTTTTTATGATGTCAAACCTTGTCAAGATTAATATATTTCTTTGCATTTCCTTGAATCTAACACTTTTCTGTTTATATATGTTCTTAAATTTAGTCTATGTGATATGTATTTTTTCAAGGTTTCTATTGTGTTCATCTGGCGAAAAAAAAAATCTGTGTTTTTTTTCTTATTTTCTTTAAAAATCTCACATTGCTGGTCTCACTAGCTTGGTTAATGAGGTCTATCAGACTGAATATCCCCTCGCTGCTTCATATTTTGAACCGAAATCCTATACATCTTCTTTATTTACCCCACTGCTTCATTTATGTCAGTATGAATTTAATTGTGGAGCGAATCCTTCACCTCACCGAGTCTTAATCAAAAATTTCTCAGAAATTCATCTTTTTTATTATCATTCCAAACGAATTTTGGGAAGGTTTGAGTAATCAAATCCCTATTATAACCCTCCTCGTTATGTACTTTCACTGATGCCAACATCTAGCTGACAACGTATCGGAAAATGAACAGATTCTCTACTAGTGCCTATTTTATAGCCACTAACAAAAGGATGAAGAACACTTGAGGCAATAGCATTATCAACCTGACTCGCACCATCATTAATTATACATGTGTAATTTCATTCTTTATCCCCATATATTCTTCCATTTACAATGTGAATATTATATGATTTACATAATTCAATTAAAGAAAAAGCAAATATAGTTATAACTGTATTTATTGATTTTCTTTCCTGAGCAATATCATCTGATTCGTATATATAGTTATCTTCAACAATATAATTTACACTCTCTGACCGAAAAATATCCTGTACTTTCCCATTAACTATTTACATAACCTGCTACAAATAAATGTGCTTCTGGGAAGCGTGCCATACCTTCTGACAATTTTTCTTCTAACAATTAGATTCCATTTGACTAAATATCATCATATATTGGAGAGTATATATATATATATATATATATATATATATATATATATATATATATATATAACGCTTACGTTCGCAAGTCAATATCTGTTTTTTCATAACTTTGCCCGCTTTTAGTTTTGAAAAATTCTTTTAGATGATTATGAATCCTGATACACACAAAGTCTTTCTAAGTTTCCATACGTTGCCGTTAATGTCCTTCATTATATATGTACGCTCCATATCACTTTCGCGGGAGATGTCAATACTATTCACATTAAGAATTTAGTCATGTTGGAGACAGTGTTTAGCTTGTTCATCCAGAATGATTCTTTAACTAACCTATACTATTTTTTTACCATACACTTTCTCAATACCTACCACTGAATAATCACATAAAGAGTGCATTTCTTGTGGACTAAAGATTTGTTGCATGCATATTTGTTATTCAATGAGAGAATGTTACAACAAGGACAACCAAATATACATGAAATATTTACAAAACACCTAAAATCTCTCCATCGATTAGAGCGACTAAAACAAGTCTTCCCACATCCACCACTTGTATCTTTCAAACGAGATAACAACCTAACGGACGTTTTAGTCCACAAGAAACACAATCTACATTTTCACACAAAAGAAGAAAATGGAAGTAAATCCTGTGGGAAGAATTGTGCAGTAAGTAAATACGGGACGAATGAGAAATAATAAAAAAATCCTAGGCCATGGCTTCAGTATATACAAGTCCGAACACTACATTTGGAGGTCACCCCTGAAATATGACTAAAATCATTTTCACCATTCAAAAATGTGATTTACTTTGATTTATCGAATAACACGACTGAATTCATTTACAGAAACGTCAGTTTGATACTTTCATATATTATAATTTTCGAAACAGTTAATATATTATCTCTCTATCTGATCTGGGACATATATATTTCACTCAGATCGGCACACTTTGAAAAAGGGATTTATAAGTGCTCTCACAATAGGTTGCCCATCTAATTTTTTTCCCCACAGCCTTCTATATTCATTGGCTGATTCTCAGGTATCTTCTAACACTGACAGTTTTTGTCCCGCTTACATTCTAGATCTGATGATCAGAATCAATGAAGCCATGGAACAGGTAAATATAACAACTCTTTCTTCTTTCTTTTTGACTTCCCTTTTGCTTGCATCTGGTTTGTTACAAATTAAATTGTTTTATTAAAATGTCTCTGGCCGAAAGACACAAATCCAATTCATGTTTGTGTTTCTTGACAGAGTATCAGCGATTATGTTTTTTTTTAAAAAATGATTATTCACTTATGACATTTCTCTTTTCCAATCCTTCTTGCTATGTTTAATGCAGATGACACTACCAATCTCTTGGATATTTTACGTCAATTACGTGGAATATTTTAATGTTTAATTAAGCAATAATTAATAAATATTCTACATGATAATAAAAAACAAGTTAGAGGACAGATAATTCCTAATTACACATATAAATTAAATTACCCTCCACTGACTACCAGTTCGCTCCAGAATAAAACACAAAATCTCTTCTCTCAGCTATATTTCTTTGGCTGCCAATAGACCGAAATACGTATCTGACCTTACCGATGTGTGCACCCCTTCTAGAAACTTACATTCTTCTTGTGACACTCGTATTCTCATTATTCCCACCGTTAAAACCAAGTCCAACGGATAACGTTCTTTGGCATATCAGGGCCTAGCCACATGCAGCGAAGTATCTCTTGTACTTAGACACAATGACACCATGATCTAATTCAAGAAAAATCTATAAAAAAAATTAAAAAATTTCAGCTGCAAAAACAGACTTAACAAGACTGAATGTTTTTTTTACCCTTAATTATTTTCACCATCATGCTTTGTTTGTAATTCCACAGTTTGGTGTTTTTAAAAATCTTGTTTATATATATATATATATATATATATATATATATATATATATATATATATATATATATATATATATATATATATATATATATATATGTGTGTGTGTGTGTGTGTGTGTGTGTGTTCGTGTGTGTCCTTATGTGTTATCTAATATTGTAAAACACGTAGAGCTTTTAAAAATTAAGTGCTGTACTAAGTCATTATTATTATTATTATTATTATTCTATAAGAAACAGGAGAGTAGCATCATAAGTTTGAGGCTGGGGGGGGGGGGCACTTTAGACCCATTAGATTAAAAAAAATACAAGTTATGTTGGAGCTTCACACAACACGAGTCAACGCTGGAACGTAAAGGATGTCACACTCACCGTGAAATTATATCCAGCATTATCTATTTGTAATTGTCTGACTAATCCCGATAATCCCAATTTTGAAAGGAGATAATATAAATGTGTGTATTCGTGCACGAAAACCGTGTCGCCATTGAGGTTGACGCACATTGTATGCATGTATATTGCAGGTGGAAGCCAAACCAATTCAGTCCAGAGCTTTACCTTGGCGAAATCGAAGTAATTAGTATAAATGTGAATACAGTGTTACCAGGCTCATGGAATCTATTTCACGACTCTAAGGAGTAAGAATTTGCTAGGGATAAAATTACGAAACTCAGACGTCAGTAAGAGTTATGAGTGGTCTAACACGTCTAATCTCAAGGTGCCGTAACCCAGCAAGTAATTTTGAAACTGGGGGAATTCCAAGCTTAGCGACGAATTTGATTTCAGAAAGACTGAGAAAATTGCGGAATAATTCAATAAGTAAAATGTACACAGTGGATAATGGAAACAGTGGTGTTAGAAGTTAAGGTTTAGTAACAAATTTAGATCGAATGATGGAATTAGATATCTTTGGTCAAGGTAAACTCTGCTACTATAGATTCTATTCACACCTGTGCCGGCAGGTAATTAACTTTTATCATCCGTTGATCGACAGTTAATTACTGCTTGGACAGCAGATTAGCCTGGTATTTCTAATCGAAAAATTACATATTGTCATATCAAGATAATCGGCGTCCGGATAATAGACATTTTACTCTATGGATGTGTGTGTGTGTGTGTGTACGTGACACGTTTAATGAAGTGACTGGTATAAGTACAAAGTACATGTGTCTGTCTATGCTTGTCCCAACCAGTTTATTCTCGTTTATAAAAGGGTGATCATCTACCTTGCATTCGATAATAGATATACAAAAATACAAAATGTATTGTAGTCTATCATCTTGGTCTAAAGTAGTTGTGCATGTTGTCGTTTTTATTAATTGCGAATTGCTTAAGTTATGTCCACATATCTAGCATTTTCCTTTCTTTAAGCGTTCATAATTTTACCAGTGGACATTGTGGTCTATACCAGTGAGAGTTAAATCATCAACTATATGGTTGCGAGATGAAACGTGTGATGTGAAGTAATGTTTTAGAGAACGTAGAGGATATAACGCTATTGAAGAGTCTGTTGTAAATTTGTCCTCTTATTTTCGGTTTGGTCTTCTGGATTAATTAACAAACTGTCAATTAAAGTACGACAAATGAGACGACCCATATCCCTGGAAAAGCAGCCAGAATAATTGTTAATGTATGCCGCTGGCCATGCAACCGGTGTTCTATGATTTCTGTGACTATTTAGTTTTGTTAATCTCACGCTTTGCATTAAATTAGACGTTTGTCCTACGGCGTAACTGTGGGAAAGTCTTGCAAACTGGCGCATTAAAGTGAATTTCTTACCCCCATGGGAACGTAACTTGCAGACATTCTGCCATTGAAATCACCGTATGGCATTTCACTTGGCAGCCTTAAGTCTCAAACAAAAATCAGATCTGGCAGAGGAATTCGATTTCCAGCTTCAAGCAAGTATGAACATATTCAATTAGTTGTTTTCTTTTTTGTGCTTCTATTTAATTTCTGCTCCCCAAGGTATATAGGAGTTTATTTATTAATGTATCAGATTTGGTTACAATTTTTGTTATAGAGTCTAAGATTGCCTTTAAACAAGTTTCTTTCTGGGAAAAGACATATTTACTAAGCAAAATTGGGTAAGAATGAGATATGTTGCATAATAATTGCTCCAGACTGTCTCCCGATCTCTAGTTCTGAATCGTAATCTCTAAGTCCCTGCCGCTTTAACGATGATTGATGATGTTTTGATGACAGACTGGAATGGAATAATTTTTCGATGCCACTGGGACCAAAGTGTCCTTTTGCTGAATGGCGTTAGAGCAAAGGCCTGAATATTTGCACATAAATACAACAACAACAACAACAACAACAACAACAACAACAAAAAATCCGTTTAGAACTAAATCGCTATTTCAAAGTACTAGCACTGTCCTTTCTTGTGTTTTATATACTATTTTTTACCAACTGTTACGAAAATAGGATATAACAATATGAGTTTTGGAGTCCAAAAAGCTTCAGTATATCCGGTACGTTCAACATATATGACTGTTTTCATTTATCAATGTTTGTTACCACTTATTAAAAACGCCTGACATTTACTGATGACAGGTTCAGTCTAAATATGATGCCATCTTCATCAGTTTTGTACGTTCTTGCCGACATATGGCACTACAGAGAGCAAGATTTTGTAACAAGAGCAATTAAACATAAAGTAGACGAAAGTATACAAATGATGAATTTAAAACGACTCGGAAACGTGGCATAGACATATTTGGAGAACCGAACCAGTCAGAAACGATCGACTATGCACACAAAAACCATCAAAAACGAACTGCCCAGGATACATGGGGAGAAATTTTCAAAATAAAAGACTCGGCAAATATATGGCGTAATGGGAAGAACATTAAGAGAAGAATTGATCATCACAATTTTCTCTTGTGCAAGCATGTGCCAAGTGGCCAATCTTATTCTGCCCTTTCGCTTTTCGCTGTCTGAGGTTTTCCTTTCGTTTCTTTGTAAGTTTAAATGTCACGACAGGAAGGAACAGAAATGCTGTTTAACCCCTTCACATGCTTTCCTTTCCGGTATTTACAGCGCCGTCGGATATGTAATTTTCTTCAGAGTAGTGGCGACTGCATAATCTCTATTGAGAGTACAATCATAATTGTCTCCTTCTACAAGCAATGCTTATGTGTTTATCTTTTTAATATTTGTTTTCACGCTCATGGTGTGTGTGTGTGTGTGTGTGTGTGTGTGTGTGTGTGTGTGAGAGAGAGAGAGAGAGAGAGAGAGAGAGAGAGAGAGAGAGAGAGAGAGAGAGAGAGAGAGAGAAGAACAATCTTCAATGACTCCAGAAAGCATTTTATCGTGAGTTGGAAATCATGTTTCAATAAATAATTTTCGATAGTTTTTAACATAAATACATTTATTTCTTGTTATGTTTTTATATATTTTTATTAATTGTTAATATCGCAATAAAATGTTTGATTTTATTAAGCGGCGCATATTATAAGGAACAAAAACGTAGATAGGAAAGTTGCTAATTAACCACTGTCTCGCAGTTTTCGGATTGGTAGTAGTAGGTAAGACCAGTAAAGCATATATTTGCAGCATGATATTAAATTCAACCTGTCTGCAACATGATATTAAATGCAGCCTGTTTGCAGCATGATATTAAATGCAGCCTGAACTGGATAGTTATTACACCAATCAGTGCTTGCAATAAATTGTGCGTCCCATGCGAGCTTACCCTCATTTACTCTATATTTTATGCGGTTGTTGCGCTATGTAACTAAATCTATAGAGCTCATTTACTACTAAGACAGCTCGAATTTAAAATTGTAGCTTAAAACCGATCATGTTCTTTTATACAATTAAACTGTCAAGTTCAAGATCAGAGCATATATTAAATGGCAACTAACCTGTCATAAAATCCAGCGAAATGCCGGTCTCACTCTAATGTTATGCCCGCAGCTAACCGAGTAAGTGAACGGTACAAAAATCATCACTCGAGGCTGCTTTAATTTGTTACAAATATAAAAAATCATCATAACCATGTTGTTGATGATGTTTTTATCAGCAAGTCATTGTTATTATTATTATTATTATAAATTATTATTATTATTATTATTATTATTATTATTATTATTATTCTATAAGAAACAGGAGAGTAGCATCATAAGTTTGAGGCTGGGGGGGGGGGGACTTTAGACCCATTAGATTAAAAAAAATACAAGTTATGTTGGAGCTTCACACAACACGAGTCAGCGCTGGAACGTAAAGGATGTCACACTCACCGTGAAATTATATCCAGCATCATCTAAAACTATTTTCTCATCAAGATATCGAGTGATTTTTTTGTGAAACCACACAATGTGTAAATGAATCAAGTTACGAATTATTTGTATGAGAAGTTGTAAAAACAACCCTCTCCCCAACGTTGCTCTCAATCTGCTCCTTCAATCAGTACATCCTCGGCATTTTCCGTCAAGACGAGAAAGAAACCTCGGATGTTATTTGCCGCCATTGTGAACTATATTCTGAACTACTTTTTTTAACATGGCACAATATGGCGGCGCAAGGAGACAAAGTTATAATTGGAATATCATCGACCTTTACTGTCGTCACATAAGTGGTGCACTCAGCCAGAGCCAAATCACCAAACACAGATGTGTATTCCTACAACTACTTTCGAGGTTATTTGTCGACTTGACGGAAATGGCTGAGCGATGTTCCGAGCGTCTGCTCCTTAAGTGGTGGCCAGACCAAATAATATTATATTACGATGACAAATGAAGACAGTGCCGGTTACGCATGCTCCGTTGTACGGTTATAAAAGGTCTGATTCTAATAACAAAAATCGTGCAGAATTATGTGACTTGCCAGATCCTCAGCGACAAATGCTATATAACATATAAAGTCAATAGAGCAAAAAAAGTAGGTCACTGTGACAACATTTTCACAAGCGTGAATATGATTCCTAAAATAAATGCTATTTTTAAGTCTAGCGACTGTAGGGGCAGCAGTGTTGGCGACTGAGTAAAATGCAAAAGCTTATCGCAATCACTTGGGCATAAAATATAAGTCACTGTAACCTGCTTTTGCTCATGATGATTATTTTTTTATTAGATATTTACACATAAAATGAATGCACCCATCATGTTTCATGACTGTATACAAAACAATGTTCGACAAATCAAACCAAAAAATAAATTATTGTAATCACTGGAGCGTGAGAAATATGTCACTGCAACCTTTTTATCAATGGCGAATAGTAAGATTAACCATGAATACACCGATCAAGTTTTAGAATAGTACACGCGACAGTGTCAGAAAAATAGGGCGTAACTTAATGCCACCATTTGGCGGGTGAAAAATAGGTCACAGTGACTTACTTTTGCTAGCGGTGAGAATTACTTTTTAAGATGAATACGCATATAAAGTTTCCCAACTGTACATACAACAGTATAAGAGAAATCGAGCTAAATTTAGCAAAAAATGGAGCAGAGCTTAAAATGTATGTCTATGCCAACAACAAAAACAAAGATAACGCCTCTGGATATGTGATACCTAGGTCTAGTCTATGCTTCGTTGGCAAGACAAAACAAAAAGCTGATATGTAGTCTATGCTTCGTTGGCAAGACAAAACAAAAAGCTGATATGGAGATAACGTGTGCAAGTTTACATAGGTGTGCTTCAACATAGAGACCTATAGAGTTTGCCGGCTTATTCTCAGTATGAATTGCATCTTAAAATATTAAGGCGGTTTGATCTCCGCGGTTAATGGTTACGAAATAGTCAAAACTTGCAACTGATCAGTGTTGTTAGCCTGAGATGATTGGTATGAACTAGTCAAAACTTTCAATTAATCAATATTGCTAACATGAGATGATGTTTGTAAACAGGGCAGCGTAAATTTTTGTACTAACGATACTTCAGCTAATAAAACTACTGCTACTAATACAAGCGGATTTCAGTAACCAAAATACCATGACAAGTAGTCAGAATATGTTACGAATATGTTAAGTATTTCTTTCTAGCAGAGACTTTTTAGGAAAATCATCTTTAAATCTATTTGACAAATTTATAGGAGTCAAGAATATATGTAAACATTCTTCCCTGGAACAGACCAGGCCTAGACCAAATGCCCCTGCCCCTCCCCCAGATGAGTAGTATCTTGCTTGTCCCCCTCCATTTGTTAAAGTTTTGAATACCTTATTTTTTATTGCATCCCAGGCCCGACGCCCCAGGCGGTCGCCTGGATCGCCTGCCCATAAATCCGGCTCTGCCTGAAAGCAACTGTTGGTAATGATATGTCTTACAGTAAAATATGCAAGAACCACAGGATTTCTGACAACATCTTCAATAGGTACATAGTGCATTCTTCTTCTCACAATTGAGAAAGGAAATCTTGAAGAAAAATCTTTAAAAGGGGGGCAGTTTTGTTGTATAATACGACTTGAGAAATTTCTTATGAAAAGAAGCATAAACCAGACGTTTATATCAAAGATTGCTCTTTTTCAGTAAGAGTACAGGTCTGTTAAGGTGACATTAGGCATGAGCACAATCGTTATGCTACAGATGTTACAAGCTAATAAGTTCACGAGTTCTTCAATTCCAGATAATACTATGATATTTCAATAATGATTTCACTTTCAGTCTAATATAAGCAAATATCGCTGCGTAAATATAATGTAACCAGTCTAGTTTAAGTATGTGTCATATGCACTGACCGGAGTTCTAAACAAAAATGCGAATTCCACGATCGATACAATCTGTAATAAGAAGAGGTTTCCTTCGATGTTTGTAATTAGTACTTGAGTGTTCATCTAAATACTTAGAAACCCAATTTAATAATCTTATTGGAGTGACCAAAGCCTATGGATTCTCTTCCGCTCATTTCGACGTCATGCAATGAAGAGTATAATTGCCAGAAGACCTAATTATGGATGAGGTATAGTGCGTGGAGTATGGTGAGGAGATTTCGCTTTGTCTGTTTAATTAGATAAGGACACATGATGGCACCATTTGTAGGACATGAAAAGATGAGAAATATGTATTTGTGGCCAATCCTTCTTGAATACTGTGAATTCATTTATTTTCCTGGGTATCAATTTTCGATCTTTTGCCCAGAAAATGACAATTTCGTCTGTACTTATCTTTGTGGATTGAGGAAGAGTCCCAACTGTTTTCATAAAAGAATCATTATTTGCTGGGTATTTAAATTCGTCGTTTGTAGGAACAACGAAATCCGCGATAACTGTATACAAATAGCGAATTCATAGTTCTATCTGCAGGCCAGAGCAGGATGTCTTTCGTCTTTTCGAAATATCTCCTTTAATCTAAAAACGGCATCATCTCCCAAAAGCTATATACTGACGACAACCCTTTGAAATTTCAGGCTTTTTTCAAGGTAGTCTTGCCACCGAAATTCAAATGGAATTTCTAGGCCCAGTAAAAGTTTTCGAGATTGTGTAGCCGTGTAAACTTTCTGAACAAACAACCGTTACAATTTGTCTGAAATGCAGGCCCTTGTAAAAGGCATTATTCACAAAGAATAAGGTGAAATGGCAGCATTGTAATTTGTGTCAGCACTGTTAGAACTAATTGCACGAAATTTAAACATATGTCAGTATTTTCATTTGTATGTTCAAGTTCGTAGTTAGAACAACCAGCAATTTTTGTTCCCTGCCTACCATGGTGAGGTCATAATTTCTTAATCTCAAAGGGCTCTGGAATTATAGAGGGGAAGGGAAAATAATACTAATGAGTAAAATATTGAGCAATAATAATAATAATAATCTTTATTCAACGAGGATAACACATTTGGTCATGAAAGACCCATCTGCCATGTGGTCCTCAATTTTTTTTAGCAGGTTATGTTATTAAAAAAGTCACTTGCACACGCCGGGTATGCTCGCACACGTACTCACAAATTTAAAATGGATTAATACATGTAACTAAGTGGTCAACAGGTACATACATGAACAATATACTATACACCGGTATACACATTTCAGCATGTCAGAAGTCATATATATATATATATATATATATATATATATATATATATATATATATATATATATATATATATATATATATATATATAGAATAAAACATGAACAGGTTATCTCTGTATACCATGATACAATTCTGTGTTTGGAGGCTTTACTATGTCATTCCAGCTGGTCAATAAAGCATTTCTTTAATGAGGTTTTAAACGAAGCAAAAGGAATTTGAATTGAGATGTGATCCTACAAGAGGAAAACGAATGGAATGTACATTTCATTTTATGAATAGTATGGTGCCTATGACAGAAAAAGCTTTCCATATGACTATTGACATATACTGTCTAACTCATTGTTGTTATTTTTAATTCACCTACCGTACATCATCGTATGATATGACATTGGTCACTGTCTATAGTGTAAAAAGTCCATTAACTTGTGGTGAATTAAATACGTGTTTGGTGAACGTTTCTAAACAATATTAATGATGCTTCTTAGTTTCTTAAAATATTTGAATCGGAGGACATTTCTCAAATTGTAATTATATTCGATTGTTTAGAATGAATGCCTAAACAGGGGCGGATCAAGAAATATCGTTTGTGAGGAGCATAAACAAGTTGGCAAGGGGTCTGTGGGATGGAACCCCTTATGGAGGCCCAGGAGGCGAAGCCCCGAGAGCTCCTGCATGTTAAGCGTTTCCAAGGCATAATTGAAACCATCAAACTGTAAGGAAAATTTATTCTAGGAAACGGTTGTTTCAAGTTCGGCGCCCATCCCCCCTTCCCCCCCTAAAGCTATATCTTTCATTTTGATGTTTGAACATAAAACTGACTTGAGTGTTTATTGAGAAGCTAAGTATCAAAAAGACAAATCTGAAAAAAACTATTAAGGCAATTGTTTAGAGGCGAGTTTTGGCCGTAATCGTGTTCAAGAGACAAACTGTGTGAGTCATTCCATGTCAATTGAGATAAGTCCCTGCTTGGTTAACTACTAGGAGTTTTAGACACATTTAACTACTAGGAGTTTTAGACACATTTAACTACTAGGACTTTTAGACACATTTAACTACTAGGACTTTTAGACACATTTAACTACTAGGACTTTTAGACACATTAAACTACTAGGACTTTTAGACACATTTAACTACTAGGACTTTTAGACACATTTAACTACTAGGACTTTTAGACACATTAAACTACTAGGACTTTTAGACACATTTAACTACTAGGACTTTTAGACACATTTAACTACTAGGACTTTTAGACACATTTAAACTACTAGGACTTTTAGACACATGTAACTACTAGGACTTTTAGACACATTTAACTACTAAGACTTTTAGACACATTTAACTACTAGGACTTTTAGACACATTTAACTACTAGGACTTTTAGACACATTTAACTACTAGGACTTTTAGACCCATGTAACTACTAGCAGGGCCGGATAAGGGCATTTGGGGGCCCTGGGCACAGTTACAGTACTGTTAAAAACACTGCCTGTGAAAAGCATACGATAATATACGGCGGCCCCTTAAGGCTTCGGGGCCCTGGGCACGTTGCTCACCTTGCCCAATGGATATTCCGGCCCTGACTACTAGGACGTTTAGACACATTTGAACCCCATAGCTCATATACACTGTTTCATTTGACTCCAAACATCAACCAACATGGCAGCTGTTGCACGTGCTATAGTTTGAGTCAGACATTGGTTATTCAACGTTTTTGAGAAAATATTCCATTAATGGTAAAATCTTAAAAAAATCAAGGTACGCAACATTTTAAAAATTATCTTTTGATTTTTTTCTGCACGGTGCTCTTAATCGGCTACTAGACGCCTATCGGTATATTCAGCCGTCACATTATAATCATCTGCGAGTATAACAATGTTACTAAGCGCAGCCATGTTTAGACCGGTCCGCTAGCAAGAGATGTCCCGGTTGTGCTTTTTACGTATGCTCTCCCTATTAAGTGTTCTCAGTCTAGGACATCAGTCAAGCACTATGACGTGAACGCTGTCTATTTCATCCACAGGCCCACATTCCAGTGGTGCAATTGTCAGTAGTCTACAGTCATAATAGTGCCTAAATATATTGTTTGCTTACGTTTGGGGAGCCCTGGGTGGCTGAGAGGTCTAAGGTGCTCGCCTTTACAGATCACTCACACATCTCACCTCTGTCCGCGTGAATTTGAGTGTCAGCTCGACCAACGTGGGTATGTGAGAAAGCTTGCCAGTAGCTTTCCGTGGGTCAGTAGTTCTTACCGCGGTCTTTCCGGCTTCTTCCTCCACCAAATATACTGGCCGCAATGTAAGGCCTATCAGTTGCTGAAACATGGCGTTAAACCCCAGAAAACCAAACCAAACAAATCCGCTTACATTTCGAGTAATTCGTTAGAGGCTTTACACAGTTTTAAGAGTAACACTTTTTTGAAACAGTAACGACAGTAATCCATAAAACAAAAAGTCAAGGATTCTACCAGTTAACGCCTAATAATTAATGTATTTTTTTAATAAAAGCAAAAAGAAAATCACCCATCATAACTCAATACTTTACATGCAGGAGAACTCCAAACGCCGTATGTCAGGAGAAAACCTCACTTTTGAAAGTGCTGCTTACGAGTTGTTATAGGGATATATATATAGTTGTTATAGGGATATATATATATATATATATATATATATATATATATATATATATATATATATATATATATATATATATATATATATATAAACGATGGCTTCGCAATTGATAAATATAAAAATATGGGAGTAAAAAAACACAAAAAAACAACAAAAAAGAAAAGTTATCAAGGACATATTATAATCAAGTCTAAACTTTGAACAAATAGTATGTCTATTTTCCGACTTTTGTATATAATTGTCTCGAAAAATAATGTACTTGAAAATAATAACTTGACTCCGTCCATCTCTTACATCAAGAAAAATAGTCTTCCATGTTATTAAAAAGCTGGAGAATTGCAAATAATTTTTAATGAGCATGATACAAAATTATTAGCTCTCCTGGTGACGGCAAAGCATGCATACATAAGAGAAATAATGACGGCAAAGCATGCATACATAAGAGAAATAATGACGGCAAAGCATGCATACATAAGAGAAATAATGACGGCAAAGCCTACTTGCGCAAGAGAAGCGAACAGGTTCACAAAATTAAAATATCAAAAATTATAAAATACGAAACAGTATTTATTTTATATTTGATACAAATAAATATTTAGATTCTTCAGCTGTCTTTAGATTACAACTCCAAGGCATTAAAACTTTTCTTCGTCTCTCTATATAGACTCGACAAAACCAGAAATATAATTTTCAAACAATACCGTTAACATTTGCAAGAAAAATTCCATTTTGGAAACTATTTTATTAAATTAAATGATAGAAAAAGCCAAATGTAGCATATCCGTAAGACATTTTATTGGGCTACTTGGACTAAAATAACGATGTACAATTTTAAATGTTGCAGTAATAGTCAATTGTTTTTTTGTTGTTTTTTTTTTTTTTTGGGGGGGGGGGGGTTGCTGGTCTGCACGACACACAGAGCTCCGCCCTGTACTGGAGTTAAAGTTAGCTGGGTTTTGTATCAGATACGACCGTTTTTATGACTGTATGAAGAAAAATATTTACATGCCGAAGGCGTCGCTCGAACAAAACAAATCATCTTGTTGAGGGTCGTATTCACAGACGCTAACAATTAGACCATGTATGCTAATTAGAAAAATTAAATAAAAAAGATATAGTTATGTAAATAGATTAATTGAAGTAAATAAATAGTTATTTGCATCGATAGTACAAACATCACCATAGTTAACTCTATGTGAAGTAGACCAGTGTTGTCGTAGGTTCAGTTGCCTTATAATTTTATTCTTCTGAAGTAAAAAATACCATTCTAAATTCTAGTTGTTGTTATTTGTAATGACTTACTCTATCTGGATTATCTGGTTTCATGTGTTGACCTCGAGAAATAAGTTCTTCAGATAGACCAAATATCTTCAAATTACTACAGAAAAAGTGTTGCTTTTAGATACTAAATTTTGAGTCCAGAATTGGGTATTCTTAGTTCAGATTTCTTAAAATGTCCTACTGATGGGTCTTATTTTATAAATAAAAAAAATTTGTAAAAAGTTTTGTGTGGGGTATGGGAAATAGTCTAGAGTGATGTTGGGTTTTTTAGTGTTTTTTTTACAAATTACTTGGCATGGGGTGAGCCAGGATTTTTCTCCAAAGAAAATTTATAGTAGGGTCATGGTGGTCGTGTATGTGTTGGTTTTTATAAAAACAAAACAAAACAAAACAAAAAAAAAAACAACAAACAAACAAACAAATATAGGGTGAGCTAATGTTTCTCGGCCTGTAAAACGGCAGTAGTCGAGTAGTTATTTGGATATAATCCCTTCTTAACTTTTATTTAGCCAGCATACTTTAATATTTAACGAGGATGAAGCCCTCGTTTATAAAGTTCTCTAGTACCTGAAAAAAGTGAGCCAGGGCATATAATAGATCCATACAACTGCTCTTTCGGTAATGAACAAATTAAAGTGAGGGAAAGTTAGATCTTTTTATTGATAAGAATAGTTTTTGCATCTGCAATGTTTACAAGGACTTTGAATGAACGACACATTCATCCCGACATGTTTCTGCCACAGTTTATGTCTGTTTGTAACCGCGTTTGTTTCTCTCTAGGTAGGGACATCAGGTAGTGCAGGGTACATTTAGAAATATGGATGCAATTTGCTTTGATGTGTTGTTGAATTTCTTGTGATTTAATTTGAGACAACAACAAAAATGGACCAATACCTACAAATAAATGCAACAACTTAGTCATTTTCGCAATAAATTAGACACAATTTCCCTCCTTTTGCGTTAATGATCGCCTATGGGGAAAAAACCCAACTTAGTTTTGTAAGATTTTCTCCTAAACTTTCTGGAATAAATAACTCTACTTTTAAGGATAGTCGCTTCTGAAACTTGTGAGCATTTATCTTTTTGTAAAATGGATATATTTATATAGTTAAGGGTCAAATTAGCCCCAAACCACGAAAAGATTTGTTGAGAGCTATAGTCAGTTAAATATGTAAGTGGTATTACATAAAAATGTAATGGAAATAGAATCCAGTAACCGATTTTCCATCAAAAATATAGCTTTGCAAGTATTCAAACATTGATAAAATGCGCACAGATTAAAGAATTCTCTAATCAGATACATCGAGATAAGTGCATGCTGGTGAGTGACTTTTTTTCCGCTCTGACACAGTTTTCGAATTCACATTGGAATTACAATACAGAAAGCAGAGGAAGAGAGGGGAGGCCTTTACGACAGGTCGTAAATCGCTAATGATTTCCCATGGTATCCTATATTTTTCGCTTGCGACTTGATTATTTAAGCACTTTCCTTTGTATCAGAAATAAAGGAAGCAATGTATTCCTCGACTGAAAATCAGCTGTCTCTCAACGATTGCTGTTTTAATATTCGTAAAATTTTGGCGTTTTTAAAGAAAAAGTTTTGAATATTTTTATAATTTATTTTGTCAGATTGTGCAGCGATCGGTTTTGTATTTGATGGATCGGATTTGTAGATAGATAATATTTTGTCTTTGAGGTTGATTATTTATATGTTTCTGATATTTTGTGTAAAATATGCACATTTGTTACTCCAAAGATTCAATAAGAATATAACGCGGATACTTACATTTGAAAGGATATATTATCATACTATAAAATCCTTACTGTTTTAATGTTGGTAAATATACTTCAAGGGCTACATTTAAGGAAAAAAGCGTTAATAACATGGAGAACTAAAATGTAACTACATATAAAAGTGCTGGGTAATGTAATTATGATGTCCAAGGGACTATTATTCATGTATTTATTTTGTGTTGATTGATTATGTGGCGCTAAAATAGAACACGCGGTGACAGAATCTTTTCATAATAGGGATGCCACAAATACGGCCATGTACAAAACTTGTAATCTTTTTGCCATAAATACGGCCATGTACAAAACTTTGTATCTTTCTGCCATAGATACGGCCATGTACACAAATTCGTACGTTTATGCCATAAATACAATCACGCACACATCTTCGTATCTTTTTGCCATAAATACGGCCACGTACACAACTTTGTATCTTTCTGTCATAAATACGGCCACGTACAAACTTGGTATATTTTTGCCATAAACACCGTCACGCACACAGCTTCGTACCCTTTTGCCATAAATACGGCCACGTACACATTTTTTTATATTTATGCCATAAATACGGCCATGTACACAACTTTGTATCATTTTGCAATAAATACGGCCGTGTACATAAACAACACAACTGTGTATCTTTCTAGTTGTGTTTTTTACTGTCGGTAAGTAGAGTTTTATGCAGGAATCTTGGATTCGACGTGAAATCATGAAATTCGGAAGTCATTCTGTGCAGTTTAATAGAATTGAAATGTTAAAAATCATTATAACTTACCTGCTAAAAAGGTCAATATTGAAGAAGACGTATTCGCCGTTGTCAAAGTTTAATTCATGGGCTTTAATCATTATCTCTCTGACTGAATCCGCTGAGGCACATAGAACCACAACTGAAATAATAATAATAATAATAATAATAATAATAAATAATAATAATGATAATAAAATAATAATAATAACAATAAATAATAATAATAATAATAATAAAATAATAATATTAATATTAATAATAATAATAAAATAATAATAATAATAATGATGATGATAATGATGATAATAATAATTAATAATAATAATTAAAATTAATAATAATAATAATAATAATAATAATAATAATAATACATTAATTTTGTGACTTCAACAAACTTGTATTAAATATAAATTTTGTGGAAACAAGACCATACATAACAGATACTGCCAACAGCGTCATATGAAAAATAATACTGTATGAACTCGGTGATATATCTCAACAAATTTACAAAACAAATAGAAAACAAAACTCATCGTTTGCATATATGATTATTGGTGGTTATGTAAACCAGGAATTTTCCTGTGCACGTTTTCAGTGATTGATCTGATAAGTAACCACACACAATAACCACACACAGTAACCACACACAATACGAAGGTCTTAACCAGCAATAATTGTTCAGTAATTACATATAATCTAACTTCCAGACTAAATTAAGATACAAGTCTAAATTCAATGTAAACTGAGCCGTTCGAATCACACGTAAGAAGTAAGAAGAAACATTTATATTGCCGCCGAACAAAAGAAAAAAAACAGAACTTAATTGTTAGTTACGTATTAGTTTTAGCTCATTTCTTTCTTTCTTTCTTTCTCTTTCTTTTTTTTCTTTCTTTCTCTTTCTTTTTTCTTTCTTTCTTTCTTTCTCTCTCTCTCTTTCTCTCTCTCTGTCTCTCTTTCTTTCTTTCTTTCTTTCTTTCTTTCTTTCTTTCTTTCTTTCTTTCCTGGTATCAACCTATTTACTGCGACTGAATGATAACAATGTGTTACCAACTACGTTAAACACTCCCCAAAATGATCCGCACTTCAATGAAAAAGAAAAACATAATTTTGATTGGTCTTTTCTGCTTTCTAATGTAGGGAGCTGTATTTGCTAAAAGTTGCTCTTATTCACATTCCAAACCTTTTGCTTCAATAATCATAATTTTAACATTCTAGATAACTGATAATTATGGCGATGGTACATTTCAAAATTAATAAATGACGAATTAAAAGGAGTTATTTATGTAAAGAAAAATTTAAAAAAAAATAAAAAATACTTTGTAATATTTTTAACTACTTGACTAGGAAATTTAATATGAAAAATACAGTCATGACGCCAATGATATAAAATTTAGAAAGCAAACGATCTGCATATGGTACAAAGGTCTACAAAAAATCTACTGGAATAATATGAACGAACCTTTCGAGCTAATTGCATCAATCTATGCCACTGTAGTCTAGACTAGTTCTAATATATTTAAGACTAGATCCAAGGCTCGATTAAATTTTACTCGGAATTTTATATCAGCTAACAGCCCCTGGATTCTCAAATTCCACGTGTAATTAAGTAATTCCTCTCTCGATATGAGAACTCGGTATTCGTCTAAAGAAGACTGACCGAGTTCACAAAACCGAAAAATTGCTTATGCATCGAGACACACTTTTCATAATGTCACATCAACATCTTTTTTTATTTTTCTTCCTTCTTTTACCATTGCAGTACAATTAAGAAAATTAAATGATTGAAGATGCAGTCAAAAATTCAATAGACACTTTCATAAATAAAAGAATAGACTGAATAAAGTATGCTCCTACTCAAGAAATTTAATTTAAATTGAAACTGATTGAGTGAGCAAAAATAATTATTTTCTTTAACGTTCTGTTAAAATATCGGTGTTATTTTTTTTTTTCTTTATTTTTTCGTTTTATTGTGCGTGGTCGCCTGTAAACGTTATTTGTCTAATTTGCGATACAAAAAGATTCTAGGATACCTAATGTAAAGCGTTGAACCATATATGGCTAACTTAGTTAACAAAATTTTGGTACCTGGGACTTTGCCCCATTATCAAGGTAAACACATACTATTTTTTTTCAGAAATTGGATTTCTAGAAACATCTTGTACAGGTTACAAAATAATAATAAAAATAAATAACACAAGTCACAATACGATGATTGCGTTACTGTTATAGATAAAAAGTATTTACTGGCATTGTCTTTTTTTACAAATCGAGATTACCAACACCTGAGCTTGGACTAATGCAACGTTGTACGCAGGTAATTATGTCGATATCCCATAAATCTGCCTGCTTGATTTCATGAAATTGTTTTGCTTGGTTTTACATCGTAAAGAATTATATTTGTTTTGATGAAGTGGATATTAGATATCTTGACACCCATTCTTGTTTTTAATTTTTTTTTTTACATGCTTGGATATAAGATGGTTATCTAAGTAACTGAATTATATAATAATGACATTTTGATACACTTATAAGCAGGATTCGGTTTTGTTTGTTGGTTTAAAACGGCACCTCGTAGCATATTATTGGCTAGATCATACCTCGGAAATGGAAGCTAGGTGCCTTTCTCAAAGACACGAGAGGCAGCCGAACTGAGCTGACCTGGGCGGGTATCGAACTCGCGACCCTTGGATTACGAGTCAGACGACCTACCAACTGAGCTGCCTCGACTCAGTGTATTAGTATTCCTAAATATAATCAATGACTAATCATTAAGCAGTCCAAAGATCGTTTAAAACTTGATTGAATTAGATTTGAGTCTTTATTATTTTATTAAATTAAAGTAACTTATGTTTTTCATGGTTAAATCTTATCTTGTTTGTAACTTTAAGTAAGTCAAAAGCATCTAGATCTAGCACAGTCTGAAGTTTAAATTGAATTTAATTGATGAAAAATACTTCTGCGAAAAATTAACTCTTGGTTTTCATCGACAGTCGATCACAAATCTGATTCTACAGTTACGTTTCCTTAATATAACAGTGATAATTAGATTTACGGTGACCTTGTAGCAACAAAGGGGGAACGTGTAGTTCTGAAATCATCATTCAAATCATACCACTAATTGAGACGATAAATTCCCATGGGGAAAAAGACGTGACAGACCATGCCATGGGTTGCTTGTCTGATCAAATTGATTTTGATCTCGTCTTTTGTAGATCTCGTGAGATTTGAAATGATATTAGTTTTTTTTGTACATTAATCCACTCGCTATAATGGTGAAAACAAAGAAATATAGATATTGCTTAATATGGGGCTTCACATTATAAAAGAATTCCACATAAAGGTTCACAGGGCTTCACATTATTGAAGAAGTCCAGATAAAGGTTCAGAGGGCTTCACATTATAGAAGAATTCCACATAAAGGTTCATAGGGCTTCACATTATATAGAATTCCACATAAAGGTTCATAGGGCTTCACATTATAGAAAAATTCCACACAAAGGTTCATAGGGCTTCACATTATAGAAAAATTCCACATAAAGGTTCATAGGGCTTCACATTATAGAAGAATTCCACATAAAGGTTCAGAGGGCTTCACATTATAGAAAAATTTCACACCGAGGCCCAGAATGCTTACATACTCGATATAATCGTGTAAAAAAATGAAATGGTTTATATCATAATTTAATTTGGAATAAAATTGAAGAAGTAATCAAATGGAAGAATTATTGAAAGTTTACTTTATCGCCCATTTTCACCAAAACAGGATGACAAGAAGTTTAGGAATTGATACAACACACAAGTGCGGGATATTAACTCCATCGATATATATTCACATACAATTTTCATCTTGAGGTATGAAGGTGAAAATAAGATAAATCTTTCAGAATTTAAACCATACAAGCCAGGCAAATTAGATTATTATTTTATGCATGAAAATAATTTATTCTGCCATAGGGTATTCGTATATCGTTAGTAAGTCAAAAATCATTGATCGGCCTGAGGTTAACAGTATATATATATATATATATATATATATATATATATATATATATATATATATATATATATATATATAGACACACACACATATATACACACACATATATATATATATATATATATATATATATATATATATATATATACATATAATAATACACACACACACACACACACACACATATATATATATATATATAACTTTGGTTGGTTTTATTGGTCAAATGACGAATAAATTCGTTTTCCCAACGAAAGAAATCCGTTGTGATGCAGTAAAAGGGTAAAAGGTCCAGATAAACTGCCATGTATATTTGTAACATTGGATTATTTACGTTTAGATTCTGAGAACTTGTCATCTTCCATCTCGTATCACAGATGGTAAAAACATCTTTCACTTTTTTTAAAAAAACATTTTAAGGTACGTAATCAAAAGAATAAACATCCAATCAAATAATGTTTTGAATGCTTATCTTACAATATGAATTTGAGTACATATGACATATAGTATATACAAACTATTCAAAGTCCAATCGCTCATATTTCAAAATTGTGTGTGATCTATCTTCAGTAAGAATATAAGTGTTCTAAAAAAAAGCCATAAAAGTAAAGTGCAATATCCCCCCCCCCCCCCCCAATTTTCCTATTTCTGTGTTGACATACAGCTTGATGGCTCGTCCGTTTTAACACTTACATTACTCAGTTTTGTTCTCGGTCCGGAATAGAAATCAAAAAGGATTTGTTCAGGGTCCAGAATTGACGCCAAGACAAAGAATAGTAAGAAAGAAAATTGCAAACTTTCCCAGATAATTAGATATGAACTAGTTCTTCAGTATATTGTCAAACCCGAGATTGGTATGGCATCATAATAGACACGGTTATCCCGCTGACAGTTTCATGCTGTCCTGTCTGGTTTTCATCCAACGACTCATTTTCAGCCTCCGAAACGGACATAAATTGTGTCCCTTGGATATGTCTTAGATGGTATCGGCCAATTAGATTATACTTGTCATTGTTGCGAGAAAATTACTATCAGAACAAAGATCAGACGTCCTTGTGGAACATGTTGTACAATTCGTTATATTTCATTTTCCTGTCAAATATCTCCGCTCTCCTTGATTCTCAAAGACTATAAAACATTGCCCATTTCATTGTAGGAATAAAAATCTATAGAAAATGAAGAGTTGGATCTTTATAGAAATTATGCCTTGCTGAATGCAAATTCTTTAGATTATAACACTGGTTCACAATGTCCAGAGCACTACAGAATCAAGTTCTTACTTTTTTTGAAAAACAAAACAACAAGAGTATCTAGTGGGGACAGACGCTCTGCAGAGCGAAAAGAATTTCCACGAAATCAAGATAAGACCATTTCTTCATTTTAACTAGGTCTACCATTTTGAATGATGAAAACACGTGGTTTTGCATCATTTCATTCATGCTGCAAGATGGTGGAGAGGTAAACAATTGTTTAGAAGTACTTTGTCAAAATCACTGAATATCATATGATTATTCATTCATCTAGGATTTATTCATCATAGATATTGTTCATTTAAGTACCTAAATGCTTTTGATTAATCCTCATTGTGACTGATGCTGTTAACAATTGTATTATTTTTAAAAAAAATTCAACGGATCCAGTCTATTGGAGTTCTCTGGATTCTCCCAAGATGATATTCATTATGTGGAAGTAAATTCATACAGAAAGGTAATCACAGCTTTTATCCACATAAAAACAATTTAGTACAGTATCCCTATCCATGTCAGGAACAACTGGTCAATGAAGCAGATGAATAAACCTAGGACCAATTTCCAACTCTTCAGATGCTCATAGCAACATGGGTATGTGTCTAAAGTCACTTCACATGAAAATTAAGTTACATGTACTGTATTCCCATCAACAATTACCATTTTATTTCAGGGCAGTGAATGCTTGGCTTGGACTTATAATGGATTTCTTGAACTGTGTTAAGACATAAACACTAGATCTAACATTAGCACTGTGTCACCGCAGCCATCCTCAGTTTGGCCCATAACCTCCACTCCTATCAGTGCCTGCCAAGCAACCTCACTTGCTCAAGTAGACAAAATCTACACAGGGCCTAATTACTTAACGCCTCCCTCTCCACTAATCCTGGTAGACCCAGATACACTTCATCAAATTATAGAAGACAATGCCATTAATCAAGATAATGAAAATCCAAGTACATGTAGTGCTAGCCAAGCAAGACTACACTTCTTTACATCTTCACCTGCACCGACAGGCACAAGTCGCATAGTGCCTAAGTATATAACACCTCTAACAGAACCCTCTCTCCAAGCCCAGGTAGACCCAGATATACCTCATCAAAGTGTAGAAGACAATCCCACTTATCATGATGAGACTTCTTTCAAACAAAGTGCATGTGATAGATCACAGTGCCATGGAAAAATACGTTCTAAGTGACTTGATAGTTATGATCGGGGATCTTAATCTACATGTGCATGTATATGTATGTCTCTCTCTCTCTCTCTCTCTCTCTCTCTCTATATATATATATATATATATATATATATATATATATATATATATATATATATATATAGTTTCAAGGCAATCCTGAAAGTAGGTTAGGAGGAGTAGCGATAACAAACTTGTGCTAACGGATGGACGGACATCAGACGACGGACGACAGATCATCACTATTTTCATTTAAGACCAAGTAAACATCATAAGGAGTCTTTTAGTGAAAACCCCATGTTGATATGCCTATCCATTCAGGAGGAGTAGCAATAACAAGATTTTCAAGATGGCTGCCATGGCGGACATATTGGACGTCAGAGCGGCACCATTTTTATCTATGACCAAGTATACACCATAGGAGGTCTTTTAGTGAAAACCCCATGTTCATAAGACTATCCATTCAGGAGGAGGAGTGATAACATGATTTTCAAGATGGCTGTCGTGGTGGTCATATTGGATGTCAGATCTGCACCATTTTTATTTAGGTACAAATAAGCATCATAAGAAGTCTTTCAGTGAAAATTCCATGTTGATATGACCATTCATGAAGGAGGAGTAGCGATAACAAGATTTTCAAGATCGTTGCCCTGGTGGCCGTAATGAACTTCAGATTTTGACCATTTTCATTTACGACCAAGTAGACACCGTAAGAAGTCTTTTAGTGAAAACCCTATGTTGATATGATCAGGAGTGAAAATGTGAAAATTAGTGAAAATTTCATTTGATATGACAATCCATTCAGGAGGAGTAGCGATAACAAGATTTTCAAGATAGCCGCTGCAGCACCATTTTCATCTAGGACCAACTAGACCATTGGATGAATGTGCGTGCCAAGTTTCAAGGCAATCCTCCAAGTAGTTTAGGAGTAGCGATAACAAACTTGTGCTAACGGACGGACGGACGGACAACGGACCATCCCATAAGCTCTTCTGGTATATGACCAGTAGACGTAAAAACGGGTACATTAGTTTCATATGCGTCTCAGTCCGTCACGTTCCTTGTAAACGCAAAAACTTTTTTTTGACCATCCATGATACAGTGGTCAAATTTGGTGTGTGACTTCCCTATGGAGTGTAGATTTGCAGAAAGATTGTGAAATTCCAATGTGACTGCCGGATCCCCTGGGATATGAAAGGAATCTTCATTAGTGTCAGGTCAATGGTCCTTGAGAATATTTTGTCAAAAATACAATTAATCCTCCAACTAGCCCCTGGGTCTTATGGGCAAGCAATAATATATATATATATATATATATATATATATATATATATATATATATATATATATATAATATATATATATATATATATATATATATATATATATATAATGTCATGAAACCAATTTGTTACTTTGTCAATCCAAAAACTTTGTTACAGTCTAAGATGCAGTTTTTAAACTTGGTATATAATTTCTAAATTAGATTTTTAAATTGCAGGAAGATTTCAAACTTACAGTATAACCCCTGTGGTGGGGTGTGGGGGTGTAGTAGGGGAATATTCTGCGGTCATTAAGAAGGACACAACCAAAACATGTCATCATGGGTGTCAAACCAAAGGTGTTTGAGAATACTTTGGCATGGATTAAATGTTTCTCCTCTAACAGACCCTGGGTTCCCTGTGTCAGGGGCCAAATGTAAAAAAATAGAATGTCACCAAACCATTTTGTAATGATCATCATACAGAAGTTAACTGAGAGTAATTCATATGGAGAGCTTTCACACCTAGTGAATCATGGAACACCAGTGTAATTATAAAATCATAAAAATAAAATATGTGATATCGCTAAACAATGCGGGGGTCTAAAATACTATTTTTATAACCATTCTTTTATATAAATAAAAAGTAAGTATGTTAATTTCTTCTCTGCATCTGTGTACCCATACGTACTTTTAATGTAGACCTATCTGGGAGGTAGTCTTATTTCACATGAGAAGTTCCTTATTAACAATGTGAATGGAACTGACAATGTGTTTGGGTACTGAGGAGTGGTCACATTTCAGGGGATGTCGCAATTTTAAGTTTTACCTATTTCTTTCACATTTGAATACTTACAGAGGGCGAAAGACAGCCGATGTGGCAGAAGAAAGGAATTTTTAAAATATACCGTACGTGTATTTTGGTGATTTACGAGTGACGGTATATCTGGTTGTCAATTTACATCATCAGCTACAACTTATTGAATGTAATGGCATCTATTATAATGTGTTTGTCACCTGATCATTATTGGAGATGCAATCTGAATTATGTTATAATTTTATTAAACATCATTAGCTAGAGCTCATGATAGATTATTTAATAAACATATATATTAACAAAATGAAATAAGACCCTAAGAAAATTCTCACTCTGTAATTAAACTTAATATTAAAACAGCTCTTTATCTGAAAAAAACGATCAGTTCCAAGAGCGGGTATCTTGTGATGGTGTGCCATCGCATTTCCTCTACTTGTTATTTTTAAAAACTTGATGCATCGTGTGAATCTTCATGTCGTGTTAAGTTTACCCTCCCAAAAACATTACCTGACCAGTATGCACCGGCCATGATATAAGCTTTTACATTATTTACTGATTGATTTTTTGATTGATTTATTTGCAGCCATGCCTTCAGTAAAAGGAGCAAATGAGTAGCAAAACGAGTGAAATTTAGCCATTACGAATAACAGCCTAAGTAGAAGAAAACGATTTTTCGGCAGGAAACACTTCAGACATCAATCAGACCAAAAATGTATTTGAAAGCAAATTGGCTATAAGAGTTTATTTCAAACGCTCACTGAAGAGTTCTTGCCGTGGCCTTATATATTTACCCAATAAAAAAGAAAAGAATAGCAGTGGTATATAAAATGCTTCTGAATGAGTTTGTACAACCAAATGCATTAGCCAAATAGCTACCGGACAAGGTATTGCAGTGTCTACATAAGTATGTATATTTTTAAAGGGCGATGCAAACTAGAGATGGAGCGCAAACAGTACAGGTAGAATTTGAAGCACGACGTGAGCTCAAGGATTATTATTATTATTATTATTATTATTATTATTATTATTATTATTTTTATTATATATATATATATATATATATATATATATATATATATATATATATATATATATATATATATATATATATATGGGGGTGGCGTTGTATTGGTGACTTTTAATAAAATTACTTGTTTATGTCACAACCCGTATTGTCTGGAAGAATTTTCTTCTTGAGATAATCCAACATCCCTTGTTCAGTGTTCCAGTATTTATGTCTATTTATTCTTTCGTTTTGTGGTTCTCGTTTATAAATTGTTCCTGTATTATATTCATCCTCTTTAGCATGGACACTTTGTCTCTTTTTCCAGTCTGAGATTTCTTAGCAAAAAGAAAATCAGGGCGGAACATCATTTGGGCACTTATGCAACCTATTTGGAAAACAAAACCGTCCCATTAGGTTTGAAAATTCACGTTTCGCCCCTATGTGCGGGGGAAGCTTCCGCATCCTTTATCAAAAGATGGAACTCTGTTCTTCATTTCACTTCTATGAAGCTACATCAAACCAGAGAATTGGAGGCATATATTACATTACAAATTGAACTTTTCCGAAAACATTGTGATCTTAACACATTTCATGACTAAATGGGAAAACTTAAATAATTTCTAACGAGCCTAAAAGGCAACTTTCAGACAAACAACACAGCAAATTTTCTGGAGATCACGTAATGCAGAGAAATCCCAAACACGACTTCTTCACGGAAGGGACGGGGAAGAAAAAGGATAGAAAGTTTCCCAAACCGGAATTTCAATACTGTCATAAACCTGTCATCTTTTAAGTTGTTTGTCTCTAACATAAGTCTTCTCTTCAAAGGCCTCAAATTTTGTCTCTGGCCCAATCTTCAAAGGCCTCAACGTTTGTCCCTGGTCCAAACTTCAAAGGCCTCAACTTTTGTCCCTGGTCCAAACTTCAAAGGCCTCAACTTTTGTCCCTGGTCCAAACTTCAAAGGCCTCAATTTTTGTCCCTGGCCCAAAACGTACAATATACTCGAATTTAATGAAGACTTCCAGAGTTTTGCAGGGAGAATGAGACTAAATGAAAAGTTAATGAAGATGCCGGAGAATCCACTGTCAGTAACGATGAGTCTCATAGATTCTGGCCAAAAAGCGATTATGTTCCGAAAAGTTTAGTACCGATGCTGGAGAATCCAATGTCAGTAACGATAAGCCTCCGGCCAAAAAATGATTATGTTCCACCCGCCAGTCAAGTTCCAGCTCTAGAGGCATTTTTGTCAGCGGTGGAAAATGACATTAATTAGCATGAACAGACCCATACCAAAATGGACAATTCAACCCGACAGGAAAGACATTAATTGGTCATCAAGCCAGCAGCTAAGGAATCCTGCGGTGTTGGCATGAATACGTCTGACGACATCGCTGAGGAGAACAGGCAACATTCAGACGAGAGATTTTATGAGAAACTTAGTCATGACCCAACAGCTAAACACGCTGATGTGTGTCAGACATTAAAATGCATACACAACGCAGGACATATTCATGACAAAACAATGACTTACATTCTAGCAGTTGACCCTAAACTAGAGAGATTTTATTGACTCCCTAAATTGCACAAAGAAATGAACCCGGGGAGGATAAAAAAAAACTCCGGAAACAACCATCCCATCACGAAAAACAAAACATCCCAACATCCCACACGAGGAAGGTATCACAGTATGCAAGAAAACATGGCATGGTCGACCTGATCTTTCCACTATTACGTACTATTTGGTCAAGCTTTAAATCCCTGTTCTTAAGTTTAACAATTCTGTATTCAACATCCAACACTTCCTACAAATTACTGGAACTGCAATGGGCACTAAAATGGCACCTTCGTATGCCAAAATGTTCGAGGGAAGACTCGAGCAAAGACTCCTCAATGAGGCGCCCTATACTTCTAAGCTGATGCAGATTCATTGATGACATAGGATCTAAATGGATCGAACCGGGCAAGAATTTAGAATCAAAATGGATCGAAACGCGACAATTTCAAAATATTTGTTGAATTCGCCAATAACTTTCTTCCTACGATTAAATTTACTTCAGAGTCATCAAACAGTTCCAACGTCTTCTTAGATACCCAATTTACCCTCCTGGAGGGGAACACAGAAATTAATCTGTATTCTAAATCAACCGACTCTCACCAGCATCTGCTCTCGACCAGCTGCCATCCTACCCACATAATAAAACAATTTCCTTTCGGTGCGTTCGAACCAAATGCATACGCTCTAATCCGGCTACCTTTGAAAGGAGACTTGGAGGGCTCAAGGGTCACCTTAAAAGGAGAGGATACAGAAGGAGATACATTGACGAGGATATTAACAAAACTAGACTCCTCGATCGAGGCTCCGTCTAGAAATATAAAACCAAGAAAACCAACAAGCGCGTCCCCTTCGTGGTTACTTTCCACCCCAATGCCTCAAACGTACAACAGATCATTCGGAAGTATTGGCACAAGATCGAATCTTCCGAACGTCTAAATGACATATTTGAAGTTTCTATGGTTGCATACCGTAGACCTAAAATTCTGAAGGACCGTCTGGCACGTGCCAAGGTAACATCAAACAAAACACATGCCCGAGACCAAATCGTTCAGAAGTTAGTATGTCGAACCAAAAATGTGATCTCTTTCTCCTGACGTGCAAGATCTGTGCCACTCAATATGTTGGCAAAACCGTCAGAAAACGAATGAATAACCACAAGAGCCACATTCGCAACAAATCGACGCAAAACTAGCCAACCACTAAAACTAAATTGGGCATTTGGTCGAGTCCCCCGAGATGCTACCGAATGAGTCTAACGCGGGGTGGACCGATATATAACGCACACGTAAGGAACGATACTGGATACTGCAATTGAAAACTCATGAAGAATTTGAACTAAATGAAAAAGTCTAACGTTCCCAGTGCAATATTATCAAAATTCCAGTCAGACATCAGTTTATCACCGGTACACACTTCTTGCGATAATATTTACCCAAGTATATAAGGTAATGAGAGAGATTATTCTCTTGTTCAGCCTCATGAAATAGGCTTTTGTTACTTACTTGACCAAGACCCGTTCACTCAGACAGTGATCGATTTGAAGCATCTGATTCAATCTTGATTGTTAATAAAACCATCAGATATAAAAGCAAATTCAATTAAGACTGATACACACTAATTATAGCCTACAAGTATCAACAAGTCAGACATTGCAATGATCTAGGTCATACTTCACGATAAAAGTCTATAACACTGAAATTTAACGCAAGTTTGGATACTTTATATTCATTTGATTTTAAAAAATCGCAAATATGATACATTTTGAGGAAATTATTATGCCGTTTGTACAACAATGGCACACATACTGCGGAAACTGTTTACTCAATGTAGCACTCAAATGATTGAATTGCTCCATTTTGAGTAGAAAGGTTTGACGTCACTGTGATCGATGCTAACTTTGTCCTCGCTTACGTGAAATCAAGGCATGTTAGCAACACAAATTGCCATTTATATTATACACTAATTGTATGTGTTTATTTTTTTCTAAAAAAAACAAAACAGGAATACATTTTGTTTGATCCTTTTGATATTTCTCTCAGGGAACAAAACAATCGACGCAAGATAGTTATTTACCGTATATAATCGCGTATAATCATATACCAACTGCAAACTGCATAGACCCAGATCTGCCGGAGCATAATGCGCCGACATATCTGGGTCTATGCAGTTTGTAAGGACCAATCAGTAGAACAAGCAACATAGACCCAGATCTGACGGCGCATTATGCGACGGCAGATCAGGGTCTATGTTGTTTGCATTTGGATCTAATTATACGCAAGTATATACGGTATATGCAGATAAAAAATCGTTATGTAGAACATTGAAAATAGCATATATATCTAGGTCCCTTGCCTTGGCTATGGCAAACGATGCATACTAAAAATATGTTTTTCTTTCTGCAGGGACTAAATTTGGCAAGAGATGAACAAGATGCTTCCAGGTTAATACCGTGCAAGAAGACGATGGATAAACACATAAAAATAGTGGTTTGAAAGGCTTCAGAAACATACCACACGTGAACAACAAGAAATATACCACACATTAACAGTAGCTGGTCAATAAAACACCATCAGTATCAACCATGACATTAAAGCCTCTCCTATTTTATGTCCATTGTTAGGTCTTGTCTCACGAATGGGTTACTTCCTATAACACTCACATTTTAGTACTGTGTATAAACTGAGTTTGGTGGTAATTTATTTATTCAAAGATATCCTTCAAGTGAACATTGGCGTTAAATAAGATGCATCCCTTTATTCGCGTTTTTTAATCAGCTTGAACTTTCAGAAATGGAATTAGAGCAAGATAGGGATATCTCAGCTATTTCTTGTACTAAAAAAATCACCACTGCTTCAAATCATTCAACGTGAATTCTACTTTTTTAGAAGTATTTTTAGCATACTTCCCCAATAAGAAAAGAAAAACTAAATTCGAAAAGGAAGGAAAGAAGGAAACAATAAAAAAGAAATAATCACTTTTCGTCCCCTCAAAGACACTTAATTTCCCTCTTGCTAGTACTTGTTCCCGAGAATTAAATCACTACAAAACGTTTGGATCCATGAAAATGCAAGACAGCAAAGATTCAGAACTTAAGTCAGAAATCACATAGTGTTGTCATAGTAACCATTAAATAATTCTAAGCATGAGCATCAACCATTAAATAAATGATAAGTGACCTCATATAGGACCTCCTTGTCTGGTGACATCATTGTGATCCCGTAATGACCTCCTCTTCTAGAGACCTTATAGTGACCTCCTAACGCAGAAAGGAAGCAAACTAAATCCACACCTACCTTTATAGTTCCAATGGTAAAACAGATAATTTTGAAGTATGAATCTAAATGATAATATACAAAAAATAATCCATGCAAAGATAACGATGAAAAAATGATAAATTGAACTATAATCTTGCAAGAAGTACCGTATATACTCGTGTATAATTCCGGTCCAAATACAAACAACATAAACCCTGATCTGCCGTCGCATAATGCGCCGGCAGATCAGGGTCTATCTTGTTTGATTTACTGATTAGTCCTTACAAACTGCATAGACCCAGATCTGCCGTCGAATTATGCGACGGCAGATCTGGGTCTTTGCAGTTAGTATCGGTTTATACGCGAGTATGCCGGTAGTTATTACGGTGATGATAATGATTAAATATGGAAGGCAGGTGTTACATAATAAAATCCAAAGGGCTTTGATATATCAATTAAAACGAATACAATAATCAAAATGAAAAATATACGCCAAGTCAAATAATGTTAATGCGCATTACAGTTGAATTTTTACCATGGATTCATTAAACACTTAGCCTTTGAAATTGCGGAAGGAAAGGAAAATAGTTCAATCATACTATTAACTGAAAGCCAAACTAAAACATGCTGCTATCTCAGTCACATATACACCAAAATGACACAATGAACTGCCAGTAATAACAATCTCAATCACATATACACCAAAATGACACAATGAACTGCCAGTAATAACAATCTCAATCACATATACACCAAAATGACACAATGAACTGCCAGTAATAACAATCTCAATCACATATACACCAAAATGACACAATGAACTGCCAGTAATAACAATCTCAATCACATATACACCAAAATGACACAATGAACTGCCAGTAATAACAATCTCAATCACATATACACCAAAATGACACAATGAACTGCCAGTAATAACAATCTCAATCACATATACACCAAAATGACACAATGAACTGCCAGTAATAACAATCTCAATCACATATACACCAAAATGACACAATGAACTGCCAGTAATAACAATCTCAATCACATACACACCAAAATGACACAATGAACTGCCAGTAATAACAATCTCAATCACATATACACCAAAACGACACAATGAACTGCCAGTAATAACAATCTCAATCACATATACACCAAAATGACACAATGAACTGCCAGTAATAACAATCTCAATCACATATACACCAAAATGACACAATGAACTGCCAGTAATAACAATCTCTCTATCCAAATATGTTTTTTGAATGTTAAAGAATTGATCGACAATTCTTTAATTGGTTCAAGTGAACACAAGATTTCCATGCTTAGAACCTTGTTTTCGTAACGTCTTTCTTTTCCAAAATACCGAAAGCCTTAAATGTGTGAGTATGTCCACCTTATAAGTCATGGGACTGGTTGTCTTCATAATTGCATATCAGTATATCCAGAAACGCATGCAAATATTAAAATATTTCTTTGTTATGGTTCATATAAAGATCTTAATGTGAGCAAGTATTTATCTCCCTTTATTTCCAAAAGTAGCAACATAAATTGACTTTGGAGATAATGTCAAAACCTCACCAAGCAAGTCATAACATTTGAAAAGTTAGAACGCAGAAGCTTCTGATGAGATGCAGTATGTATATATACCTATTTGTAAAGTTATTAGACATAATTATTTCAAAGATATTATAGTTATTATATGAAGATTCAGTACCACTGTTCGGTACTCTCTTGGAGGTGATTTTTCATCAACGTCAGTTCACGGTTAAAAATGTAATAAACGCCCAAGCCATTGCTAAAACATATGCAATCTTTATGTTAGCTCTTTGATATTTCTGATATTTTTATATAACAGACAAACTTTGTATCATGAAGGATTCTTTTCGAGTATGGACACGCAGTCCGTTTTCTCCTATTTATGTGGTAATTTAATTGCACGCGGTGTTCAATCAAATAATCAATACTTATTTTCAAAGATTTCCGAACCAGTGAGTATCAATTGGATAGAGCTAATACGTAGGTGTCAAACTTTAATATGACACTAATCTGACACGTGCAAATGATACTGGTGCGTCACGTATAAGATATTCTCAACACGCGAAGTTGCCATTCCCTGCTATCGACATAGTGACCCATCAAATGAGGTTTCGTTGCTTCATATCAAGTTCAAAGCTTAATTTCCAGAGGAATCGATAAAGGTACACGTAACCCACCGTTGGAATATAGAGATGATGTCGTGTCGGCAACTTTTACGACATGAGTCGAAAATTAGATATATGTACTTCAGTAATGAAACAACAACGTGCAATGATAGATAAATGTTTGCATTCAACAGTTATGTCTCAATATCTTGAGTTATCGAAAAAAATTACATTTTAAGACAAATTTAAAATATCATTAGGTAACTGTTCTGCTTTCCAATAAATCTTGCGTAAGAAAACACGAATTTGTATGGTTTTTATTAGTAAGCGAAGTTGTCTATCTGATGATTTCATGAAATAAATAATTATTATTTGGTACTTCTCACTTAATATTTCAAAATACGACTACACATCCGTTAGGATAGACTAAGCATAACGTCTCAAGGAACGATTCCACTGTAATAAGAAAACATGAGAATCAGATTGCACTTTAGAAGATACTTCTCCTTTAATCTGTAAACGTAAACGAATGATGTATGTATTTTTTTACAAGAAATTTTAACGTATATAATCCTTATATATTTCGTTTAGTTTAACGGGTTTAAGTGGTTGATTTCTTAGAAAATTTAACCCTATTCCCCCAATTTGTTATGACAATGAAATTGTCATTCTCAAGATGTCCTACCCGAAGTGTGCATAGATCCGAATGATATGACGGCACTGCGTTAACATTCAAAGGAGAGTTTGTTTGGCAAATAAATGAGGCGCTATGCTATTCGATATAAAATATTATAGTTTTAAGCATCGATATAAACTATTATAGTTTTAAGCACACTAAATATATAATATTAACAATGTTCTATTTATAAGTGAGTAGCTGATAGGCTTAAGCATAAGTTGGTAAATCAAGCCAATAAAAGATCAGATCAAAGTGAAGTCTAGGAAACACTCACCCCTTTGAGTTATAATAGGGTTAGTCCATGCTTTGCCATCATGTCATGCGCACACCGTACCTATATTATATGCTTATCGAAGATAACCATACCAATGATGTAATTGAGAGTTTAAGTGTGTGTGTGTGTTTGTGTGTTTGTGTGTGTTTATAACCAAATAAACTGTCAGTTGCTGAAACACAGTAAGTAATGCCCAAAGTGCGTTAAATAAGCTGTCTGATTAGACTGCAGACAGTTTTTGTCACGATAAGCGTCGAAAAACAACATTAAACACATAAAATTGAAATCTCGAACTAATTTACTTTTGTCTTTGATTCTGTTTTTTTTAATAATCTCCTTTTTTCTTTTCTGATTCTCAAAACATGTCGCGTAATAAATATTCTCCCTATCTTTGAATTTGCTTTGAAGAAATTCCACAAGTCCTTACGCCGATCGATTTTCCTGCATGAAAAATCAGTCACATTGAAAATCTTCAAATTAGCAAATTCAAGAAAAAGAAGGAAAGAAGTATTTGCTTACGTAAGTGAAGAAATATTTAATTATTAAAAACAATAATTAAGCCGATTTACGCTGTCAGCTGTTCCTTTGGATCAATCCGAATTTTGGGAAAGGTCAACTCTGGTCAACATTAAAATCTGAAATGTATCCTGTGTATATCTTTGTTACTGCCGCAGAGAGAGAGAGAGAGAGAGAGAGAGAGAGAGAGAGAGAGAGAGAGAGAGAGAGAGAGAGAGAGAGAGAGAGAGAAAGAGAGAGAGAGAGAGTGATTGTTCCTGACATTGAAGTCGCTGTCACTGAATTAAGACAGGGTCACGACGTATCTAAATCATAGAACGGACAGCAGTAACATAGTCCGTTTGAGTGGTAGCGTTCTGATTAATAACTTTATAAAGGATGAAATTTGTTTGAGAAAAAAATATGACATCTTTGTTTCTTCATCATATTTCAGATTTTAAGTGCACTTACAGTCAAATTTATCAGCATTACCAACCCTTTGCCATAATAGATTGGCTGTTCATACAAGGAGCATATAGCTGAAAACGATAAATGGTTGCATCTTCTCGAAAATAGGTTGTTTTGTCTTTAACTGCGCCAGCAAAGTTATCGAGAATACTGGATTTCCGAGAATGAAGGTTAGTCTTGCTTAGATGTTTTCAGTATTATGTACAGTTCAGTCAGGCAGATATTTTGAGTTTGTTAGTCCGGCAACTTAAAACGCTCTCTCTCTCTCTCTCTCTCTCTCTCTCTCTCTCTCTCTCTCTCTCTCTCTCTCTCTCTCTCTCTCTCTCTCTCCACAAACTTAAACACGCACAAACAATGAAAACTGCATACAAACGTTAAACTAAAAACGGTCTCTTTGTAGACGTCGTAATATCGAAAGACACCAGAGTCTGCAAACAGTGCACGCGACTTCTTAAAACTTTCCCATTGTCCCGAGTCAGATTTAGCAAAGTAAAATATAACTCGTCTATGTCTCCAATGTATATTTGGTATTATTTTCTTTCTAAATGAGAGCTTGCTGAATTAGATTTTTCATTTTATTAATTTAAAATATGTCCAACTGGACGAAGTTACGTATTCGAATCACAAACTACAATGGCCGCCATTTTCCCAGTGGCAATTTCAGTTAGTTGATCGCACGAATCTATTATTAGACTATAATTTAGTTCCTTGAATAGTTTATTAAGAAATATTAACAAGCTAATTATGATCACGTGTTGACGTTTTGACCAATATAATTACCCGTTACATGATTGTTTTCAATTATGAACGTTTCTCTAGAATTACGTACACACGACCCATACATTTTCTCCCAACGTTTGAAGATACATGTAATTGCATCTCACATTTTTTTTAGGAATGTATTTAAAAAGGTTTAGACATAAAACATCGATAGAATACTAATGGAAATGTCTACTCTGGGGAAAATGGCCGACCAAATGCTTTCTCAAGTTCTACTTGGAGTTTCAGAAACATTGTACCAAACAATGACAACACTAGTATGGTTAGTCAACCATTCTTTACCTTTTACTGTTTGACTTTAATCGTACTTAAGATGTAGTTGAATATTAATACTGTATGGACGATGGTTGGTTGGTTTTTAATGGCACTTTTAACAGATTGTTGACCATATCATGCTGTGGAAATGGCAGCTAAGTACCTTTCCCAAAGACAGACTGAGGCAGCTGACCTGGGCTGACCTGGGCGGTATGGAACCCACGTCCATTGGATTGAAAGTGTGACTCTTTCAACTAATCTATCATAACTCCAACGTATGGACAATGATTACCTGAGCAGAGACATACGTCAGGGGGTCAGTATTTTGTTTTTCAGATAACATTCAGGGGCCGCACATGAAGCTTACACTTAAATACCCTTGCTTGCAGATTGCATTATCAGTGCAACAACTAATAAAACACGATAATCAAAGACACGCAATGAAATCACAATGTAAAAAATGAAAACAATAAAAGACTGCGAAGGACATCAAAGAAATTCCTTGGTAGTTTATGTATTTTAGAGCAAAAAAGAGTTTGAAGTAGCGTCTGAAATACCTAAAACCATCCGACGCGTTTGGTAAAAACAAACTACATAAATACATGAAGGCATACTTTGGCTTGACTGTGAATTTATTTTCTGCCGCGTGCAGAATCACATGACCGTATGTTGATCTATTTTCCGTTGAGAGAAGGTGTTATCATTCGACGGTAAGATTTGCTTTTCCGTTTCAATTAAAACATTGTTCCATTGTTCTCTGTTTAATAAAGAGCCCACTGTTACCACATTTTAACTTGAATTTCAATTACTTATTGTATGCTCGTCCTTTTTGTGTTGTTGTTTTCACAGTTCTTTTCATTTTCTTTTTACGTTTTTATTATAATGTTAAGACCATTATTATTAGTAGTACTATTACTACTATTAGTACTAGTAGTAGTAGTAGTAGTACTAGTAGTAGTAGTAGGAGCAGTTTTTAACATCAAAAGTATTGTCATTTATTATGATATTCATCATTAGTTATTCCTTATTACGTCTACACATTATTAGATCTCTATAGAACTGGAAATATCTAAAATAGGCGTTGCATGTCTAAGTTACATTGAGAATAACCACGATAGATGCCCTGTGGACAAGCATCCAGAAAACTGTGTCTGCAGGAACCTTAACCATAAACAGTAAAAGTATGAAATGGACATTTGGGTATATCTGGTTATCGTCAACCGACTCTGCCGAAGAACTAATGATAGAATATTCCCTCAATATAAAACGGTCCCTGTGAGACATTCAGTATACCGCGTTATAGTGAGGCTGCCTTATAATGAATTACATTATACATATAATGTCAATAGTACATAATAAAATGGGATTCATGATCCGCCTTATAACATGAACGATATTATAATCAAGGGCTTGCAGAAAATGAGGGCCGTAAGATTTATATTATTTGAAAAGTGTAAGGCTTTATTTAAAATGGCTGTCATTTGTTTCCTGTAAACAAACTCGTTGGCAGTAGCTATACCAAAGCTTAAATTTGTGTGTGTTTGTTTATATATATATATGTGTGTGTGTGTGTGTGTGTGAGAGAGAGAGATAGAGAGAGAGAGAGAGGGGGGCTTAATAAATGATGTTGCCGCTAAATATAACCATATGAGATATTCTTTACTCTTCTACAGTGCTGTGTTTCATATGCCTGCAAAATTCTGAGCCACATCGCATACAATTGAATTAAAACAACACTCTTCTCCCATATATTCACAACACTTCTTTCGCCCTACTTATCCTTCCCTTATGAATTATGGAAGAATTCTTCGATATTCGTCTCAGATCGAGCCACTCCAAATGGGATATGCTATATGTCGGTGACGAATACAATTATCGACACGACAGACTCTTCTGGGAACAGCTTTCATCTGGTGGGTCGATTGAAGACAGAATAATGAAGCAGATGGCAAAATCATTACTTTAAATCTTTTTACATCAACAGAAACATCTTCATTATTCACAGGCGCCAGGAAAATTCCATTTTGGGAGTCCATAGGTTTGAATCGAATATTTTCTCAAGTAGAAATAAAAAATAACATGTACCCAAACCAACTTTTTTTTGTTGCTGATTCAAAGATATCACTTGATCATCGGATTGCAGGTAGAATGTGCTCATTGCCAATTTGGTGTAGGACTTAAAATAACGGAATCTGCCTAACTTTAAACCGTATTCAATCTCTTATCGTTATTACCGTATTCGGAGAACTCACTCTGCATGGTTAAATTTCTACTTATTTAAGTTAATCAGCACACCCTGGTAATGTGCTACATCATTACATGTCTATATTTATCTTTATTTTCTGTATTTGCGGTGGTGATTTTTAAAATAAGTACAATTGAATAGTCTGATATTATTTACTAATGTTGAGCATAAACATTTTTATTGCCATTACGCATAATAACTGCAAAATGATAGAAAATATGTTCCAAAGAAGGCCAAAAGGCAAATTTCAATCGGAATATTTTTAGTAAAAAACTTTTAGTTGAAAGAAAGATTCTGGAATAGAACAATTGAAGAGGAGATGGTAAGTAGCAAGTGGTGGATGATAATCAGACATATAAGTAATTGTATTATTGTACTAGCGCATTCTTGTACTGCGGAATAAAATATATTACCGTATGATGCATTTATACATGAAAAAACAAAAAACAAAACAAACAACAACAACAACAAAATAACCACATTTGGCAGATTAAGTACATTCCATCTCATAAAAAGGATGTTAATACTCAGCCCAAGGAAAGGGAAAGTCAATAAGAGAGTCACCCCAGTGGCGGCACGAGGGGGTGTTGGGGGTTGGGAGATGGCAATTGCCCTCGAGCGCCAGGCGAAGGGGGCGCCGTCGGAAGCTTTTTGGCAGCTGAAATTTTTATAGTATTTTCACTTTCACCTTAGTGTAACTGAGGCAATTTTTCTTCGCAAAACTTTGGGAGGGGAGAGGAGGGAGGTTGGCAACTGACATAAAAACTGTTCTCTGTAGCAAAGTAGGGGCGCCACTAAAGAACATTGCCCCGGGAGCCTCGAACCCTCGAGCCGCCACTGAGTCACCCACAAGAATAGTCACACACTTATACCACAATCTGACTAGAATACATATATAATACATGAACACCTTTCAACAATTACAGGAGCATTGTAATTTCAGTGTTGCCGCATATACCCTAGTTTTTTTTACCAATCGGATTAAAATCATGATCTACTTAAGTACTTATTGATAAGTAGAACCTGAGTTTAGTCAAAATGGTATTTTACATGAGGCTCTGGTGGTATATAAGAAGACGTGTATAGAGAAGTATTCGTTAATCCAACTAACTAACGAACGAGAAGTATTACAGGTCCCTGAATGTTAAGATGTTTTCCTTTCAAGAATGCTATGAAAATAGCTACAATGTGCAGTTTATTAAAACTGAGATCTCCGTCGTGTCAGATACCAATACAAGTTCATGTTCTGATGACCTTTTGAATTACCGATTACTTATTTTGAGTAACCTGTCAGAGAAAGCGTTTCAATTCGTGATACAGAAAGTTATCATTAGTAACGATATTCTCCGAATAACTTTTTTAACTTCAGAAATATGAAGCTGTAATTTGATTGGTGAAGTAAAATGTCCACATGACATGATCTCGTATCCGTACCCCTGAGATCTACTCACCGTCTATACTCGCGTATAAGTCGGGTTCAAATGAAAACAACATAGACCCTGATGTGCCGTCGCATACTGCGCCGGCAGATCAGGGTCTATGTTGTTTGTTCAACTGATTAGTCCTTATAAACTGCATAGACCCAGATTTGCCGGCGCATTATGCGACGGCAGATCTGGGTCTATGCAGTTTGCAGTCCTCTCGTCCTGACCGAGTAAAATTGGTTGGGTTGAGTAAACCTTTACTAGCTACTCGTCCCCGAGTAGATGCAGAATTGCATCTTGAGAATGAAAATGTGTGCATTATCCCCCACTTACATGCGCCGAGGTTTAACATCACTTAACATCTAGCGTGTGTTAATTACTCATTACTTTTGCCTAGTTGCTTTCTTGTTGTCAATCTCAAGAATGTCATAAAGGAAGCTGATTTTGTGTTTGTTTTACACAGGTACCCGATGTAAGCTTGATATCAAAATAGGTAAAAAATAATGAAAATATTATGTTTGGAGTAAAAAGTTCTTGTTTATAACCCGCTCCGAACACCCACCCACTCCCCTCGTCAGGTGTCAGAATATTGTTAATAACATGACCCCTTTGATAAATATATAATAAGACGCAAGGTTTGTAAATTAACTCAAGATATTGCAGTTTCATATCTAGTCATCAATTTGTAATAGTACTCGTGTTTACTGTAAGACATTTCAGTAATCTAGGCGTCATTTTCATGTGGAAAATTTTTCCCTTCCAACGAGTTATCACACATCTTTTTGAGTCAGACCGGTGAGAAGTTAAGAACCAGAAAATATCAAAATTGTGTGATTTATTGTCTATATCAAGATTGTGGGATTTATTGTCTATGTCAAAATTGTGTGATTTATTGTCTATATAAAAATTGTGTGATTTATTGTCTATATAAAAATTGTGTGATTTATTGTCTGTTTTATGCTTGCCCCAGCTCAGCCAAATTTTCAGGACTGCAACTTTATTCATACTTTGCCAAGTCAAAATGAAGACGCCTGCATATATTTATATAAGTATGTAATTGCTTTTCACAAACGAAAATTTTGCTGACTTATATTTGAAAGAAATATTTTAAATGTCACCGCCAATTTCCACCAACTTTTACACAATGCGCGCCATTATAATCTATTGATAAAACTCATATCGTCGAGACATCATCCGATTGGTTGAAATTGGGGTCATGATGTAGAAACCTTCCAATTCATTTGGCTAGTCAGCAATCTTTCCTTTGACATGTAACCTTGAGTAGTTCTCTAGAAATGGCGGTTTGAGTAAAATGAATTACTTGCCACGAAAGTTGGTGGAATTTGTGCCGACCCCCTTTCCCATCATAATTAACAGGGTCGACGTCTTACAATGTAGGACTATATCTGAACAGACGAAATATCAAAATATTTTGACATTCTCTTTCTCTAACAGGTCTAACTCACATCTTGCGATAGTTTTTTAAAAAGGAAAATGTCTGCATATTCAAATTACACATAGATTGCTAAAATGTGTCACTGTACACGCGAATACTATTCAGAAGAGATCGAGGGCTAATTGTACATTGATGTACGTGGTCAAGTATTATAATAATGTTAAATGCTCTGTCTTTACTACGAATATAAATTAATATTTTCATGGTTTTGACCCATTTAAGTATCAAGCTTGCGTCAGGTACCTGAGTTTTTTATTTTTTTTTAATTTATTTTAGTAACAAAGTATTGTAGCAGAGAAGATCACTGTGTTGAGTAAAATAAGAACAGGGACGAGTAACTGTTGCAACTCACGTGTCCCAGGGACAAGTGATTTGATTTTTTTTCTTCCTGAACCCTGATGTATATTACTCTCTCTCGTTTTGTCGATGAAGCATATGCGTTGCTATCAGTAATCATCCGTTACCGTTATTGGAACGTATGATTCTTCTTTCAAGTAGGTGACCTGGGTTTTTTTAAAATACAAATTCAACTGTAGAAAGTAAAACAGAAATAAATATGTTTTTGTCCTTCATGAGTGAGGGTTCGAATTCTACTATTGGATGAGCCCGGCTTGGCTGCCGTATCTCCTTTTTCTCGACACACAATGCCTGTCAAGTGTCGTTGCTCCGTAAATCACTGAACCAAACTAAGCCAAACTAATTCTTTCTCATGATCATAACATTCTTTTAAATCTTCCATGTGCACAAATTGAATGTCTACAATAAGAACAGGCATTGATTTTAATTCTCCCTCAGACTGAAATATTTCTAACGAAGAAATTATGGATTTAGTTTATATGGCTATCAACACGTTGTTTTGTTGTTGTTTTTTTCTTCATGTAAAATTCATTTAGTTCCTATACAGAGCCCCAAGTTACCCATTTTTCAATACAACTTTCAAAAACAGATTGGTCTCTTAATGATGGTCTTCGTACTTGCAGGTGAAGGTGACAAAGACTGAAAAATGCACTTAATAGGTGGTTTCACGGTTGCAAAGGAGTTACTGATCGTGGCGCTTAAAATTACCTCCCTTAGCTCCAATGCGCATGTCCACAAAAGAGTCAAGTTCCGGATAGTTCAGAATCTCGCACCAATTTACGCTTGGTTAGCGAAACATAAAGTCAACAAAATAGTGTCAACATGGGAAAAATATACTGCTGTGCGAAAGACTGTTCCAATTACTCTGGGAAAATTGTTGAAGAGAGGACCGTTTCATTGCAAACGTATGACTTTAAGTTAGTAGGTTTATATCTGGCACCATGCTCCTCAATCACAATAGAGTCGGTCCTTTCAGCCAGTATTTTGGAGAAACACATCAGAAATACTACAGTAGCTACCATTACATATACATGAACCTTGTTTACCAAACAACGTCATCTTCACGTCATAAACTGTCATAGTGCTCATTACGGCGACTTGATTGAGAAGATTTTATTCTTAGCTGAAACTTTCCCCACGTTAAATTTTCAGCATTTACTCACAAAAGAACTTTCTTTTACTGAACCTGTTCAAATAATTCCATAATGGTAGCATAATGCTTTTAGCATTGTTCTATATTTCCTAGAGTACCTCAATGCGTGACGGAATTCTCAGCTAGTTTCTAACATTGTTCTATATTTCCTAGAGTACCTCAGTGCGTGACGGAATTCTCAGCTAGTTTCTAACATTGTTCTATATTTCCTAGAGTATCTCAGTGCGTGACGGAATTCTCAGCTAGTTTCTAACATTGTTCTATATTTCCTAGAGTACCTCAGTGCGTGACGGAATTCTCAGCTAGTTTCTAACATTGTTCTATATTTCCTAGAGTATCTCAGTGCGTGACGGAATTCTCAGCTAGTTTCTAACATTGTTCTATATTTCCTAGAGTATCTCAGTGCGTGACGGAATTCTCAGCTAGTTTCTAACATTGTTCTATATTTCCTAGAGTACCTCAGTGCGTGACGGAATTCTCAGCTAGTTTCTAACATTGTTCTATATTTCCTAGAGTATCTCAGTGCGTGACGGAATTCTCAGCTAGTTTCTAACATTGTTCTATATTTCCTAGAGTATCTCAGTGCGTGACGGAATTCTCAGCTAGTTTCTAACATTGTTCTATATTTCCTAGAGTACCTCAGTGCGTGACGGAATTCTCAGCTAGTTTCTAACATTGTAATATATTTCCTAGAGTATCTCAGTGCGTGACGGAATTCTCAGCTAGTTTCTAACATTGTTCTATATTTCCTAGAGTACCTCAGTGCGTGACGGAATTCTCAGAAAGTTTCTAACATTGTTCTATATTTCCTAGAGTACCTCAGTGCGTGACGGAATTCTCAGAAAGTTTCTAACATTGTTCTATATTTCCTAGAGTACCTCAGTGCGTGACGGAGTTCTCCGCCAGTTTCCATCTTTTTTTTTTCCTGTTTACACTAATCACTCCATTAAAGTATCTTTGAGTTGGATTTTGGTAGATAAATCACAAGGTTTTCGGATTGCCATACCACTGTGCTGCATATTGAAGTAAATTATAGGAAAGAATTCCAAATTTGTAGACAAACTAGCATTGAACTAAGTTCGTCACTATCATCAGATGTTAATGATATTAAAAAAAAAAAAAAAAAAAAAAAAAAAACATGGTGTTTTTTTGTCTATTTCCTTTGTGAGGTTCAGAAGTCGACTTTCAAACGTGGACCATAAAGAGAATCACAAATTTCATTTACATTTTAGAAAACAAAAGATACTCTAAAGTGTAATCAAATAAGGCATGAGATAATATCCCTTCTGCAGACAATTGACCTTACTGTACGAAAAGGCAGAATTGTTACAGGTAGAAAGTATTCTTAACAAGTCAGGAATTTACAGACTAATCCTCACATATTTTAGGTTGCATTTCATTATAAATACAACGTTATGTTATGGTAATTATTAATTAAAAGAAACATTCTAGATTTTAAAGCGACAAAATATAATTCTTTCCACGAGAAAAAGTAAGAAATATCGTAAGCTAGCAAACTCCCTTGTTGGTTCTTTGATATCCTTTCTTTACAAATAAGACCAACTTTATCACTCCAAATCCAGATTTCTGCCGCTTTATGAATCATTAAGTTAATAATTAGTTATTTTGGTGAAATTTATCCCTAACACGACTTTGAGAAAAGCAGTGATTCTTGACGAAAATGATAGCGCACCGGAAAGCATTAGATATAAATGAAAATTATATCGCATCGGAAAGCATTAGACATAAATAAATGAAAAAGTCTGCCTTTTGTCTAAGAGACTAATCCAATATAGCAAGGCAATTTTCTTTCCATTTAGCACGTCATTATGGTAAAATAAACGATTCTATCACTATAAGTAGGAATATATGTCAGTGTTGACAAAAAGGGCAATTCATCACAATTCAAACTTATCTGGCGGCCGCAATCAAAAACTAGGAGAAAATCCAAAGGCACTAGTGGTCTTCTCCATGTTCGAAATAATAATTTGTCTGGAGAATCAACAAAGAAATGTGAAAATTATATCTGGTTTCAAGTTTTTAATTTTTATATTGTTGTCATCAAGTAATATTACTCGTGATTTCTCTTTGATTATTAATTGTTGTACTTGGATCGCACTATCGTGAAACCCTCTATCCGCGCTTCGCAGCAACAAACACACAAACACACTATGGATCATATTGACAGCATTACCTTATTGCATGTTGAACAAGAGGTGCATTGACAATAACTCTAATCTAATTTTTTGCATTCTTGACTTACATAAAAACTTCCTCTTTGATGTAACAGACTTAACTCGATACCTTCCTCACACAGGCCATGTTACATGGTTGTAACAGACTTAACTCGATACCTTCCTCACACAGGCCATGTTACATGGTTGTAACAGACTTAACTCGATACCTTTCTCACACAGGCCATGTTACATGGTTGTAACAGACTTAACTCGATACCTTCCTCACACAGCCCATGTTACATGGTTGTAACAGACTTAACTCGATACCTTCCTCACACAGCCCATGTTACATGGTTGTAACAGACTTAACTCAATACCTTCCTCACACAGGCCATGTTACATGGTGCGGCTTTTCCTATCAGATTTACGGTCATTGGCTTGACGACACTGGTTATAACGACAAGAATAGCCGATTCCGATGTTGTCAAGGGAAGGTTCTTTAAGAGTATGCTCGTGGTTTTCTTTACTTCCAACAAATATATATACATATCGCTTTATTCGAAATGTTGTCATCAGAGAATACATTGAACAATGGTCAATAATGCACCGTCTCTTGATCCTTCCATCGCTGCCGCTATGGGCACATAACCGAGGAATATTTCCATTGAAAGGTATACATTTGGTCTACATTCAGTCATTTATAAAATGCCTTAAATATATTGTATAAACATTTACAAGACACATTAAGCATATCGAACACGCCACTTCTACGAGCGACTTAGATGGAGCATAAAGAAGATCTAACATGAATTTTAAACTACTTTTATGATTGTAAATATTTAGGATTGAACTAAAAAAACAACGCCTTTGTTAGGACTATCTATTTTATGTTGAACTGAGAAAACGCCTTTGTTAGGACTATCTATTTTATGTTGAACTGAGAAAACGCCTTTGTTAAGATGGACTATTGTACGTTCTATCAAATGCCTTCTGCTCTTAATCGTTATTGATCGTCAGTTCTTCATTACAAAGTGCAAACACGCCCACCCGAAGAAAAGTTGTGCGAGAAAATTATGGTTCAGAGAGTAGTAAAATATCTTCTTTACATCGCTGAAAGACGGGAGAGTAGTAGTCTTGACCCTATACATGAAAATTGCACTTTACATTTCGAAATCTCATACATTTGTGTGTGTGAACGAGTACCGTACAAGGGCATATATTTTCCGTGTGAAATTGCTCCCATGATGTCGCTTTTGAATCTTCTGAAATCAAATACGTTTGTTAATGTGTAGTTTTACACATTTCCGTTTGTGATTCAAACCGTTTCAAGGACACATCTCTGTATTTAAAATAAATATATACATTCGCTGAGCAATAATTTTACTAGATTATATATATATATATATATATATATATATATATATATATATATGTGTGTGTGTGTGTGTGTGTTCATTGAAGAGAAAATATGTAATATATGTAATATATTCCTAGTTTATTATAAATATGTTACTGATTTCCTGTCGAATGAACAAGTATTACTATATATGAACTGGCACATGACTTGATGCTTTCATATATATATATATATATATATATATATATATATATATATATATATATATATATATATATATATATATATATATATACACATATATATATATATATATATATATATATATATATATATATATATATAATGCAATGAAAATAAGAACTAAAATGGTTGCAGACTTTTGAATTACCAAGACCACTAAAAACTCCTGAGAAAGTAGATGCTAATATATGACTTGTGTTACTAATATAACAATAATATAGGCATATTTCTCATTGATATTCCCATAGTCTGTAAAGTGAAATAGCATTGTATCAAAGAAAATATTAATTTCTCTGGCTCTGCAGTTAGAGAACCTATAATATCAAAGCATTTGTATAATAATCAGATGATATTTCGATCAGCACACACGCCCCTCAAAAAGACTCACAACAGCTCTAACTGACCGAAATATCAATGAATAGTTTCATTTCGGCTATGATCCCTGAAAACAAAGACTGCCAGAAGCTCTAGACTGTAACATTTTTGTGATTTCCCCCAAGAATTGAATATAGAAGTAAATCTATATTCTTTTTAGAATGTAACATTTTGGTGTTATCCCCCAAGAATCGATTATAGAAAAAAATCTCTATATTTTTTAGACTGCAACAGTTTGCTATTTTCCGCCAAGAATCGAATATAGAAAAAAATCTTCATAATAAGCACTTTAAAATTTAACAAAACAAAAATAAAAATTTTACAATTGAGAAAAATAAAACAAGTAAGCTGGCACGAAAAAAGTATTCAATTATCAATTGAAAGAGAAAACTGCAGGAAAAGATGAGGCAGGAACAAAATAAATAATTATATATTTAAAGGAAAGTGTATGGAACTAATGACTAGATTATTGATTAGTAGGTCTAGAAAAAAGAATTATCCCCGTTTTCTAAGGATTATTCAGTATTTTCTTTTTTGCATTAAATATAACTTTTACTCCTGCAAACTGTGTTGCATCTCTATGTAACATTACTTAGTACAAACAAGCCTGTCTGATATTTGTTGTTACTTTCTCGTTTTTTTAAAAACTTCATCCCCCCCCCCTCCCTTTAAACAGTTGTCAAAACTCTTTGTGAATGTTTTCGTCATAATACTTCGAAACTCAAGACACATTCAATCCATCCATCCATCTATCTATATATCTACTATCTGTGTATCGTTTTTATTTGCGCGTTAAAGTTAAATATTTGATGTAGGCAATAGGGTTTAACCAAATCATTTTATACTGACATACTATTGTTTGCATAAAATATAAATTTTCGAAGCTGCGTACCATTTTTCGAGATATAGACAAAATTCAAAAAGAAATTTGTACATATGATATTTGCCTCGATTTCCAATGCAAACACAACTCATTCTGTAATCAAGATAAGGTTTCAGATAACCAAATTATACCGTATTTAACCGTAATAATACTCCCCAACTACAAACATGGTAGACCCCACTTTTCCGTCACATAATGCTCGAAATAATTAGGAGAACGGACATCTCTGACCTGATCTGCCGGTACATTATGGAATAGTAGACCAGGTCGACGCTGTCAATAATGGGATTGGTATTACTCACAAATAAAGACGGTATTGACCGTTTAATATTAAATGCAATCAGCACCAATTTACACTAGTGCACGGACATGTCCTTGAAAGGTGCCTTATAAAGGCAAGATATGCCTTACTGTATATACTCGCGTATAAATCGAGTCCAAATGCAAGCACGATAGACCCTGATCGGCCGTCGCATAATGCGCCGGCAGATCAGGGTCTATGTTGTTTGTTCTATTAGTTAGTCCTTACAAACTGCATTGACCCAGATCTGCCGGCGCATTATGCGACGGCGGATCTGGATCTATGCAGTTTGCAGCTGGTAAAAAATTATACGCGACTATATACGGTAATTTAGTTTCACAACCTTGTATTCACTTCCGATTGCTTTTCATATTTTCGAGATCTTATATAATATGAGCAGAGGCTTTAGAATGACAAAATGCTCTTGAGATGGCAACTTAACATTGTACCAAAATGGAAGGAAATTAAAGCATATTAGACGCATTCATCAATAAAAGAACATGAGTGACAGTTTAGTTTTGATGAAGTGATATCCATTAGACAATTCAGCCCGATAATCAATACAAATAAATATTTTGATAAATCACACATACTACCTTTACAGATTTTAAATGAAATATATACATTCATCTTATCCAAATTACTCTATGCACTGTATGAATGTAACTGAATGAAAAAGGCTTTATATTACCGTTACAGTCTGAGTATAGCGTGCATTCATTTGCGAAGAGCATAGACCAAGAGCTGCCATCTTGTAATGCGCAGACATTTCAGGTCCGGTATTCTCTAAACCATTTGAGCACAAAGCTCGAGCTCAAGACCCAAACCCCAAAAGCAAATACAACACTTGGAGTATATTTTAGTCCCTTGAAATTTTGCAGCCAAGGAAAGAAATTCCAGTGATGAAAAATCTGAATTGAATACCATTCTAACTTTATTATAATTCAAGATATAGACTGTCAAATTGTGTGATTTTGAGTTTGAGATAAGTTTTTTCGCTTAACAAGTTTGACAAGGTCTTTGTTGACACAATATGCTTGTAATTGCAGGCAGAACGAATAAGGTAGCCCTTGAGCAAATTTGGGTCTAGGCTGTTTGCACTTCGTAGCTTATTATACAAATGTCCATCCATACTTTTATCCATGTATAATAAGCTCCGAAGTGCAAACAGCCTAGACCCAAATTTGGTCAAGGTCGACCTTATTCGTTCTGCCTACAATTACAAGCGAATAAAACCGAATATTCCGATTTCTACTTTGGTATGGTCTTAATTTTTTTTTTTTTGTTTTGTTTTGTTTTAGCGAGAAAAAAAAAAAAGGTAGGGTCAGAGGCTAAACACTAGGGTCGGTCGGGTAACCTGAACCAAACATATTTTTTCTTTTGGCCTTAATAGAAAATACATACATAGAATAATGGATGGAAGGGGATCACCGCCGTTATTCTATGTATGAAATTTTCATACTGTAACGGGGGCAATTCTTCACAAAACTTATATTTAAGAGAGGGGTGATGGGGAGGCTGGCAACTGACATAAAAACTGTTCTTTGTAGCAAAGTAGGGGCGTCACTAAAGAACATTGCCCCCTTGCGCCACAGTAGATCACCACTAAAGAACATGGCTCCCGGGCGCTGCGAACCCTCGCGCCGCCACTGCATCAATTTCAATGTGAGTGATTCTATGTACATATCTTTAATATTACACACGTCAACATTCTACATTGCATTAAATATCTTCTCTTTATTTTGGCAATTCATTTGATGGCATATGTTAATCACCATAACGGTAAAAATACATAACATCCTGGAAGCTACAATGTAGCACAGTAAAAGTTGCGAGTACAGATGTAATCAAAATCCAAGTTGGAATAATGTAATCAACGCCATATGTTGTCATAATGGGACATTACTGTAATGCCCCATTACGACAACAGATGCGCTGTTGCATCTCTCGCGAAAAAAAATGCTAACTATCCCAGGTCCTGGATATATGACAGATTCTAAGCACGGAAGACATATCCACGGATCCCCGATTCCACTCACAAGCCCTGGTTAACTTGCCGTATCTCGCAAGTTGAAAATAAAATTCCTCGTTTGTTGCTCAAGTAATCTCAGTCCAACTATATTACCAAAATGGCACATACTTTCTGCTAATATTTATTTATTTATTGAAGAGACTAATTGGTAATCAGAGATTGTTCATTACCAATCTCACCAACACCGGATAACCATTATATAGAGATACATACATAAATATACATGTAGAGCATGATTAAGAACATGTTTCAGTTTCAGTGGATTAAACGATGCCGTCATTCTGTCCGTCCGTCCTCCCGTAGGTCCGTTCGGTCTGTAAATGCAGCTCATTCTAAATCATTTTCTGGAGAAATCACCAAAAACTCATTTAATAAGTTTTCGGTATGGCAAATATACGTACGAGGGGCAAAGGTATTTTGCTTTTCTATCCATGGAAGCCTGGAGAAAGTAAGATATTTTGTTTTAGCCAGTGTTTGTATATTTTATATATCTAGTTCTTGAAGAATCGAAGGAAGACGTCATTTATATACTCAGAAATGTTACTGTTAACTGTTGCCATTTCTCTGCCGACGCACACTCCCAGACTCTTTGAAACCAATTGTATATCTTAGTTCATACTTTCTTGTTGTTTGTTTTACATAGTTTGGGGTTTGGAGCATTTTATGTAAACCGCACTTATAAGTGAAAAATCGTGATTTGGTTAGCTGATAATTTTGACAAATTGGTATAGCATCTGCAACATCGTAACCGCATAATGCCCCCCACCTCGCACCACCACCACTATCTCTCTCTCTCTCTCTCTCTCTCTCTCTCTCTCTCTCTCTCTCTCTCTCTCTCTCTCTCTCTCTCTCTCTCTCAAGCACTAAGTTCAAAATATTATTTTTTATGGAACATCTTCATGTGAAATCCACATGAAATCTTCTTTGACAAATCAATAATGATTCTTACATTTCATATTTGAAATGAATATCTTGCTAAAAAAATAAAACTTTTCAAAAACTTACAATAAAAAAATAATGACAAGGTCCTAATTCCGTACGAATATCGCATTACTAAGGAAGACAATTTTATTTTCATTTTATTATGTTTTTGATAGATGTGAACACAGAATGACAAATATATGACCAATGCGAGGCGATCATTTATTCTCACAAGCTGATTGAACATCCTTGTGTCATAAATGTTTTCCGAATGCTTCTTTATAAAAACTATCACATGATGTTATCCTGTGAAGTTACTCACGTAATCAGTCCTACAGGAATTCGACGGATTGTTTGGTCTGAAGCGGATAATTTATAGGATGTATAGGTAAATAAAGTTAAATGGCTGTTTTGCAAGGCTAGTACAAGATTATATAAATAAATTCGTACGTTTCTGACCGAACAATGCGTTTAATATCTTGGATCGGTACTGTTGTTATGCTGACCATTTATTTCAGCACGGGCCTATCCTGCTAATATATGTCCCTGATTTCATATACATGTATATGTATATCGAAATGCTACAATATGTAAACATGAGAGAGAGAGAGAGAGAGAGAGAGAGAGAGAGAGAGAGAGAGAGAGAGAGAGAGACAGAGAGAGAGAGAGAGAGAGAGAGAGAGAGAGAGAGAGAGAGAGAGAGGGATGTTAAAAGCCAGGAAGATTTATCACTTGGAGGATTTGGGAAGAGTGTTAAAACTTTTTTTTAAGTACTTTTTATTTTAAAATCTCCACATAACTAATATGCGATATGATCGTCAATTTAAAACATGGACTTTACAACAAAAGAAGAAAGAAAAAAGGAAGAAAAATAAACATGAAATAGAAAACCGGAGATTATGCTGGAACTACTAAGGAATGGTGAAGGTGAAGAATCGTTTCTTCACCTGTAAGGGAAGTATTGACTTAAAAAAAAAAAAACAGACACGGCAGGCCGGATCCTTGCATCAGTCCACCATAACGAGACACGGCAGGTCGGATCCGTGTATCAGTCCACCATGACGAGACACGGCAGACCGGATCCGTGTATCAGTCCACCATGACAAGACACGGCAGGCCGGATCCGTGTATCAGTCCACCATGACGAGACATGGCAGGCCGGATCCGTGTATCAGTCCATCCACCATGACGAGACACGGCAGGCCGGATCCGTGTATCAGTCCACCATGACGAGACACGGCAAGCCGGATCCATGTATCAGTCCATCCACCATGACGAGACACGGCAGGCCGGATCCGTGTATCAGTCCACCATGACGAGACACGGCAGGCCGGATCCGTGTATCAGTCCATCCACCATGACGAGACACGGCAGGCCGGATCCGTGTATCAGTCCACCATGACGAGACACGGCAGGCCGGATCCGTATGACGAAACACGGCAGGCCGGATCCGTGTATCAGTCCACCATGACGAGACACGGCAGGCCGGATCCGTGTATCAGTCCACCATGACGAGACACGGCAGGCCGGATCTGTGCATGAGTCCACCATGACGAGACACGGCAGGCCGGATCCGTGTATCAGTCCACCATGACGAGACACGGCAGGCCGGATCCGTGTATCAGTCCACTATGATTAGACTGTGTAGTTATACATGTCCCACGGTCATTACTTTCAGTCAACATCTACGCCCCGGCTACAGCTGAAAAAAAAAAAAAGCGCTCCCGACGGGGCCCCCATCGCCCGACGCACCGCAGACCCACCCTCCGTCGCGCCGCCACTGCTTGCATCATGCTAACAGCTAACTTGTAATTTTCAATGTGCTACACAGTCACTTCCAGGATGTTGAACGTTTAACTAGTGTGATACTTAACGGTGTGTTATCAAATTAAATATGTCAATTACAAAGAGAAAATTTAGAGTTGGAAAGATACAATTAAAATTGTTAAAGTGTGTAATATAATAAATGCACATAGAAGCTCTCACATGAAATCACTCACATGGGATCACTCGCATGGAATCACTCACATGGATGAATCACTCACATGGAATCACACACATGGAATCACATAGAATCACTCACAGAATCACTCACATGGAATCACTCACATACAATCACTCACAGGGAGTCACTAACATGGAATCACACACATACAATCACTTACATAAAATCACTCACATGTAATCACTCGCATAGAATAACTCACATAGAATCGCTCACATGGAATCACTGACATAGAATTACTCACATGGAATCACTCGCATGGAATCACTCACATGGAATCATTTACTTAGAATCACTCATATACAATCACTCACATGGAATCACTCACATACAATCACCCACATGGAATCACTCACATTGAATCACTCACATGGAATCAATCACTTACAATCCCTCACATAGAATCACATACATGCAATCACTCGCATAGAATCACTCATATGGAATCACTCAAATGGAATCAATCACAGAATCACTCAGATAGAATCACTCACATGGAATCACTCACAGAATCACTCACATGGAATCACTCACATATAATCACTCACAGGGAGTCACTCACATACAATCACTCACATGGAATCACGCACATAGAATCACTCACATAGAATCACTCACATGGAATCACTCACATAGAATCACTCACATGGAATCTCTCGCATGGAATCACTCACATAGAATCACTCACATAGAATCACTCACATAGAGTCACTCACATGGAATTACTCACATAGAGTCACTCACATGGAATCAGAAGACACGAAACTGCAGTATGTAATAACATATTAAAGAAAGTAAATAATACATATTGGCAGTGGTATAGATGATACACAGAATGTACATCATATACACATAGAAAATGCAAATAGAATATGCATCGTATAGAATATATATACATATAATTATGACAGTGATCCCCGTCCATACAAAAGAGGGTAACAGAGTGACTTACTAAAAGGATCGTCACATGCCTTCTTCTAATTTTCACAAAACCGTTCTTATGTTTAAAAGATATGCTTGAATCAGAAACAAACAACTTTCTGTGAAACCCATTGAAATCAAAATTATAAACAAAATTTTAATAGGTTAAATTATATGTGTTGTCGTTAGGTATTACAAATAATTTGATTTTGGATAGATTTGTCATCGATAGCAACAGGCTGCGTAAAGTTATACTCTTATGTTTCACGTAGGCAGTGTACGGAATGGCTGATGCTTGCTAATTGTCTTTCTTTGTTCTTCCTTCTGTCCATGTGACTTGACATGCTTTTTATGCAGCTTTTGACTCGATGTATTGAAATATTGGAATATAAGTGTAGAACGTAAAGAGAAAGAAAAAAAAACGCCTTTTGACAACTGAAAAGACAGTGAAATATATGCATATTTTGAATTTGACGGACTGTATGGACTGAAATTTTCCCAGTTGTGCAGCGTTTAAAAAAAAAAAGCGAAAACACTCATAAAATGCTTTCTTCCTGGCACAAGAGTCAAACCGGTATTTGGTTTTATATTTTAATTCCAGCACTAATACACGAGGATTAATAATTTACAACTTTCATATACCTGTTATTTTGTGTCTAATTTCAAGATTGCAATCGTGTTCATATTTCAATAAAAGAAAAGATTTCTTTCACATTCAGACCGTTTATAGGATTTACCCAAAACCAAATACGGAAGAAAAAGAATTGGAAGTGAACTTTTGAAATTAATATACTTATTCAAAAACATTTTTGAGCGGCAGCTTCGTGAACCAAATATATATGAAGGATATAAGCAAAACGTACTCTAAATACCATCGGCAAAATTATTTTCTAAAGAAGTCGGAACCTGAAGAAGCCTATAAAAAATCAAATATTTGTTTCTAGAATCACTGAAAGTTTCGCATCCTGAACGAATGTCTTCAACACCTTTTTTCTTGTAGACGGTAGAGATCAAAATAAGGAAATCAACAGGTCAGATTTCTCTAGCATAACAGCGGGCTGAAGTAGTTTCAAATGTACCGTACTTAGAAACAAAGACGAAATATAAATAGCATGAACAGAATACACAAGAGTATGAGATGGTTAGAAATGAAATATAAATGGTATGAAAAATAGATTGAAGTATCAATGGTATGAAAAATAGATACGAAAGTTAATGTTCGGATGGATCAACAAAGATTTTCTCCGTATCCAGGTAAATGAATACTCTATTTGGTTTTAAGTTGGATGACCAAATCTGGGGACAGGTAATAATCCATATGCATGCCCAAGCAAAGAACAGAAAATTCTTCTTACTAATTGTATGCATTGACAAGCTATTAAATAATAGACGGAGCTGCTAAAATATGCATAATGGAGTTGTTCTCTCAATGGCATCTGACCATCGTTAAATCCGTATTTGTAATTATCTGGACATCAACAAAACCCCTGGGAGATTGGCTTTGTACGGAACGCTTAAGTCATGAAACCAGGTTTGTTGAAAAGCCCAGACTTTGGGTAATTTGCGTGATATATTCCTTATTAACATGACTATTTGTACGATGACTGACATGCGAACTTATTTACATGAACTTTTGTAATCGAGTCCATCTGTCTGAATGAATGGAATCAGTGTTTAAACAAAAATTACATACTATTAAAGTCATTTATGAACTAGATGAAGAAAGATTCATAAAATGTCTTCTTCCATGCATAATAGTCAAACCTGCATTTATTTTCATATTTTATTTCTAGCGCCAATATACGTGGATTAATAATTTATAACTTTTCATATGCCTGGTATTTTTGTTCACCGTATATATTCGTATATAAATCGCTACCAACTGAAAACTGCAAAGACCCAGATCTGCCGTCGCATAATGCGCCTGCAGATCTGGGTCTATGCAGTCTGGAAGGACTAATCAGTAGAACAAACAACATAGACCCTCTGCCTGCGCATTATGCGACGGTAGATCAGGGTCTATGTTGTTTGCATTTGGACGATTGTAATACGCGAGTAAATACGGTAATTTCAAGATTGCAATCTTGTTCATATTTCAACAAAAGAAAAGATTCATTTCACAATCAGACCCTTGACATGATCTACCAAAACCAAATACCTGAAAAAAAAAGAAAAGAATCGGAAGTGAACTTTTGAAATTAATATACTTAATTAAAACCAATTTTTGAGAGGCAATTTCGTGAAGAAAATAGATATGAATGATATAATAAAAATCTACTCTAAATATCACAGACTAAATTATTTTCTTGAAAAAAGGTCTACACAAATCTAATTATTTTTTTCTTAAAATCACTGAAATCCTGTCTTCTATACATTTCGTTCTCTTCATCATCATCATCATCATCAATCTTTTTATTTCCTCTTTTCAGAGATAAGGATGCAAACAAAGGAAAACGAACAGAATAGTGAATTAGTTATATACAATTAACAGAGGTGTACATGAGTGGAATCTCTTAGAAGCCCAGCTTCCCTATGAGGATTCTTATATGAGGACACTATACTTATTAAAAAGTATGCTGCACTCTTGCGCAATCCTCCAATACTTACTTTTACTGAAAATAATATTTTATATGTAATGTCAAAAACTAGCATGCATGAAGACATGATTATCAAGATTCCTACGATCACATGTCTTCCAAATCTTGATAATTTGAAAATGTATCTTATTACTATGGAAAGAATCCATGAATTACAGTTGCAGAGAACACTGAAGCAGACATAATAAAAGTTCTTTGTATTTCGGGCTCTTCTAAGCCGATACCGTTGGGAAATTCCCTACCCAGGAGATGTTTAATACATTCTTCGTCTGATATATTATGAAGGAACACGCCAAGACGAATGTCAAAGTTATTTATAATATGTGTCCAAAATATGTCTCGTTGTCTCACAGTGCTCTGACAGCAAATAAATGCATGGATTATTACATCTGTGTAATAACTGCAGTGTTTACAGACTTGCATAGTGTTATTTGGAACAGTTATCAGAACATTTGCAAGGGATGTAATTAACTGTAAATCTCTTGTTGTTTTTGGAGTTGCCATAAAATTGAGTGTTTTATAAAAGTATGAACATTTTTGAATCTTTTGTGGGAAATGTCAGTATGGCACAAGTTTATAAAGCGCTCGTTTTCATATTTATGAGTAGCATGTTTTATAATTTGTTTCCATTGTATTTTTCCTGGAAATATATTGTCTCTAACAAAAATTTCAATAAATTCATAAATATTATATTTCTGCAAAATGCTACAAAAATCTGGAATAAAGCCTTTCTATTCTGTAACATCGTTTCTAGAAATATATAGATATAGTCTGAATACAAATATTCTTTTAGATGTTACATTTTCTGGAAGATGGCATAATTTACCAAGAAACTTCAGTTTCCTTTTATCAATTTCTGATACAATTCTCTGTATCCCCAGCAAACTTTCTCTCATTCCTGACCGCGTGGTTTGAGGAAAGCCTTGCAGAATTTTGGTGCAATGATGCTGAAATACATCGAGCTTTCTTAAGTCTTTGAGTCTGATATAGGACCAAACTTAACAATCATAAAGGGCTGATGGTATCACAATGTTTTTGTACAAGCTGACGTAGATAAGAGGATTGGATCTAGCTTCATTTGTGCCAACCCCTACAAGAGAATAAAATGATTTTCTGCCTTTAGTACTCTTCCTTTTAGACTGTCAAAAATATTATGATCTGAGAGATCATATCTTATACACATTACCTTTCGTTCTCACAATTGAAACTTTATTATTTGGCAACCCAATGTTTTCTACAGATAATAACACACAAATTTCTGTCTGTACACAATTTCATTTGGGTGTCTTAAAGATTTAAGTGGCCCATACAAATCATAACCTTTTGCATCATCTTTGTTTATTTATTTTGTTGTTTCTTTGTTTCTTTGTTTTTGTTTTCTTTCAGGCAACAAATGTTATTATCGAAATTACTCCGTATATACTTAAACTGTATATATATATATATATATATATATATATATATATATATATATATATATATATATATTATTCTTGTGTGTACTTTTTCTTTGTAACCACTTGTACCAGCATCCAGGTTTATGATATTATATTTTTGGTTACTGTTTGGGGGGCATTGCTCTAATATGCTCATACTTTCTACTAAATCCCCCAAAGCCTATGTGTGTACTTGCATTTGACAAAGTCTCTGAAATAAATGTGGTGTAACCTAAACTAAAATTAAATTATAAACGAAGCAAAGGCGAAATATAAATACCACGAACGAATAAAGAATAGACGAGAGAGAGAGAGAGAGAGAGAGAGAGAGAGAGAGAGAGAGAGAGAGAGAGAGAGAGAGAGAGAGAGAGAGAGAGAGAGAGAGAGCAGTTAGTTAATGTGGGGGTGGCCTCGTAAATGTTTTGCCGTATCCAAGGGAACAAATGCTCTTAAGTTGGATGACCAAATCTGAGTGCAAGTAATAATCCATATGCATGCCCAAGCAAAGAACAGAAAATTCTTCTTACTAATTGTATGCATTGAAAAGCTATTAGATAATAGACGGAGCTGCTAAAATATACATAATGGAGTTGTTCTCTCAATGGCATCTGACCATCGTTAACTCCGTATTTGTAATTATCTGGACGTCAACAAAACCCCTGGGAATTTGACTTTGTACGGAAAGCATAAGTCATGAAACCAGGTTTGTTGAATCCGCCATCGGATATTGCGTATGCAGATCTGGGTCTATGCAGTTTGTTACGAGTAATGAGTAGAATAAAACAACATGAACCCTGATCTACAGGCGCATTATCCGATGGCAGATCTGAGTCTGTGCAGTTGGCAATTGGACTCGATTTATAAGTGAGTACAGATGGTATTCATCAGAAGCTGTGCATATCTTTAGAAGAGGAGAAATTGAAGATATTTTGAACTTGTTTCAAGATTTAATAAGATAAGTATAAGATACACGTATGGATTTTATATTTTATATGAAAACTTAATTTAAAAAAAAAAGTTTTTGTGTTTAATTTTTCTTAAAGATAACCGTATGCATTTCTACTAGAGGAAGGTGTATGCACACAACTTGTGGCCCTTATGTATTCTGTAATTGTTTGTGTATATGAAAAAAAAACAACAAACAAACAAACAAAACAAACAATAATAACATACACCTTTTTATCTGTCTGTCACCAAAATATATATGGTTTAAAATTGTTTTTAGAAAGTTGGACCCATGCATGGATTTCCTATACGGCAAAATCACCCAATACTTGCTTAACATTTCCTATGAATTGCAATGAAGGATCATCATAGTCTTGAAAGTACGCTACTGCAATCTGTTGATACGCCTATTAGGAAGCAATCCTTCAAAAGGAAATGAAAATGTCAACTCATAATCTCTACAATAAATGGAAGCAATATTTTGTGGGTAAATGTAGCCCATTGGTTTGTATTAATTTCTTTCTCGTTCTTTCAATTTTATGAGTTATTACAGCAATATCTCGCATCTGGTGTGCATATGCAAGCAACAGGTCATAAATCTAACAGGGAGGAGGAAATTGCTAAGTAAAACGGAACGCGTGTTTTATTCCAATCACCCGATTAGGCTCATAGATGTCAAAAGTACGACCCTGAAAATAGCGCTTATGGGGCCGTCCATATATGACGATACGCACCGAGGGGGGAGGGGGTGGGGGTGGGGAGGAGGGGGTCCGACTTGTGTGACGATGGGGGTTAGTTTTTTTTTTTTAAATGTGACGTCACAAAAACATAACCATATTTTTTCTCTTTAGTATAGGTTTCCAGAGGACTAGACCCGGATGATCAAGATATTTTTTAAAAGTATTAAATAATTCAGAACGCATTGTTGTATTGTTGTGTGTTTTTCTAATACAAAACGATTTCAAACCAATCTTATTTTTGAAACTTTTTATGGGGGGGGGAGCTTTGTGAGGTCATATATGAGGGAGATCTGAGGTTTTTGTTACGAAATGTGACGGGGGGGGGGGGGGCAAAACTCTGGCAAAATTGCGTGACATCATATATGGATGACCCCTTTACTACTCTGACAGACTACCGAAATAAAAACTTTCCATACAAGATTTTTGCTAGCATATAGCCTTCTGTTTCACACCATTTTCAAACTGAAGTGACTGGTTTAATGTTGCATACCATTTGTATTTTAAAAATAAACAAAATATCTCTTTCCTATCTCCCACATCAATGTACTCCTAGTGCAGATTTTATGTTCCTGACACTTTTATTTCCTTGATATATATCCTAGATTGCATTACCACTGGTACATTATATATCCTAGCTAGCATTACCACGGGTACATTTTATATCCTAGCTAGCATTACCACTGGTACATTTTATATCCTAGCTAGCATTACCACGGGTACATTTTATATCCTAGCTAGCATTACCACTGGTACATTTTATATCCTAGCTAGCATTACCACTGGTACATTATATATCCTAGCTAGCATTACCACTGGTACATTATATATCCCAGCTAGCATTACCACTGGTACATTTCTGGGCGATTATCTATTTTGTCTAACATGATATCTAATATTGTATTATAAATAAAATCAACGGTATGGATTGTGGTTAGATTCTTTGTAAGCAGTAAAACACATAAATTTAACGTCTTAACAACTGTTATCCATTACACAGTAGGTAACTTCACGTGGTATTTAACGTCTCAACAACTTTTATCCATTACACAGTTGGTAACTTCACGTGGCATTTAACGTCTCAACAACTATTATCCATTGCACAGTTGGTAACTTCACGTGCCATTTTTAACGTCTTAACAACTTTTATCCATTACACAGTTGGTAACTTCACGTGGCATTTAACGTCTCAACAACTTTTATCCATTACACAGTTGGTAACTTCACGTATCATTTAACGTCTCAACAACTTTTATTCATCACACAGTTGGTAACTTCACGTATCATTTAACGTCTCAACAACTTTTATCCATTACACAGTTGGTAACTTCACGTGGCATTTAACGTCTTAACAACTTTTATCTATTACACAGTTGGTAACTTCACATAGCATTTAACGTCTCAACAACTGTTATCCATTACACAGTTGGTAACTTCACGTGACATTATACGTCTCAACAACTTTTAGCCATTACACAGTTGGGGGGGGGGGTGCGTGGGGGGGGGGCGGCACGAAGGTTCAATGTGGGCCCCAAAATTCCCATCAAACAGCTTTTTATTGAAAGGGGGCCGCATAATTAACTTTTACGTGGGGGCCCAGAATGTCTTGCTACGCCACTGCTCTATATAAGAAAAATATTTGGTTTACTTACATAAACTCTTCTACCCGTGGAAACAATAAATACTGTGAATGAATTTATTTTGAATTCATTTATTTTTTGTGTTTTAGCGAATATGAGATTTGTATCTGTATTTGAATTCATTTATTGGGAGAGTGTTCCTCTTGTTCCACAGAAGGATTATCATTCTTTGGTTTCTGAATTCGTTGTTCGAAGCAACCACGAAATCTACGAAAATTGATACCTAACGAATAATAGTGAAATCGCAGCAAGTCATGAAACATAGAGATGTCTGGGAGTATCGAAGCAGCCAGTCGTTTCACGGAGTCAAATCCACAACATGCTGTTGCTGGGACCATTGAAATGGAATGATATTATATTAATTACAAGCCAATTATGTACGGCCAATAATATGTTTTTAATTCCAAGTGTGCTCCATACATGCCGAGCATTTTCCTTCTGTGTAGAAATCGTCAAAATGGTGGTTTATAGAGTTCAAAGATAACGGGAATATATGACGTATAGACTATAGCTTAAGCATACGTAGCAACAGGGGGAGCCACGATAGTTCAGTTAGACTCGTAATCTAAAGGTTGTGGGTTCGGTACCCATCTGGTCCAGCCTGGGTCAGCTGTCTCGGTGTATCCTTGGGAAAGATATTTAGCTCCCATTTCAACGGCATGATATAGCCAATGATGTGTTAAAAGTGTTGTTAAGACCAACTAAACCAAACCAAACCAAAAGTAGCAACGGGATAGCATATAGCAAATCTTTACCGAGTTATACATCAAAGCACGCGAACATTAAGACCGTCTTGTCACACCAGATCATATTAGTTTACATGTTATCTGTATCATTACATACGAAATAACTCTTTCGTAACATGGATCAAATAAATCCCAATCTCATGGCGGCGAAAGGTCAACATGTCGCTAAATCGATGTACATATGTGTCACCTGCAAGATAATTATCTTGATTTAAAACATCACACGATAAATTATCGATTTCTAATTGGCTAATAACAGGAATTATTGTAAGACATTGCGCATTCCCATCGACTCCAGGATATATGCATGGTTGCAGTCAGTACATTGTTCCAGCGGACAATATTGCTGCGCACCGACGTCTTAAATCGTCACATTACATCATGTGAAATGCTAAATATGTTATTGACTTTGCCTTGGAGACTGGATTTCTGCAGGGTTGTTTTGGTGTGATATAACGCTCGAGCCTTCGGCTCGGGCACTATACAATTCAGACAACACTATAGGATAATACACTGTAATTCCAAAAGTAATCTGTTGACATTGCTTCCATTAGGATCGGATAATGTATCAGATTCTCTTTTTTGTAAGTGAAAGCATGCTTTACACATGGCCAATACGTCATATATCGGCCTCTGTATGGCCTAATCGCAACGACAAGAGTAGTTATTAGTGATCAGATGTCATGACGAGTGTATTTGTATGACTTAAGACTTCAGGAATACGGGATGAGGTAAACTAGAGTAAACCTGTATATATGGAGAGAGTAAAGCTGTATATATGATAACAGAAGCCCTACGTTTTGTAGCACAAGACTTCAAAATTAGGCAGCACAATGGCTCCTACAAATGAAACGTTGCTTATTCAAACGCCACTTTCAAAATTTACAGTATTGCTTGATGCATGTATTTTAAAAGTTTTTCGTTGCTATATAATTTTCACATCATGTAGAACATTCACATAAATATAAATTGTCATGATTTACCATGGAGTAATATGTATCTTTTAATTTGTCTTAGATACCATCAAAAGATAAGCAAATACTAATCATTATGAAAACAAATCCTTTTCGCATTTATTGTAAGTGAGTCTGAACAACAAATCATTCTTTGTTCACTAGTTCATATATATATATATATATATATATATATATATATATATATATATATATTGACAGAATTATCATAAATTGCGTGAAACTGCAAGAGAATTTGTAAGACGCGATGTACCATATTAGAACTGCACGTCATGCAGCACAAACGGTATAAGTGATACATTTTCTGTGCCAGTGTCAATAGAAAGTGATACATTTTCTGTGTCAGTGTCAATAGAAAGTGATACATTTTCTGTGTCAGTGTCAATAGAAAGTGATACATTTTCTGTGTCAGTGTCGATAGAAAGTGATACATTTTCTGTGTCAGTGTCAATAGAAAGTGATACATTTTCTGTGTCAGTGTCAATAGAAAGTGCTTAAAGTAGAATTTTGTTGTATTATCGTCTCTAATAAATAATATTATCTTCTCGAATAAGAATGCGACCGAAGCACAGGAGAGACTTTAGGTATCTTATTGAGCAAATTAAGTCTAATATTTCATTCTGGCATGTTGGCAGAACTTGCTTCGCGCCTCTAGGATTCTTGGGTTCGAATCCAAGTCCAAGCGCGTGCAAGTGTAAATTGCCACCCATCCAAGGTCCTGTTGCTTCCTCCATGTTTTTTGATCAATCTCAAGGGTAGTTTCACGCCATCTACCTGACCATCGAGAAAAGTAAATTTATTCTCAGAGTCTGTCGTACAATTGACAGAAGTGCATAAAGTTTGATTTTAGACAGGTTTTCCTTTATTGAATTAACTCTGACTTTTAAGTAATCCAAAATGTTGGAAAGAAAAGTAATCCACGAAATTACATTCGGATATAACAGTGAAAGCCGTACTTTTGTAAAAAGATTGTGCGAAATAAAACTTGTACCACTCACATTACTGAAATTTGATTGAGTTTGTAGAAATGGAAAATATTACAAATAGTGTTTAGTAAAAAGGGACGCTATTCAAAAGAAAAAAAGCTGATGAATCACACAGAGAAATCGATATTCACGAAAAAGACTTCTTAAAGTCACGCAGAAGAATTTTCGATTAGATTTCTGAGAAATATTGATAATCGCAAACACATGTTGCCACGCATATCATAATCCCTGGACAATGAGGCAATAAGCAGCGCACTCAACCTTGAGAGGACGTGTCAGGCGGTAATTGGGCGTAAGATAAAAATCAATGCGCCGATCCCATCTGAAGTGTTTGATCACTGCGGATTTTCTTTGCGAGTTATGTATAAGGAATGCATACAACAAAGAATATGTTATTATGGCTACGTAGCTAAAACACACTTTAATATAAATTACACTTCAAAAGTCTTGATTCAGATTTTTAAAGTAATTAACCAGGAAAGTAGTATTTAGACACATGTAAACTAGACGGACATCTTTAGTAAAGCAGAGGACATAATTTTTTAAGACCTCTCGATATTTTGAAATAGGAAAAAAATTCAAACTTTGCCAGGCCGCGCATGTTCGATCACGGATTCTCACTGTGTCAATGTGTGCAATCTTTATTCGTACAAGTTTCTTTAGTTACAATTAAATATTTAAAAAGAGTCAGAGCAGGATGCTTTTTCATCGTCTTATTTCAAACAGAGTATTTAGTACTTAGGAGTTTAAAACATGTCTTCATAGCCCCCCCCCCCCCATCCCCCCAAAGCACCCCCACCCCCAAAAAAGAAAGACATAAAGCACTTGTTTTAACTGCGAATACAATCCACAAGGCTTTACATATTAATCGCTTGACTGACATGAGCTTCAAAGTTCCCAGAGTCCATGTTGAGTTAATGAGAAAAACTTTGATATTAAAATAAACATTCAGCCAACACAGCCCAAGCCTGGCTGCGCGTAAGCTGACACAGGGTCACACATGTTCAACATCTATTCTAAAATATGTACCGTTATTATCCATTTATAATAGCATCTTAGCAAGAAGAAAAAAATACGCAAGTGTGGCCACTCTGCCCGACTTGACAACTATACCAAGTTAGTTTAGTTAAGGTCCGTCTTTTCGCTTTAAAAGTCTGTCTATAAACTTAACACAGCCAGTAAATGCGTATACAAATAAACCGTATATTTTTCTCGTTTTGTCGGATTAGTTTTGCTATTATATGCAAAAGTGGTCTGACTTGAACTAAGTTATCATAAATGTATTATGCAGCATGTGTTCAATCTCAATGTTTTATCTGACTTTGGACACTCATCACTAATTACAATATTTATCACACAAATATGTGAAGTTTATCTATAACATGAGATGGATTCGCACTTAAACGTGTTACATTTATTACACGGCTCAGTTATTGTCTTTTAGCTGTTACGGGGAGTTGTCAAACTCAGTGGGGTTGTTTAAGCCGGATACAGTAGCCGATGGTGGCTATAATACTTTGGTTCGAGGGATGATACTAGTCGGCTCAGTGTGAGGGGGCCAAAGGTTTGGACCAACGGGTCTGAGGGGTAGGGAGGTTCCAGAGAGACCCCTCAGCAGGCCGGGAGGAGTGGACTACATGGAATCATTCCTCAATCATTCATCGGGAGCGGTGGATCAAAAGTATTCGTGATCATCGTCGGGATGCCATGAGATAACAGCATCATAAATGTTGATGGAATATATATATATATATATATATATATATATATATATATATATATATATATATATATATATATATATTAGGGTTTCCACCTAAAAATGCAGTGTAATTATATGTTGTATGACAAATCTAATGCACCGTCATACTTGTTGAAGAACAATACATTTATCACCTTTATTGATAAATCCAGACATTGATCATATATGTTGAAACAATCCATGCATTGATCATATCCGTGGACAATTGATACCATTTGTGATTAATTGTTGATGAACTATGCTTCGATCGTACCCTTTGAGGAACGATGCCATTTTTTTGTATGTGTTTATGAACTTTGTATGTATGCGTAGGGTAGCGTTTACCGTTGTTTTAGTTTAGTTGGTGAGAGAAGGAAGCAAGAGTGTTAACTAGGGTGTCAGAGATTCAATTATCATTTATTTGCATTATCAATAAACATCTCATTTACGTGCTCGTGTTAAGTGTCTTCACTAGATCCAATCCCACCAGATTTCGTCCTGTTACAATCACAAACAAGATGACCGATAGATTTTGGTTTGTGATATGATGTAAGATACCACAATACAATATGCATATTTGAGTGGTTTGTGACATGATGTAACATATAAAATACTATATGCATATTGGAGTGGTTTGTGACATGATGTAACATATCAAATACTATATGCATATTGGAGTGATTTGTGACATGATGTAATATATCAAATACTATATGCATATTGGTATAGTTTGTGACATGATGTAAGATATCAAATACTATATGCATATTGGAGTGGTTTGTGACATGATGTAATATATCAAATACTATATGACATGATGTAATATATCAAAGACTATATGCATATTGGTGTGGTTTGTGACATGATGTAATATATCAAATACAATATGCATATTGGTGTGGTTTGTGACATGATGTAAGATACAAAATACTATATGCATATTAGTGTGGTTTGTGGCATGATGTAAGATACAAAATACTATATGCATATTGGTGTGGTTTGTGACATGATGTAATATCTCAAATACTATATGCATATTGGTGTTGCTTGTGACATGATGTAATATATCAAATACTATATGCATATTAGTGTGGTTTGTGACATAATGTAAAATATTAAATACTATATGCATATTGGTGTGGTTTGTAACATGACGTAATATATCAAATACTATCTGCATATTAGTGTGGTTTGTGACATGATGTAATATATCAAATACTATATGCATATTGGTGCGGGTTGTGACATGATGTAATATATCAAATACTACATGCATATTGGTGTGGTTTCTGACATGATGTAATATATCAAATACTATATGCATATTGGTGTGGTTTGTGACATGATGTAATATATCAAATACTATATGCATACTGGCGTAGTTTGTGACATTATGTTATATATCAAATACTATATGCATATTGGTGTGGTTTGTGACATGATGTAATATATCAAATACTATATGCATATTGGTGTGGTTTGTGACATGATGTAATATATCAGATACTATATGTATATTGGAGTGGTTGAGAGTCTTATATACCGGCAAAAATCAGAAGTGAAACTTACTCTTGGCCTTTTTTAAAATGTACTAATCGTTCTCTATCTTTCAATCAATCAATCTATCTCGGGATGTATGATCCCTATACATCTTACTTGAGGTTCTTGAGGTTTTCTTCAATATGTTAATACAAATACACATGTTCGTGTATTCAGAAAATCAAACGAATTTGATCGCAAACTGTCCATGATATATATATATATATATATATATTTATATATATATATATATATATTTATATATATATATATATATATATATATATATATATATATAACTAATTTTGAAGTCGAACTCTTCACACCATGGTCTTGTATCTCCATTTCAATAGTATTACAAAGATTTTACAATGAGTTGAGGAAACTCCTGGGTAAATAGTGCGCGACAATTCGAATTATGTCCAAAATGATCACAGAAATGGCGTAGTAAAGGGATAAGAGCTCAGCACAAAAAAGGCACTTCAATAAATATAACTAACGGGTGGTATTCTATGAATGGAACAATCCTGATCAAACATAATGTTTGAAATTAAAGTTATAATGTCTGCAGAGTTCCTTGCACTGAATGTTTTGGCTAAAAAAAAAAGATCAAACCAGTCACTCCGCTATTCTTTATCTTTTGCAAATTGATAACCAGGAAGGTAAAGGCAAACACAGTCAACCTTGATGTCACCGACGTGTCTTTTGAAGACTGAAGGATTTTCGAGTCTTTGTAATTAAGTACGGTAAACGAAAATGGGATGTATTTGTAAAATTAAGAATGATTTTAGCAACGAGATGTTGTATATATTGCGAATGTTATAAGTAAATGGCATTACAACCCAGTTATCTGCTTGGGGGAAGGGAAAAAAAATACTTTTTTGAAAAGTTCCTTTTAATTATATGCGTCAATGTCCATAAAGCTGTGTTTAGAGGTACCTTTCAAGTGTTAAAGCATGACACGTATATTCTATATTTGTCACAAAATTGCAGTTTTTAAAGCAACTATTTCTGCCATTAGAAGACATAAGAAAGAACCTAATTTTGTTATATTTAGCCGACGATTTAAATTTCTCGACCAGATATAACTGGCAGAAAAAAAATCTGTTGAAGTCCTAAAGAATGCAGCATTGACCTTTTCGGTCAATTGGCCATTACATCTCAGCGTTGCTTTGAATTAATAGCTCAATCGATTCTCCAGAATAAGACAAGATGGTATACCTATGTGAGAATGCATGCGTACAAGTTTCACATATGCTTATATACCTAAAATATAGACAATTAAATATCAAAGAGTGGACAGGCATGGACTTTGCAAAGTCCCAAAGAGCAGTGGAGAACAGGGCGAAATGGAGAGAGATTGTCGCAAAGTTATCTGTGGCGCCCCTACGACCAGCAAGGTTACGGGAGAAATAAAAATGAAAAAATGATATACCTACAGTGCAACAAGAAAGCTGTATAAAACTCAGAAAGGCATCTCTTGACTTTATGTAAAATATAGGATAATAAAAATAGAAATCAAAGTTACAAAAGGGCATAATTTTGAAGCTCTTTAATTTTATATGAACATTGTATTTACGTGTCATACGCCAATTCTTCGTGTGCTACATAAAGACGGACTTTAATCTAAAACATCGGCACTGTTTTATATCCTCTCGCACAATTGATAACACGATGAATGACCTAAGATTAAAAAACAAAATAAGGCAAGAGAAACGTCGCAGGGCAAAGGCAACATAAAATGTAAAATGAGGGTGACCGAGTTTTAATTTGATGCTTGGATCAAATAGGAAAATTTGAAACAAAAGATGACATCAATCTAACTTGGGAGTACCAATCAATTACGAGATATTCTTGAAATCATTCTTTCTGTCAAGAGTTGACCTTTAGACAAAGCCGTCAACAGAATGGCAGCTTCCGGTTATGGAAAGTTTGTGCTGTTGTTGTTGGGTTTTGTTAGGTCCTTTCCTTAACGATCTTATTTGAAACTGAGATTTCCATAGTATGCATGAGGAAGAAAGCAGAACAGGACAGAAAAGATACAGATAGGAAAACATGTCGCTCAAGGAACCCACGGAATTTAAAATAAATAAATAAATAAATACATATGTATTTGCTTTGTCCAAATTGAAACATGGATTATGCATGGCAACAATCCAAGATACCAAAGTGGTTCCGAATATTTCCTAGTTTTTAAGCTTTCATTAATAAGTGTTTCAGTGTCATTACAAAGTAGAAGGAATATTGAGTTCGGTGTACAATACACATTCTCTCAAATTATATTGTCTCTGTACTATGTATGTCTGTCTGTCAGTCTCAGTTTACCTGGTGACAAAGCAAAGAACTAGCTACTGGATAAATTATATCCAAATCCTTCCGGTCTTTGAAGGAATTTAAGGATAAACTCTTTGGCAATATAAAAAATAACATAGCAATTATAACTTCACGAGATGTATATTTTACCCCAGGGAATATTTCATTTTTAAGGAGCTTTAGCGGCTTTTGTCCTGAAGAGATATAATACTTCTTTTTTTATCACGGATGTTAGCTCGCTTGGTTGTGAAGTCGCTACTCAAAGAAAGCGGCTATAATGCATTTTTGAGTATCCGAGTATCAAAGTGTTTTTCTTTGTGTGTTTCTGTGTCTACATCTATATTTGTCTAAGTGTTGAAGTAACTTTTATGGCCCACCGTTTAAAAGATTTCTCTTTTTTATCTAAAAATAGCACCAAAATTAGTTTAGAAAAATGGGGTTTGTCTTTCACCTGTGTTCTTTTTTTTTTTCTTTTTTCTTTGTTTCTTCTTCTTCTTATTCAAAGTGAAAGAGTTGGCGATAGTGGCAATATCAGAAATGAAAAATAATGGCATTTATGTTTTGAACGTTTTCGTAGTAGTAGTTGTGGCGGTCTCGGTGGTACCTATATTATTATTATTATTATTATTAGTAGTAGTAGTAGTAGTAGTAGTAGTAGTGCGAGTAGTAATAGTAATATTATAGCAGTAGTGTTGGTGGTGGTGATAGTAATAGTAGTAGTGGTAGTGGTGGTGGTGGTGTGCTGAAAGGGATGGTGGTGGTAGTAGAATCATCAGCAGCAGCAGAAACAGCACTAGTGGTAATAGTAGAAAAGTTAAAGATGTATTGTTGTTTCCTTTGGAGCTAGTACTAATGAAGCACAAATGTTAGTACAAGATGTCCTTCTCAAAACAGCAGTAGCAACCAAGTTGTCGAACAATCTGGTTTGTTACTCACCCTACAGAGGCATCAATCGTTTAATCCCCAGCTTTAAGTTATAATTGTCTCAAGCAGAGCAAATATAATGCCGTAACAAGCAAGATAGCATTTACAATCCTTGCAAATACACGGCTATCAGGTTTACTGAAGTAGGGAATCGCTAATGAACAAAGAATTTGTTCCACGTTAGTTATTTCATC